>VXAV01005492.1:2570-140317 GCA_013399715.1 Alectura lathami | reverse complement strand
AGCGTCGCTCCCTCAGGCGGGGCCCCGGGGCCCGTCGGCGCCGCTGGAGCCACACGGGCGGGCACCCATGGCCGCTGTCGGGCCGTGGTGGTTACGGCCCGTCCTCGCCTCACCCGCAGCCGGTGAAACTGCGGTGGCGATTTCGGCGGCCTTGCGCTTAAGCTGGCTGCTTGAGTGTAGGCCTGTCGTCTTGCAGACGTGACTGGCAGATGAGTGCGAGCACAAACGGCCGGGAACAACGCGCGCTGCTGCCGTGTGGCAGTGAGGCATTGCCTCCCTTTAGCTGGGTGAAATCGTCTCCACAAGGCCAGGAGGAGGGCTGTGCCTGAGCTACAGCAGTTGCCTGTTGGGAGTAGTAACTTCGTGTCTGAGTGCTCTGCTGTGGGGTGCCAGGGAAAACGTCAAGCTGCACATGCTGTATATTCGCTCTAATATCAATCAGGGAAAAAAAGTGTTTTGTTAATGAGACTTCAGTCGGGCCAGGCTGGCATCTGAAATAACTATCCCCACTTGGGAAGAGCTGTTTGTCCACCGTTCCCAGGCAAGGCAGCTAGTGTAAGGCTGCTTGGTGGGTGCCTGGATCCCCTGGTGCAGCACAAGGGGGGTGATGTGAAGAATACTGGAAAAGCTGTGGAGGTAGCCAATGAGAACATACATTTCTTCCTTGAAATCTGGTTTTGTAATGATCTGAGTGTGATTTCCTAAGTAAATAATCAGATCTTTTTTCAGACTAGTTTTCCCTTAGGTTTAGTAGTTGTCACATGTTATGATAACATCTAAATGATAAAGCGTAAAACGCTTTAAAAGGCAAACAAAATCCGGTAGAGACCAACTCTACTAATACAAGAAGATCTAAGAGAAAGGGCTTTAGAATTCCAAATACCCCAAAATGCTCAAAACTTGGTCAAAAGAGTGAGTACCACCATACACGAGGTGCATAAAAAGCAGCTGATCAGACATGCCGACGCATAATCAACGCTTCAGCCAAGCGGGGTACAAAATTTAACCCAAACCAGCCGAAGGATGGTTACATGCTTCTTTGATACACTATTCAGAATCAGATCTTTGGAAAACCTTAAATAATATTCCACTCTTCAAAACAGGCATTTAAGAGACACTTTTTTTATCTCTTATTTTCTTGGCCATACACCTATTCAGGACAGCCCATTCTCAAATTATTTTTAAGAAACAAGCAATTGCTGATTCAAGAAGAAATCAATACTTGAGTACTTATTTCACAGGATACTTAGGTTCAGTATTCTTAGGAATGACAAGTCACATATAAATAAAATATTTCCTAACCTTACTTGGGTTTTTCTTTTTCGTTTGTTTTGTTGCTCTTGCTTTTAAAAAAGGAAAACTAGTTCAAAGCATCTGAAGCGGGAAACATGGCTGTTACCTTTCTGACACTTCCCGTGGAGCTAGGAGGGCACAGCAGAACTGAGTGCTGCGGGCTCACTGTGCCTGACCAGACACAACCCTCCCTGCTCAAAAGAGAAGAAGGAAGTAAATCAGGAGGGGAAGCATGGTGCTTGAAGAAGTTATTTCACACAAATAGCTGTTTTTTGGTAAATAAAAATTTGGCCAGACAAGAAGGCAATAGAAAAAATGTGTAATTTGTGGAAAGCAAAATTACACTGGAAAACGGGTAGACCAAGACTTAAAAAGCAATTAACTGAAGGCACGAAGACAAGGTATTTACTCAACAACCACCAGCAGAAAGCCCGCGGCAGTCAGTGGGTTAGGGTTGTCTGCACGTAAGAAAACGGTGTAACAGGGAAAAGGCACCCAGGTTTGTGTAACACTGGTTGTGTAAGGGAAGGGTTAATAAGGATTAATATTAAAGTCAGTGACTCATTAAACAACTTGAATAGAAGAGAATTAGGAGTGGCTCCCTGGAAGGAAGGAACTGAAGAGTCATTAGGAAGAACTCCTAATGAATAACCATGTCAGGGCAAGAACACAGAGATGAATGTTACCGTTTTAGTCTTCATTCCTCTGCTAACGAACTCGGTCCCGCTACAAGATGAATGTGGATGTAGGCAGCGGGGTGGCATACGGAGGCTAGCCTTGATGGGTACATGTGCCTAGGAATAATTGATACATGTATTATCCATGGGAAGCGCTGCTTTTGCCTGCTCTCCCTTGATATCTCTCCTCCTCTCTCACCCTGCTGCACCTCACCAAGTTGCTGCTGCCCCAGAACCTTCCAGTCCTCGCTGCTGCATGAGAAAAGCTCCTGTCCCACCTGCTTACCGCTGGGACAGCGAGCAGGCCACCGGCTCGTCATGCACTTGCATGCATTGTCAGTTCAGCACACAAGGAGACATATGTCTGTTATGTTAGTATTTCTGTGCTCAGCTGAAGTGCAGGCATTTGAAAGTAAACATCCAGTAAGCGCTGAGATTCCTCCGTTAGTTGCGACTGTTAGCTGCCCTGTTTCCCTTTCCTATAATCTGAAGCATTTGACTCTGGTAGGGGTAAGTTGCACGCAGTGATAAAGCTGGCCCTGTTTCCCTCATGGTAAATTTCTTGCATATTTACTTCTTCAAAATTTTGCTTACAGAAGCTTGCAGAATCTTCATGTGGTTTATATAGAAACAGCAAAATTCTTCTGAGACACTTCTCCAGGCTTTCTTACCTCCATCCTCAACATGTAAGTTATTTGAAGTGGTTTCCTTTTTTATTTATTTATTTATTTTTTCTAAGTTGTAGGCATGCCTACAACTTACTCTAAAATATTTCCAAAAATATAAAAATTGAGGAAAAAATTACTTTGTTATTAAAAACAAAGAGGCCAAAATTGTCCGTGTAGTCTGGCTCTAAGTGTATACCATAGCGCTTGCTGCCAGGTGAGCATCCCTTTTCTGTGTCTCGTTGCTGTTGCAATTAAACCATATGCAATCACACAATTTATACAACTGAAGAATCCCTGTTTTCAGGTACTTCTACAGGTTTCCAAAACATCTACAAAGACCGTCTTGCTTTAGCAAACAATACCTTTTTTCCAACATCTATGATACCTTGTGATGGAATGTTTTCATTTTAGGACAGAAAAATGTGCGTATGGGAGGCACCTGAGTCATTTAAGTACTTACCAGTCTCTCCATCAGCATTAGCTCCTAGATGAGTTTCGGTCTATTTGTGTAACTTTCCCTTTTCAGCTTTGTGTAGGACATGATTGCAGAAGCCCATAGGTGATTGTTCAGCTTAAACAGATCAATTGCTGACAGTTAAATATTTTCTTAGTCTACAGGAAGTAATGTCATTGTTCCAACAATGACTGGGTAAAACCAATTCTCATAGTTTGTTGTTGTTATTTTTTTTAATAAAACTTTCTCTTTGCAAAGCACTTTGCTGAAATTTTTAATTTTTACTCATCTACTCTAACACATCAAGCATTCCTGCACTCTGACGCTTCCAAGATATTAATTATTCAGCTTCCAAGATAACTTAAAATTGTGAGGAGCTGGTGGCATTGGTGTCTGGTGGATATGGTTATGACTTGCATCTTTTTGCTGGTGCCAGGCCTTTTCTGGCCTCTTTGTTTTGGTACACCGTGGAACTTGTGCAGGAGACTGGTGTTTGGGAGAAGAATATTCTGCGCATTCTTGCTGACAGCTGTGAACCGCATCAACTAATCATTTTGCAGCATAGTAATTTGCTTTTAAGTAACCTTGTTTTGGTCACGTAGACCTTCTGCCTTTCTCAGGTTCTCCATTTCTTTTAGCTTAAGACAGAGAATTGCTAGCACAGACTTTAAGAGATGCACAAGAAACCCCAGTTCACTGATTTTTTCTTTTTCGTTCCTCCCTACCAGCTGACCAAATAGACCCTTAGTTTTTTGTGAAAGCTGACAGCAAATTGTACGTCCTCTTTGCCCAGCGGAGATGCTGTGCTGCTGCTCAGGAAGTCTGCTCTCCTTGCATTTGCCTCATGCAAATAGGCACTGGCGGTGACCATACAGGAAGAAGTCTTGTTTTCTCCCTCCTACTGGCACTTGCTTTTTCATTTACCTTATCAGAACGCTTATTTATCCAAAGTACACTCTTCCTCATTACACTTTTCACTCTTAGTCAAAAGCCATTTTGTGGTAAGCTGTTTTATCTCATGCCTCGTCCTTTGCTGTCAGGACAAACACTGATGATTCTTAGTTAATCCTTCACAGATTTCTTCCTGTTTCTGTTCATTGTAAATTACAATACATTATTTAAGAATCCTATCTCCCTCCCAAACTGTTAAATCCTCCATAGTTGTTGTGTATGCAGACTGTTTTCTGCGTGCGGTACGTGCCACCTTCTCAGGCAGCAGCAGTGCATCCACATGGCCCGCACCGGGGCAGAGGCCTGCCTAAGGCACCGGCAGTGGAGCGAAGGCTGTTCAGTGTCTCCATATTTCTTGGGAATTCCACCTGGTATCTTCATTTTGCCACAAGCTCCTTTGCTCCTGTAACCAGAGCAGCAGGGTTGTGTTCTGGGGGTGTCTATCGTCCAGCAGCCATGGTTGGCAGTTCAGTGTCAGCAGCTGCCTGTGCACCCGGAGCGCCTGCTCCAAGAGCTGTGGCTGTGACAAAACCCCGCACTGCATTGCGTAGTACCTGGTCCTTGTTCCACCTCAGACAATACCTGCCTGTGTGTTTGATAAAAGCAGGTTTGGGAAGTCTGTTTTGTCTGAATGATCCAGACAACAGCTCGCAGTTCTCGTATAGAACGGCTGAGGCAGAGAAATGGGGGCTGAGCGTGTAACAGCAGCGGGGCTGGGAGGAGCTTGGTTAGCTGCCGAGGTGGAGATTACACGGCTGCTTGCTGGCAACCGCTTCTGAGTTGCACTTTTTTCTGTTTTCTTGGGTCAGCTGACCTCTTAACATCCCCATCAAGTCCATTTTTTTCTCTTTCCCTCTTTTCCAAAGGCATCTGCTGCTTTCCAAATACTTTCTTTAGGCCATTCAAATAATAGTAGAACGTACTAGGCCAACATTCAGATCCTTTGTGGTTGGGGCATCTCTGAAAACATGCCACTTGCTATGGGAATGGCAGAGGAGGAGAAAAGAGCTCTGCAAGCCTGCTGTGAAGGCCGTGTGAAGATGAAGGAGAGGATGGTGCTTCGGCAGAGCAGTCCCTGCCCCAGCAGAACAGGAAAGCGCTGAAGTTGTGCTCAGAGGCAAACCTGGCAGGCACAGACATCCAGCAAACGATGATATCACTCCAGCAAACCTCCAGGGCAAGCCGATGACTGGCAGCGAGTCCCCCGGGTGCATGGGAAAGGCAGCCACGCAGGGAGGGGGCAAGGGACGCCGGCTGGAAGAATTCCTCCTTTCAGAGAACAAGCAGTGCTTTCACAGCCGTGGCACATGCTATGCAGATTACATCAGGTCCATTCGCCTGCTTCAATTATTTTTAAAAACAAAAGCACGAAAATTTTCAGTTCTAAATTTGAATTTTCAAGAGTAAAAGCAAAAATAATAAAGGCGTTGTGAGGCTGGCAACAGGAGCTAGTGGAGGGCGATAGCACTGGTTCTTAGAAAACCTGGAACAGTAGCATGCTGTTCCCTTGGTGTTAATGAATACTTGTGTGAGACACACAAAAAGCCAGTATTTGAAGTACATTCTACAGTGCTTTATGCAGGAGAATCAGCAGTAGTACAGCTACTAACACATGACTGTATCCAGATACTACAAGCAATACAATACAATTGCAAATGGTATAATCAGAAGAGATTGTGAAGCTAAAAGTATGTACTGTGACCAGTAAGAAGTCCCCGCATTTTGACACAACGGGTAGGACGCGGGGTGCTTCATGCTGCTGCCCCTCTGTCCTGGCTCCACACAGGGGCACAGCGGCTGCTTCTGCAGCGGGCATGGGGCGAGGAGAGGCGTCTTGCGTCCCCCGCGCTGCCAGACCTGCCCCGCAGCCCTGTTAGCCTGCTCTGAGCTGCATCGCGCCCGTCAGAGAGCTGCTAATTGTATCCTAACGACAGCCTAAATGACACTGCTGATTATTTCAGAAACATCCAGATCACTAATTACTGGTAGTCTGTGTGTTGCTTTAGGCACGGGGAGCACTGCAAAAACATGAAGGAACACAACTAACGTTCGCAGTGGCCTTCAGCACCTTCCAGGTTCCAAACTGTGGCCTCTTGCTCCTCGCCCCAGCCTCTGCCCTGTCTGTGATCCATTGCTACAGATGTTTTACAGCACGCTGGAAAGACAGAAAGAGCAGGTATTAAAGATTACTTTCATTTGTTAGCGCAAATTCTACAAATGTTAATAAAATATGCTAGCAACAAATATTAACCAAAATCCTCAGGACATCCTCGCCACAGAACGATTTACCTTAAACACAACGTTGATCAGCCTGGATCTCAAACAGACCTTGGTCAGGATGCTGGAGCAGCCTTGCCAGCCGCAGCTGGTTGTATGCCCATCGCAGTGGGCAGCGTTTCTGTCCCAGCCCTGGCATGACAGGGACGCGGGCGCGCAATTTCGGTTTCCAAGGCTGGCGAGTCGACACCCGCCGGCAGCCCGCCGCTCCTCGTGGAATGTTTGCTGGAATTTCGTACAAGATGCCCTCAGTCTGTTGAAGAAGCCATTCTCCAGAAAAAATATTTGGAGTGCAAGTCACAGTTTTCCCCTTCAGAAATTCAGCCAAAACACACCAAATCTGCTAACCGCTGACAACATGGCGCTGGTCACGATGTTTATACATAAAACAGTATATCAGTGAGCGGAAAGTACACATCTTGCGCCTGTAATAGATATCTAGTAATGAAATGGAAAAGCTGGCTAAGCCCTTTTCTAAAATACACACTTCCAGCTTTGTACTTGTGCTGAGGAATATAGGTTAACTGTAGTGCAGGGGATTTTGAATGCAAAATCTAAGCTATTTGAATGTTGAAGAGACTTTTACTGATGCAGGAAAAAAAGGAGGCTTGTTTTCTCTTGGAAAATAAAATGCATGTAAATAAATACTAATTTTTTTTTTGTTGAAGATTTATGTGAGATTAATCCCTTTACAGTCCTAGAGCGTATTAGGTTTCACTAATCTGCCCTCAGTTTTATGTGAGATTGCAGGCACAGGCAGAGAGCGAGGAGCAGGCTCTGCTCAGCCACCAGGCACACAGCAAGGAGAGGAGATACACGGGTACACGTTGCACCTGAAGCCTGAGATTTTGTGCCTGCAGTTGCGTGAGCACCTGTTTGTGTGAGTGAGCCCCTGAAACTGCTTTAAAGGAGATGCTTGTTCGTGCAGGTGGGGTGGCTGCTCCCAGAACAATGAGATTTGCATTGGGAAACAATTTTGGGAGCTGTTTTCAAGATGCCATTTCTGCAGCCACTTGACCCGGGAGTTTCGCTTTCCATGCAGCTGGTCTGCCTGACTTGCTCTGGTAGCGCTGTCAGCAGGTTATTTGGGTTCCTCTGCCTTCTCTGTAAGGCTGTGCAGCCATGGTGACTTTGCAAATGAATGTCTTGCACTTTGTTACTCAGTGCTGGTTGGCTTTTTTGATTTTTTCCCTTTTACCACATTGGTGGTGATTGAAACCAAGCAGATACAAGAGCCTCATTCCTGCCTTTTCTGTTTCAGGAAATGCTCGCTGAGCTGCCAGCGTGCTCTTACAGACCCCACAGCCTGCACAGAACAGCAGAGCTGAGCAGATGCCAGGTAAGTAGTGGTCTGGCAAGGGGTAATGTTTAAACTTACATATACACCCACATTTTTTAATTAAAGATTTTTCATTTGGTTTTCTTTTCTTCTTTTTTTTTTTTTTCTTTTTTTTCAGAAAGGTCTGAGATATTTGTGTCGTAACTTTTCTGCCTGACAGAACAAATATCGATTTACACAGATTATTTTCTAATCATTTACCCTTTTAAAGATGTATCACGATGTTTACCCTGTGATTTCCTCAACTTTAATATAAGTCAGAAAAACAATTAAAATTTAGAGAATGAAATCTCCTTAAGTAATGGCAATTCTTTTGCAAGAGATGGAGTAACCAAAAAAGCTTGTCACTTGATGACAGAAAACCTCACTTTTGAAAGTTGTGCAAACATGGATCCTGGTCTGCATTCAGTGTTTTGCCGGCCATAAAACTGAAAACATTGGTTAGCATAAATTCATATTTCAGTTCTGAAACAGCAAAAAGAAAGAAAAGCCAGTATTACATAGTTCTCCGTCACGAGAGCATCTTTATTTTCCAGAAGCAGCCAGTTCAGTTCTCCAGATTCTCTCTGCACACAGAGCGACTTTTGATCTCCCCCTGCATTAACACAGCACGGCAGAGTGCCTCTTTAAGTTCCCCAGGACGCCGTGTGGGGCTGTGGGTGTCTTTGATGTGCTCCCCTCCCAGCACAGAGGCGAGTAGGTCGTGTAGCAACGCGGGCAGGGATGGCTGGTCCAGGCCGGCCAAGCTGACCCGCCGGCACGTAAAGCCGTTGGCACAGCTCGCTGCTCGCACCCCCAGCTTCTGCTCTATTAATAGCAGTCTGATGGCCAGATCAGAAAATAAGGCCTGGGACGGGCAGCGCGTGCTGAAATAGCCTCGGGACTGGGCTGCGGTCGGAGGGAGTCTGAAGTTTTATTTTTAAGCTGGTTAAGCATACTTTAAATTGAATTAGCATTGTCAGGACTGATCGTAACTCATCTCATACCGCAGCGCTCCTCTGAACACTTCATGTGAGTTTCTTGTGGAGCCTCATCCTGGCCTACAGCTGGGTGGTCTCAGCTCACTGACTCACTGAGGGTTGCCCGCTCACCTAGTGGGAAGGAAAAACCCAGATCTGTCTAGATGGTTACCAGGCTATGGTAACTAGGTAACAGCCTAGCAACTTTGAAAAAAATACCAGTTAGCAGGGTAACTTTGCACTGATTTATATGAGCAGCACTCAGCCAGCATCCCTCCTTCCTGCAGCCATACGACAGCACCCTGCAGAGCCGGCTCACCCCCCCTGCTACTGTGCGTCTGACCAGGGCTCCCCCAGAGCAGCCCTCCTCTTCCTGTTTCTTTTGTGCCAAAGCACCAAGCCCTGCAGGGTGGCTGCGTAGCATCCTCACTGCACGCTGGATCCCTGCGCCTTCTTACGCCGCTGTGCACGTGGGGCCAAAACCCAGCACCCATCCACCAAGGCGATGTTAAAGTTCAGAGCCCAGGCAGCACGTCACCAGCCACTGCACTGCTCCCCATGGGGCTGCGCTGCCGATGGGAGGCTGCTGCCCAAAGCTGGGCGTGCGGGAGGATGATGGAGTTGGTGTAAGTGGTCTAGATCCAGCTGTAGGTGTCCCTGTTCATTGCGGGGGAGCTGGACTAGATGGCTTTTAAGGTCCCTTCCAACCCAAGCAATTCTATGATTCTATGATTCTGTGAAGCAATGCCTGCCTGCTTCAACGTGTTTCATTTCACACAGGTGAAAAATACCTCACAGTTAAATTGTTTTGCTTAGGTCTTTTACTAATAATCTTAAAGATTATTCATTTTTTTTCTTAAATTTTATGCCACTTCCTTGTCCTCACCACCTGTGGCTTATTGCTGAACATATTACTGTGCAGTTAAAGAGGACCCCTAAATGCTAACGGCACATGGTTCTCCCAGAGCTCTCTACAGGCAATTCTCAAATTTTGCAGTAAAACTGCAGATTGTTAGGGCAAATGCCTACCTCCATCCACAAAGTAGAAGCTTATCTAACCTGGCATCTGCTGTATACTCCAGCAATTACAAACATACTTGAAACTAGACATGTCTGAAATCTGAAGGACGACTTATTTTTAGTAACAAAAATGGTAAATGACAGCCTGGAGCTCATTAAAATACAGGTTTCTTACAATAATATACCTAAGAACTTGCATTCTATGCAACAATTTTTTTTTTAATACCTGTATATAGAAAAAATGTACAGAGTAAAGTCCTGCCTCCAGTGAGATCAGTAGGAATTTCACTAGTTCCTGCAGGGGTGCCTGGACTCTGCTCAGGCTGAGAGTGTGCTTTTTGTATTGGCATATGCTTATGTAACCTGGTTCTTTGGTGCAATTTAATTAAAGAGAAATGTGTAAAGCACTTGGCATGAAGTGGTCCGAGTTTGTTAACATACACTGTTTAGAATGAAACCTAAATTAGAAGCAAATAACGCTAACTCAACTGTGAGCGTTTCAATAAAAATTTCTTAATGGGGAAGCTAGTGTAGACTATCTGCATTTTTACTTTTAACAAATATTTTCTATATGATTTCATTTTTAAGATCTAAATAAATGTAGGGGCTTTATTTGAAATGTTGCACGCTGAAGCAAGCTTCATTGACTTGACTTTATCTTAGCTCTCAGTTATGCCAGGGTAACAATTCTTTACTGTAACTTAATACTGAATAAGTGTCTTTGCTGATTGCTGAAATCGAGTGGGAGGAGGAGTCCAGCAACAGTAGAACTCTTTTACTCGTGCTTGTGTTTACAGTGGCAGTTCATATACTTAGTGGTTTTTATTTTTAGGCAGGAGAAATATATAATATCCACAAGGCTAAGATTATCATGTCTGAAGATTCTTGGTCTAAAAATTTCTGTGATTCCTCTAACAGAGACGGAACATCTCCAGCTTCTCAAACAAGTGAGCAGATTTTCTGAGGCCGATAGTTTTAAAGCATGTGTTTTGGACTGTGCTAACTGAAAAACATCCACAATTAACATAGCTTTCTCGTTATGGCATTCAGGTTACCAGATCAGGATGATACATGCAAAAAGCATGCAGATAAGGCATCATTTGCCCAAACATGTTATCAGAAGCTGCCTTTCTGAAGGTATGTCTCAAGCAGAAGAATGAAAACAGATATATGATACGTTTCTGTTTCAGAGCGATCGTTGTAATATCATTGTGGTGCAGACTGCCTTCATGACTTCCTAAACTCAGCACTGACAAGGAGACTAATCTGAATTCTCAGAAGCATCACACTGGATAACTCTCAGTTTAGCACAAAAAAATCTTGAAAATATATTTGGTGGAGAACTGAGCTCAACTGACAGTACTGGGGAAAAGAAGGTTGTCTTTGGCATGGGACAGTGCACTGTGAGTGCCTCTGTTCTTTGGAAGAGTCTCTAAAATATATGAGATTATTTCTCTCCCTTGTAGTCACCTCCTAAATAAAAATAGAATTATTCACAGTGTGCAGAAAAAAACGAAGTTAAAAATAAATCTCAGTTCCTTCTTAGCACACGGGCAATGGCTGTCTTTTTACCTGTAAGGAGCAAGCATGCTGCTGTTGCCCACTTCAAAGCAGTAGGTCATCACAGAAAGGTTTTTGGGTGTTTGAGGGCCAGTTCCCAGTGATCGGTACTTACAGCAATGAGAACCGCAGCACTGGCAGAGAAGCTGGATGTCTTTGCTGCTAGCAGGACTCCCACAGCATGTCTGACTCCATCACCAGAGAGCTGGCATGTAAATGGAATGAAAAATTCGCTGAAATGCTTTGATGTTGCACATACACTGAATCTGAAAGGAATAGGAGAGCTTGTTTTTAAAAGGAAATTAATAAAAGACATAAAGCTATGCAAAATAATGGGTGGTATAAAGGAGGGTCAGGAAATTCTTGTTGTTTTTCTTGCAATATAAGGAACCTGGGCATTCACAAAGGGAGGTATATTATGCTAAAAACAAAGCAAAACACAAGAGAAGCCATTCCCTGGTTGATCTCACACTGTGCCGTGGCTGCCAAGCCTGCCACCTGAGCTGGCACAGCCACGCCGGGGACCACCAAACAGCCAGCCCCAAAATGGCACTGCTCGCTGCTGCCTCGCTGCAGTCACACCTAGTCACATCCATGAGGTGTTGCAGCGCTGAAAACCCGTGACTCGAGGTGAAGGACTTTGCAGGAGATTAGAAAAAAAAACAGCGCAGAGAGGTCCTCGTCCTCAGGAAGCCTGCTGGAATGATACCCTTTTCCTTGGAGGAAGTCGTACTTACATGGGGAATTTACATCTACCAATGGCTGTTGCAGAATATTTCTGAGGAAGCCCCTTGTTAATATTTTGGCAGCACAAGAGTGCTTTTTTCCCAATTGCAAATGTCACTCCATCTGCCACAAAGCCAATGGCTCCAGCAGCCCGTCCGCCCCTGTTCCGGGGCACCGCAGAGGCCTGGGGTGTGTGGTGCTGGGGTGCTCATCTCCTGTTCCACGCAGGAACCAAACCCACCCCGCTGTGCCCTCGCGCCAGGACAGCCAGGGGGCCATGGGCGTATGGCTCACTGCATCCCATCCCTGCCTCAGCGCAGCGCCCCATCTCCCCATCTTGGTCCATCTCCCCAGCATGGCTGCTTTTTTTTTTTTTTTTTTTTTTTTTTTTTTTTTTTTTTCAATCTGGATTATAACAAGGAAAAATGTACATGATTCCTTAAACCCGAAAGACGCATCCGACAGAAGAAAACAAACTCAATTCTAAAATGCCTGTTTCAGTGATGACTTGTAATCTGTGCAGTTTCATCTGCTTGATAATACGCAGCTTCGTGTTAGATCTAAAAAAAGAATGAAATGAGAAAATCATTCCTTTGATATGCATTAAATTATTCAGTTAGTAAATTAGTGAATCTTATTCTGAGTGTTATTAGCTATTAGCATGTTACACTTCTTGATGTTGCTTATGAAGAATGCATATGAAAATGAGGAAAAGATTTCCCTTTTGAAGTTGCTGCCACTTGAGTTGTTGACATTGCTCTTAATTGGTGGCTGTCCTCTTGAATGCAGTATTCTGCTGTCTGTTTTTGTGAGATTCCTAATTTTTAATTTGTTCTTTCATTGATTAGACTTTTCTTTTTGAACGAGTAACTATCAAAATAATTAGCCTTTCAAAGGAACCATGTTCTCCTAAGATATTTATTAACAAGTATTTCCCCCACTCAGTGCACTTGGGCTTTTGTCATTAGAATATCAAGCTCACATCTGGGCTGGTCGAACCATGCCTGGTACCTCTGCAGGCAGCAGGAACCTCACGGTAGATTTCAGGAGAAACAAGATCAGCCCCTAGGAACTAAAAAATATAATTGGTTGTATCATCAGTTCATATTAGGACTATGCTTATTACCTAGGAAAACCTACAAACACTTCTTCAGGCTCCAGTGTAGAGTTGAGGAGGGAGTGAGAATGTGGGGAGCACAGCAAGGCAAATCCATCTGAACAAGGACACCGCCTTCAAAGGAGCTGTCGACCTCAGCCATGGGGCCAGAGAGCCTCCGTTACACCCCCTGCTCTCTGGCACTGGAAGCGTGTGCCTCCCTTTTATTTAAAGTCAATGCAAGTTACATGAAACTGAGTCCATTCGAAAAACAATCATTCTGCAGATGACGTTGTTTTCCTCTGTAGAGCTAAGGAACTTCAATAAGAACATACTTTGTTTTAGAAATTATCGCCCATCTTACACTCGCAATTAAAGAGCACGGCAGATAAAGCGCTCCAACAAGCCACGCGTTGCTGCAGTGATGCAATCCCATTCTGTTCCTGTTTGGCTTCTATAAACCAGTTCCTGTCCCTTTCCTTGCTCTCGTCTTTAACCTCAAAATCTGCCTTGCATGTTGCCAGCTATTCTCTTCCTGCTGAAATGCAGTCTCATTTTGGCATGTTGGGCTCTCTCCTTTCTAGTTGCTCTTTCAAAACAGAACAGGAACATCATCACCCTTTGGCTTTCTCTGCCTGCCTGTAAGCTGTGTTGGTCTCTCTCCCTGCTTCCTTGATCCTTCATCTCTAAGGAGCCTCCACCACAAACATAAAATCACCCATCATTCCTAGACAGGTTCGTCTCCTACCCCAGCTAAAACCTCAGCCCATGTCCTGGCTTTTCTTCTTGCTTGTCTCTTCAGCCTTCTTTTGGTTTGTGCTCCTCTGTCACCTGAACGCGTTCCTGCTCTTTGCTTTTCCAGCTGGGGCCAGCCTCCTCCGGCTCCCTCCTTCCCTGGATGCCGCTGGCACTACTTCCAACGATTCCTCTGCACCTGACAACTTACATCAGCCACAAAGCTACCACCTGATCTTCCTCAAAAACATCAGTGTCACCACCCAGATTGAAAATCAATATGAAAAAACAGAAGAGAGGGAAAACAAACAAACAAACAAACAAAAACCCAAGGTGATCCAGCCTGGGTTATAAGGGTTGTTATAAACAGCTGAGCAAACCATTATATCTTCCAGGGAAGCCTCACAGTGAAGAAGAGCAATGTTTACAGAGGCTAATTTAAATTTGTTGAATGCTATTAACGTACCTATTAAAAGCTATAAGTTGTAGTCCAGAATACTGCAGTGCGGCTCACGGAAGAGCCAGCATGGACTGCGAAGTGGCCTTACGTGGTGATCTATTTCTGCCAGAATATAATATAAGCTATTTCAAGAACCCATTTACAAGTAAGTTGCCTGGGTAGAACCCTGCCTCCCTGCAATCAGTAGGAGTCTTGCCAGTGACATCAGTGGAATGAGGCTTTCCTCTCATTTTTAGCCTGTGCAAGATTAAATATTGGGTCAGGAAAACAGTATTAGTTCTACTGCATGCAAGTGCCAGAGATTTTAAATACATTTGCTTAGGAGGATTACTAAGTGGAATTTGCAAAGTGATTTGTTAATGGAACTGATTTTGTTAACTCATCCAGGTTTCCTTCTTGGTCAAAGCTTCACCTTACTTTGTACTTCCCTGCACACTTCTGCCGCACCAGTACGAGGCGCATGCTGCAGCTACGGCCAAAGGGCCGGGGAGCACAGTGCTTCCCTTCCCCATTCCAATGGAAAAGCAACAAAGCTGGCCATTTAACAGTACTGATTCCATTGTTACCTGGTGTTGCAAGCATCTAAGTGCTGCAAGCACTGTGATAAATTATCTTTGAACTTGTTAGTAACAATGCCTAATTAACAAGTAGGCTGTAGGAACATGCAATTGCTGTGTATTTCCATGGTATTTGCCAGGCGGTTGTGGTACAATTAGAGAGAGATCATACCTGCCCTGTAGAACGAGGGTGCATGGTGCACAGCGTGCCTGGTGTTATTTCCCACAGCTGGCCCAGCGAGGCAGAGCACGGCGCAGTGGGGTTTAAGGATGCGTTTTGCGCCGGCGGAGGTGACCTGTGGGGATGGAGCTGCACGGACCTGTGCCCAGCGCTGGCATTTCAGTGTCACCGCCAGTCCTGGCTGTTCGGGTTGGAGCTCCAGTTACCTGTGCTTTGGAGCGCTGCCCCTTCAGTGGGGTAAAGGGAGTTGACCATGCAGTATAGCAGCTTCTTCCTCTCACATATAATGTGATGCATCTGTGAAATAACTGCAGGTAGAAGAATGCATAGCAATAACCTATCTTCTACAAAGTTAAAAAAAAACACATGGCCACATGTGACAACTTCTTTGCCCTAAAATTCATTAGGATCAGGATACTGAATGTGAGGTTGCATAACTTAGGCACCAGGGAAAAAAATCTACTAATGTTGAAAAGCACAAAGCAATAGGCTGCATGTCTGAGTTAGCTGTGTTTTACTTGATTCAGCATAAACTGCAAGTAAAACTAAATTAAAAGATTCTCTTATATTTGAGACTCACTTTTGGCAGGAAGAGGAATACTGTGCTTGTCAAGCAAAATGAATTTCTGTGCCTGGCTTCTGAAATGGTGGCATCAGAACTTACACATGGAGTATTACCCAGTCCGAGCAAAAAATACAGACCTGGCCTGGCAATGGACACAGCGCTAATCTGGGTGTTTGAGTGACTGAAGAGAGACATTGATGGATTTGCTGATGCTGAAGATGTAACATTTAACTTCAGCATAGAAGGAAGCAATCTCCGAGTGCCTTATTCTGCCCTGCATGGGAGGAAAAGTAGGCAGCTCTTCGACATGCAAGTTAATATTGTTCAGCTTCATGATAATTTTCTTGTCTCGAGGGACTTGATTTATGAGTATAGTGATAAAAATTCTCGCTCAGAAAGGCCAGCAGTGTGACGTGACAGGGCATGAATTGCATGGTGTTATTTTCCAGTTTCTATGCTGGCTGCATACAACTCCCTCATGAAAACAAGATGCAAATTAACACAATGTAATGATCTTGTTTGAACATCTCGTTGTGATTTTACCCACCGCAGCCAGCATACTCACGGTTCCTGTCCGCGTGCTTCCAGTGTGACGGACCCGGCTCCGCGTGGAGCACCGGGCTCTGCCGTCCCAGCATCCTGAAGGCAGGCACCCAGCCTCTGGACGTGACAGCGCGATGTTCACCGTGCTCACTGGCACCTGCTGCAGGGCCGGGTCCCAGCTGGAGCTGCGGTTACGTGCTCATCACAGCTGGAAAAGAGAGAAAACACTGCTGAGACTGTGGAAGGGAAATTGGTGTCCAGGATTCCAAATTTCTGTCTGTATGCCAGCCCCTATTTTTTTTCTCAAAGAGTCACCTCTCAGGCTGGTAGACAGGGCTCAACTGCTTGTGTGAAAGTCTGGTTCAGGGAAAGGAAAAGAAGGTGTCCCCTCCCTAGTGGGGAGAGTACAAGAAAGAAGGGGACAGACTCTTTAGCAGGGCCTGTTGTGATAGGACATGGGGAAATGGTTTCAAACTGAGAAAGGAGAGATTTAGACCGGATATAAGGAAAAAGTTATTTACGATAAGGGTGGTGAAGCAGTGGCACAGGTTGCCCAGAGAGATGGTGGCTGCCCCACCCCTGGAGACCTTCAAGGCCAGGCTGGACAGGGCTCTGGGCAGTCTGACCCAGCTGTAGGTGTCCCTGTGCACTGCAGGGGAGTTGGGCCAGATGGCCTTTAAAGGTCCCTTCCAGCTTGGATGATTTTATGTTTCTATGATTCAGGGAATTTTGATGCTAAGCATTAGCAGCTTATATCAGCAGCAGACCGGACGGACTGAAATAAATGATTCCCAAGTCACTTATCGGCACCAAGAATTAAAATTTCAGTTCACCTCAGATGACATAGCTCAGGAATATTGATAAGGTGTACTGAGTCCTTCCTGCAGTGATGAATTTCAAGGTAATTTTGGAATAAGTTGGTTTGGAAGGAAAACATAACCTCCCTGGAAAACTGGAAAATTTGTATCTGGAAAAAATGTTAATTGCTTTATGACTTGCACTCTTCAGTACCTCTATGCAGATTTTTAAAAATAACTATTTTTCAAGGTTTTCATATTTTCATGAAGTGGACCTTTTGCCAGGGATCAGAGGAGAGATGCCTACACATGTCCTAGCTACAATCAGAAACATCATCCATAGATTTCATGACTTTTTAATTTCTATTTCTTCTGTGTAAAATTATGAAGTGCCTAGGTGACAGCTGCAGCAATCGTTTCCTTACCTAAAACGCCAGCACAGTATTTTTGCTGCGTGCCAACAAGAGCCAAGGGCCATCTTCTGCAAATGTCTTCAGAGAAAGCATGTGAGGGAAGCTGCCAGCCTTGGGTTTGAAATTCTCCCTGTGGTTAACGATGGCTCTCAGCTTCCAGTACTGTTTAAGAGAACACGTGGTAAATAAACAAATCCCTCTGAACAGTGAATTCTTTTAAACTGTTGTCTGAAAAGATGCTGTTTTACAGACTTAGAGGGGCAGTTTCCTCTCTCTCTCCAGTGACTTCAGTAGGGTCTGGATCAGAAATATCTGCCAATGTTTTGATAGAATTATTTTTTATTAAGATGCAACAGTAACCAGGAGAATCCTGTTATTAGTTTTGGGGAATAAATAATTTTTGAGTGGTGAAATTGTGCATAATTTCAGCCATAATTTGGAACCCAACCACTTTATATGCCATTGAAGACCTGATCTTGCACAAGGGATGCTTTGTGAGACTAGTTGGAATGAATTTGGATGCGACGAGAGCTCTGGCAAGGAGCAGATCCAGTTGTGAAGTGTGCAAATAATGTTCTTCTTAGGGCTTGAAAAAAAATCTTTTAGCTGGTGTGAAAATTACAGATGCTGGTAACTGTGAACCTCTCGGTGAACGTGTGTGCCTAAGCCTGCAATAATTTTCAATAATTTCTGCTTTCTATGCAAGTTTCCTAGGAAGGGGCTTCAGAAGTGAGGTATTTCCCAAGGAGAATACTCAGTGGAAACCCAGCTCTTTTGATGTGTTCACGGAGCTGGGGAGCAGACACCACGTGATCCGAGTTCATAGAGGGCGAGCAGAGTTAGGACGAATGTTTGAACACTTCTCAGCAATTTGCTCACAAATGATTTAGGGAGGGAATTACTTGCAGAATGATTACAGCACATGTTTTCCAGAAAAAATAAATTCGGGAAAATCAATCTGCTCATGGACAAATAATGAAAGGAGGAGGAGGAAAAACATCTCAGAAAAATATGAAACTGGAAATTACTCACTCAGCTCAGTTTGCACTGACCAATTTTTATGGTAGTAGGAGCTTGTGGAGTAGGAGGTAACTGTAAGGAGAATGATTGCTTCAGTGTCTTATATTGCAATTCTGGAAGGGGTTCAACATCTAATTTAAAAGCCATTTTCTTACTTTTACCCAGTAAAGAAAAGAAAATGACCGTCAATGACTGCGAGTTTGGGACAGATAGCATCTATTTGCGTCCCTGCAGTTCTGCGGTCACTGACACAGGCTGGTTCATAACAAAGAGCAGTTAGTTATTACAAAAGTTCTCTCTTGCCTGAAAATAAACCTGCCCGGGGAAGGATATTGTTGTCATAATCCTCTTTGCATCTTCCCATTAGAGAGGAAAATGTTTGTCCTTCCAGAAGAGTCACAAACCTGGTCTTAAACTCAGTGCTTTTTGTCAGCCTGTGAGTTGTGGAGACCTGAGTAAACTGCATCTTCTCTGGCCCCCTTTTGTTCCTTCCACTGAAGAGGGAAGGCTCATGGTAATAAAGCGAGCAGTCGTTCACTTTCCCCTTGGAAGAAGACAAAGCACTCTTCGGGCATCCCTCTCCCAAGGCCCAGCCCAGCAGGAGGCCGGCTGCATGCACCTGGTCAGCAGCAGACCTCCTTAACTCCTTACATGTGTCTTCCTGGTTCCATATTTAATTCCTAATTTAATTCCTGCACAGGCAGTGCTGTCCTTCATAGGGATAGCAAATGTGACAGAGTCTGCCTGAGCCCTCCTGCTTCACTTCACAAAAACCTGAAGATGCTTCTGCTGTAAGTAACATCACGGCACAATCTTCGCGTGAATGACATCCAATATTACTCAAAATTTTAGTTGCAGTAAAAGATTTTACAAGTTCCTTTGAGCTAATGAAAGAATAGTTTTCATTTAGAGCAGTGATGTGTTCATCACGAAGGCCTACTGCCATGAATCTCAGTGCAACAGAGCCAAATTAATTAGTTATGACTTGAAAATAACCATTGACTACAAATTCATTTCATTGTTGCTATGTTTTTAGAGATAAGTTTACCCAGATGGATACTTTGCCACATTCTCTGAGGGGAACTGAAGGTGCCTTTCTGTCCCTGCTGTGCTGATGGCCGTGCTAGAGGAGCAGCCCCTGCACCACCCCTGTGCTGGGGCATGCAGCAGCTCACCGCCTGCAAGCTCAGCCTGCCTCTGATGGCTGTGGGTACATACGTAGACTGCTTGATCCAGGTCAAAGCCCACCACTGCCCTTTGCCTTTACCCTGCCCAGAATCCCCCGATCCATTTGCACTGGGGAAGCTGGGCTAGGAAGGGTAACAAAATGTACCGCTGCTGCAGCCCCCCAGTCCTGCGAGCTTTTTTGCAATTGTTTAATTTGCTACACGTGATTAACTCCTCTGTGTTTCTGCCTGGCAGAATCCGTGACTAAAAATATCCTGCGAGTATACGGTGCGTGCTGCAACACTGGCAGAAAGTAAATAAGACCACAGTCTTCATAATCACTGCGTTTGCAAAGAACTACAGCTCCCAGCAGACTGGCTATTTTAGGCTGTAAACGGAAAGCAGAAAATGAGATTTTCTTTGCCTCTCAGTTCTTCTCCTGGGAATTCTGTTGCTTTGTGCTGTGCACCTACTCTGGGTGTCGATGGCAGCACACGGATAACACCAGTGTCATGGAGGGTGGACCACCGGAGCTGATCCTGAGGTACGCCAGTGAACACAGGAAATAATTCCCACCAGTATCAACGTATCATTTGTTGGTATGAAATGAAGTGACAGATCAAAAGCGGGTAGGGACAGCCTGTTTTATTGCGTTAGTCCAGGTGACAGTTCACTCAAATCCAGCTTTGCCAAGTCAGTAAAGGGAGGTTAGCTGCCTGCACTTTCTGTCCTAATACTGATGATGTGTTTGCCACTCTCACAAATTTGCAGACCACCTTTTAGCCTCCTATTTGATGATCTGAATGCAGTTACGAAAGCGGACACTCTTGATTTCTAGTCCCATTGATACCAGTGATGCCTGGCCTTGTCTCCATTATGTGGCACCTAAATCATACATACCACAAAGATCTAATGAAAGGTCTTTGCATGGTGTTTAAATCTGGGAAGCACTAATTATCATTCTTAGACTTCATGTATTATGCATTTTTTGCTGGAAAAAGCTTTGTGTTTTCAGGAATTCAAAAGATTAGGCTTTGCTACAGTAACATGCAAATCTAAGAACTTGAGAACAAATCGTAATCTTTAGCATTAACTGCACCTTTCTGATGGCCCAGATGGTGTTTAGAAGGATTTTCTGTTCTAGGGAACACTCTAGCTGTTCCATGGTGTGGATACTGCTGTTGCAACAGGTCCGTATCCCCCATTCGATGGAATACCACTCACAAGCATCCCTTGACTTGCTGAGTAGCTTGTGATTTCTTTTAATCAGCTGTAGTACTACTGTGAAGTGCTATTTCTCTGTATATATATATAAAAGAAACTTTTAACCTTGGAAAAACATCGGTTGTGCTGTTTTCTGCACCGAGGGGGAAGGAGTGGGCTTTTCTGGGAGCAAACCTGTCAGGTGAAAGAGTACCTCAGTCAACAAGGGTCAGCTCTGGCACTGAGCAGATGAAGGAATCTCAGAGGACATGTGAAAAAAGAACAGATGGTGTTAAAGAAATAAATTGAAAAACTGCTTTGTGTTGTACGCAGGCATCACACGTCCAGACATTGCAAATTGTTGTCATGATTATGGCCTGTCATTCTCACGCTATTCCCTTTTGCGACGCTATTCATTTACAGCGATCATGTGCTTGTCTTCAAGTAATCTGCTTGTAATCAGTGTTTTTGACCTCAAAAACATCCTTAACATTTCAAAACATTTGGAAAGCTGGAAAACTATTATCCAAGGAAAGTTCTTGGAGCACAGCAAAAGATAGGAGGTGACTGAACAACCCACTCTGATTTACTCTATTGGAAAAAGCCCTGCCCCTCTGTATCTCCTTAAACACCACAAGCCACAGCTTCCCTTTCTGATGCTGCTCCTTCCCTACTTATTGTGACAAGCTCTCTTACCCTTAACTTATCCAGGCATTGCCTTCACCCTCATCTTTTCTAGTCCTCTTTCTGAATGAGTGCAACACCCAGCTCCCCGCTTGCTGCCCACCTTCTTGCCCTGTTGTCGGCTCCAGACCTCCTCTTCTGCCTGCGGTCTTAGTTACTTATCTGGGCTTTTCTCCCTCTGTCCTTCACTCCTTCAGTCCTGCAGATTTTTATGTCATCTCCCTCATCCCAGACTCCCTTCTTCCTAAACCACTACAGCTCCTCAAAATTAGAGGAGCAACAGTGAGCAGACACTGCAGGTAGTTAGGAACACAGAACACAGCATGGTTAGCCACCATCAGAACTACTTTTAGTTTTGCAGCCTTTTTCTCCTGAGACTCCTTCATGTTTTTATGTAGTTAGCAGCTGGAAGCAGGGAGTGTTTCTCTGCCCTTTGTGCAGCACCTGGCACAGGAGAGGACAGCACCTTTTTGGACCCAGGGATGCTCAGGACACCTTTCATCTGCCAGGTCTTTGCCTCCCGTGCTGCATGCTTACCATCTTCACCTTCATCCTTCACAACCCTTCAGCTTGCAGCTCCTTGGTTTCCCCGTGCCTTTCAACCACGTAGCTTGGGCAGGACAGCTGGGACTGCTCCAGTGCCTGCTGCTCGGTCACTGCTGCTAGTAGTGTCCCGCAGTCTGAGTACCTTGCTGACAAGACGTTAGGCCAGTCCAGTAAGCCTTGAAGAGTATGCTTCAGCTTAATACTCAAAAAGTTAGTTATCCTGGAAATACAATGTGCGCAACATTCAGAGACTGTACATGGGTGGGGGAGTTTCCCTATTAAAGGGTCATGTAAGTCCTGAAAGGAACAGGCCGGCAGTCGAAAGACATGGCTCTGTAGGCAGCTCAAATTGCTTTTAAGGTAATGTGGTCTTTTTTTCTGTAACTCTGAGAAATCCATCAGAAAGAGGAGAAGTGGGCAATAACATCCCTGCTCTTGTCAGTTGCTATTGAAATAAAGGAACTGTAGAAGAGAGAGTCACAAAAGAAAATAGGAAATAGTTCATTTGCTGGGGAAAAAGAACAATTGATACCAAAGGCTTGTTCTTACTGCTGAGGTTTATATCAAAAAAAAAGAAAGGCAGAGTTTGAGAACAACAGATCTCTGAGAACATACCAAATTCAGGAATGAGGAGTTCCATTTTCATATAAATATCAAACATCAGAGAACATCTCTGATGGTAAAGTGCAAACGACAGGTTGGGACCATGCAAAATCAAGCAGTGGCCTTTCGTAGGGCCTGTCACAGTTAATACCGTAGGAACGCAAAGAATATAATATTTCATAAAGGGATTTCCAAGAGGTTTTTAGGTGGAACTGTGCAGTTTGTTACAGATTCACAGGTTGCATTTACCTTTGAGTTTACTGTTTTCTCAGCCAATGTAAAAAGTCTCTCAAATAGAAAGTTTTTTTTTCCCCAACTAAACAGATACTGCTTAGTTTTTGTAATGTGAAGATGTAATTAGCTTGATAGATTGCTTTAGGTTCCCTCAGTTCTTTCAAGGATTTCATATCATTAATCTCATGCCTGTTCAGTAAATTGCAATTTTACTTACATTATGTGGGTAAAGAATCCATGTTCCATGAAATAGCTGGTGCTCCGCTGGGTACATCTTAAAACACGATTTTTAGAAGGGCGCCGGCTCAGCAAATATAACAACTGACCCTTCAGGTTGGGCACTCTAAAACTGTGTCATCCACCACCCACTAACTGCTTGGGAACAGTTAGGCTGATGCTTGTTACTTTTGCTGTAAGTTCTTGTGGTGCTACTCACTGCAATATGATCATAAGCACACGGGGTTCCCACACCGCACAAATATTAGCCAGCAACATCCTGACATTCAGTGAAGTCTGCTGTTCTAATAACCACTGAAACTTCTCAACGTTATGCCTAAAGAGAGGCCAACGTGCATGCCTGTATCTGCAGCATTCTTGTAGTGTCTTATGTCATTGAAGATCCTACAGACTTTTCCCTGTGCTGTGATACAGCGAGAGAGCGCTGAGCACGGGGCTGCCATGGGCAGGGACATCTCCCACTCGACCATGTTGCCCCGGGCCCCATCCAACCTGGCCTTGAACATCTCCACAGATGAGGCAGCCACAGCGTCCCTGGACAACCTGTTCCAGTGCCTCACCGCCCTCATAATGAAGAATTTCCTCCTAACACCTAATCCAAATATCTCCTCTTTTAGTTTAAAACCATTCTCCCTTGTTCTATCACTAGCTGCCCATGTAAAAAGTTGGTCTCTATGTTTTTTATAAGCCAGCTTTAAGTACTGGAAGGCTGCAATGAGGTCTCCCCAGAGCCTTCTCTTCTCCAGGCTGAACAATCCCAGCTTCCTCAGCCTTTCTCCACAGGAGAGGTGCTGCAGCCCCTGAGCATCTTTGTAGCCTCCTCTGGACCCGCTCCAGCAGCTCCATGTCTCTCATGCTGGGGGCCCCAAGCCTGGACACAGTACAGCAGGCGGGATGCGGTGCTCATCACCATCAGTCCCCAAGGATTCACAACTGAAAGCAATTTTCTGCCTTCAGGGATATCAGTTGGGTTGCACAACCCTTCTGTGAGCTCCTGAGGTCCCCCCCATTTGCAGCAGAATTTTGCTCCTCATGTTACCATGAACGGTCCTCTCATCTCCAGTTTGCACTTATTTGTGACTAATTTAAACCCACATGATCCCAGGCTAGCATTAACCTTTAACTCCTGCAGTTTCTCCTGCTTGATATTTACCCCTAGGGGTATTTATAAATAGTTGCCTTCTCTCATGCTCAGCTTGCTGTGCTGAAAAAGATACACTGATGTTTATCAGCAATGGAATCCTTCCTGCACAAGCACGAGTGCATCCCTTCATCTTGCAGATTAGCCCAAAACAGGCCCCTGGTTTGCACAGACACAAGTGCATTCTCAGTTAGGTGTAGAAGGTGATCACATGTTGCCGGCAGTGGCAGCCATCAGGTGCCAGGACAGGAGTCCCTGGCGCTCAGTGAACCAACACAGCACCCGTCACCACATGCTTGCGCTGCCCCTTCCCGCCCGGCACACCTGGCAGAGCCTGCTCAGGTGCCTGAGGAGCCATGCGGGAAGGAGGACCGCAGTGGTGGCATGGTCTTCCTCCCCTGCAGCCATCCAGGCTGCTCAGAGACGAGCAGGATACATAAAACCGATCTGAAATGATCCCAAAGTGCAGCTGAGAGCAGCCCCCAGCGTGGCACGTGCCTGCTGGCAGCACCTGGCTGGTGAGGCTGGTCCAGCCTCACTTGAGCATCAGATGGATGCTGTGTAAGCATGCCCTGGGCAAAAGAGAATTATTAACTGTCCTAATTGTTTGTTGCCAGCTGCACCTTCCCTGCGGGCCACATGGTCCTCCTGCCGCCTTTTCCTCTTCTTTCCCTTCCCTCTTCCCCTGTCCTTTCCCCTCAGCTCCCCTCCCTCCCAGTGCCCTTCCCTGACCCGCAGCATTGCTGCCACAAGGAGAGGCTCCCTCACAGTGGATCGTGGCTGCAGAGCACCCGGGGTGCCCCGCATGGTGGCAGGGCGCTGCCCTTCTCCACCCACACGCCTCGGTATGTGCCACACCAGGACGCTGCTGGAGGGCCTGGGGCACTTGGGGGTGCAGGAGCTGGAGCCGAGACATCCAGCAGCATCACAGTGCTTCAGCTGGATCTGAGGGAGAACACTTACCACACATGCATTGGGGTTACCTTTGTGTCCTCCACTGTGCTTGCTCCCCAAGAGGATTCTGGCAAATCGGTTCAGCAGTGAAAACATTCGCTAGGAAAGCAACCAGGGCAATTATTCCTGAGTGCTTGTGGAGCGGCAGATCAGGATCCCACTGCGGGAGCAAGCACGCACCCCGCAGAAGGGCAGTGATGGCCCTTCTGTTTTCCTGCCTCAATCCCACCGACTCCGTCACACTCCCGGAAGGCAGCATGCCACCATCGGCATGCTCAGCAAGAGACCTGGAGACCGTCTGGAGGAAATGATTCTACAGAACACCTACCTGCCCATCAAGAGCAATACTCTTCTTCCATTTTTGCTGCTTTTGCATTCTGCAATACAGTCCCATAGGTTAGACTTGGAAGTGCCTGGACCTAGTGCTTCGCAGGGTAACAAATTGCAAAGGGAAGGTGTTTCTGAAAAGCTGAAGATCTCGTTTTTAAAGATAAAGCCTATTGAGTTACTGAACTGCCAAGCAGGCAGAAGAGTTAACTTCAGTGTAAACAGGCTCCTCCAAAAGAAACAAGTACTCAGACTTAGGAAATCCATCTCTCTGCTCATAGGAAGGGAAAAGCAGGCATTGCAGGGTGAGGCGGCACATTCAGGATGCAACAAGCTGCAGCAATGGCACTGCAACATCACTTTGCTAAATTAAAAAAAAAGTGTCAAAAATAGAAGAAGTGGACAAAAATACAACGTGTGCTGATGACATGGACCCAGAGCTGACCCAGCTGGGCCTGCATTCCCGGCTGCACTGGTGCCTGCTGTCCCACCAGCACCCGCTGCCTCAGGCCCAAGGCAGGCGTGGGCACAGGGACAATGCTCATGGGAATGCCCCCGTGCTTCCCGCTGCAGAGACCTCATTTCAGGGCTGGCCTCCGCCAGAGGCAGGGAGAGGCAAGGAGAAGAGAGTTTTATTCATTTATGGCTTTGCTTTGAATTCATGCACTCAGCCTTGGCAGCGTCCCTCTGGGAGCTGGGGTACGCAGAGGCAGATTTGGGTGCAGCCCATCACAGCCGCAGAGCCCAGACAGTTTCACCAGCAGAGCTCCTGCTCGGCCTGTGGTCATGGTCCCCAGGAGGACCTGGGTGCCCCCACAGCACCCACCCAGGGCTGCAGAGCCCCAGCAGCCTCCCACTGTGTGCCGAGGAGGAGGAGGACTGGGAGGAAGGGCTGACCCTACACAGCACGGTGCTCGCAGGACAAGATGCCGGAGCAAGTGCATCATTGAGGGAAAAACCCAGTGTATGCTGAGACACAGTTACACAGTTAATTTTAGCAGGAAATAGGTTTCTGTTCTGTTTCAATTTGTCCTTAAATTCCCCTTGCCCACAGCACACAGAGATGATTGCCAAGGGCAGCGCGGCAGCTGATCAGTAAACAGGGCACCGATCCGGGACACTGGATCTTCCAAGCCGTTCCCTGACAAAGGCAAATGCCAGAGCGACCATTCCCGCCTCACACAGAAACCATGGGCTTCTTCTCGTTGCTCTCAGGGCTTGCAAAGAGATACTGTTCTCACATTCAGGTTTTACTAAAAACACCGGTGCAAGAGGCCCTCTCGCAGCCAGAGGACATTTTGCTTGCAGCCACCTCCGTCACCCCAAGGCGCATGTAGGCAGAGCTCCCCTGGATCATTTTATCATGAGTTTTTCACAGCAAAGCATGAACTCAGAAACCAAACATTTTGACTGGGTTTCTGCCACGAGCAGAGCAGTGATAAGGAATGAGGCTTGGTTGAAACATGCTGGCTCCCAGCTCTGGCTTAGCTGCTCAAAAGAGGTTGCAGCTTTGAGAGGACCCTTCTGGGTGACTAAATGATCGGTGAACTTTGCCCAGTTTTCAGACACCAAACTCATCCAAGGAGATGAAGCGTAGTCAGGTTTTTGATATTTGGAAGGGCTGCAAAAATAGAGCCCGTCTGACACTGGCTATTATAAAAACAAGGCTCAGAGGAGAGGCTGCTGCCTTCAGTTTACTTAATTAGTTTATACACTGAAACTATGAATAAAAGGGCTGTGCAATTGCTTTGGCTTCAGTAGTAGCCCTGCAACCATGACAACGGTGAAGCATTACTGAATCACCATGACAAAGAGCTGGAGACAAGGCTGCTGCTGCAGAGAAGCTAACTGGGGCCAATCAGAAGTCGGGCACACATGGAAAAACACGTCCTGCGGTAGTTGTACTTCAGTGCTCAGTTTTTAGTGCTATATAAAAATAAATAATTGGGGATGGGTCTTGGGCAGCTCACAAGCATCTATGCCAGTTTGCTTTGATCGCGATCTTAACTCCTGGGTAACGACAATGTTCTGCAAAGCCACGCTGTTGTGCAGGTACTTTTACCTCCTTAAAAAACAGATCTGACAATACACAGAGCAGAGCTGCTTCCTCTGCCAATAGCAGGGGAAATGCAGTCGCCCTGCCAGCAGAGCCGGGTGGATGGGTGCCTACCTGCATCCCACAGTGTCTGAGAGCCTGGGACCTCTCTGGACTGAGTGCTGCTGCTCTGGAGATTTCCTTACAGCGTGCTGCGCTCCGACGAGCTGCTGCACCTGTGGCTGGTGGCCACGGCACCTTGCTCACTCCTGCCCCAGCCCAATCCCGTGCCCTTTGGGATGCTGCTCTCAGCACCACCCGGTGCTCCAGCATGCACACCATGCATCTTGTCCTACAGCTGGTTATAAAAAAAAAAAAAAGAAAAAAATGGCATGCTTATTCCCTGCTCTTCCCCATCGGTCTACATCCTCATGACAAACAGGCTCTGAAATTAGTTTGCAACCAGAGGAAAGGATTAAATGTTCACATGGTGTCACCACCCTCCCTGGGCCTTGCTGCTGTCTTCTCTCGTGGCCCCACCCAACAGCTCCACACTGTTACCAGAGCCCACTTGGGGCAGCACGCACGGCCCCTGCCCAGCACTAGGAGTGCTCCAGCGACATGCTCCTGCTTTTGGAGAGGACGGAGCAGAGCGAAGGAGAGCAGCACCTAGAGAGCATCTGTCCCAGCTCCAGGCCAGAGCAAGGCGAGGGCAGGGATAGGGGGAGCTGCTCGCAGGCTCTGCGGCAGCTCTGTCAGAGGGGGGCTTGTAAAACCTGATGTCCTTGCGGTGTCACAGGGCACAGCGCTATTAAAAACCTCACGCTCCATCACAGAGGATCCATCACTCCTGCCGATGGTTCACTTATCTTAGTGGAACTCATCCAACACTTACATAGCAAAAGGGGAAAGCCTACTCGGAAAGCGCTGATGGTGCCTCTGCACCAGCGCAGGAGCACTCGAAACAAACCAGCTTTCACAAACCGCACACCCATCCTGGACCGCAGAGGGCAGGCAGAGCTGCACTGAATTTGCCCCCACAGCAAAATGCACCAGCATCAGTGCAAGGTTGACAGCAAGTGCAAGTGCTGAGCTTTTTTTGGGGCTGGAGAGCTGAAACAATAGGAGGCATCACCCAAAAATAGCCGAGGGAGGTCAGGAGCTGAACTCGGTGGCAGGGAGGCTTCGCTGGCTGCAAACACCAGGTGCTAAGCAAACACCAAACTGGGGTGCGGGCCCTGGGTGCTTGGGGGAGTCTCAGCCCCAAAGGGCACCCAGGGAGGGCTGAGGCTGAGTGCCCAGAGGGGTAACCAGGCAAGGGGGCAGCTGCTGCCCGCTCTGCACATGTTCAAGGAAGCTGGGCTCTGTGCAGCCTCTGAAAATAAACAGCGCTGCCGGCGAGACACGCGACTGATCCATCTTCCTTGCAGAAACAGCTCTGCAACCCTGCAAACGCCGAGGGGGCGTTTGGGTCAGGGGAGGTAACTGAACAGTCTTACTGAGCAGCTATGGAGCACTGTGCCCCAGACAGCCTGCTCCTCGTGCTTTAGAAAACACCAGGGGACTGCGGGGACACGGCTGCAGCAGTGCTGGGGTCGCGCTTGGGCTGCTTGGAGGAACCTGGGGCACCAACACATACAGCGCCCACATCTTGGTTCATCTCTAAAAAGCTTTGGGCAGGCGGTGGAGTTCCTCGTTGTGCTTGTGTCTCTCACCTCTCTCATGCTTGCCAGCACACTCAAAGGAAGGATCGTTACTTCTGGGTCACAGCTAGTTGAGTTGGAGATGGGATGTTTGTTGATAGCCACAACTCAAAACGAAAAAAAGCATTTGGTTTTGATTTTCCAGCAATCACATTTTCCATTGAAGAGCCATCCAGACCAGTAATCTTTGAACAACTTCACTTGCTTAGTTTTATAATAATTGATGTTAGAAAACAGTGAAGAATAATGCCAGGAAAAGGCACAATTAAAGCCTCCCAGTGCTTAGCTCTACCAGATGCGTGCCCCTTTATTGGTTAGTGAACAGAAATATTTTTCCTTCCGTGCTGCTAATTGCCATCTTCCTTTCATATAATCCCTCAGTGAAGAATATTCATCAGAAAAAAACACTTGGAAATACATTCCTGGATTCCTACTGCAATGCAGCCAGTGACTGACCTCGCACCAGCACAAGCAGAGCCACAGATCTGACATACTGACGGCATGGATGCATCAGCAGAAGGATGCCTTCTTCCAGCCCCATCCCTCCTCCTCCCCTCCCCGCTCACCAGCACTACCAGCCAGGTACACGCAAAAGAAGGTTCATTCTGCCACCAATAGGCAGACACAGCACTACTGAGCTTTCATGACTCATATTGATGTTTTTTTAAATCAAAGCAGAGCTCAGATTAAAAAAGACAACACAGCCAGGTTAAACCATACAACAACCCCTCCAAATGTCATGTTTAAGGCTGTGAAGTCTCTGTACACACCTATGTCCAAAAGCACTCCCCACGTCAGCCGCTGCCAGGAGCTGCCTGGCACACTCAGCAGCCATGGCAGTCCGAGCTCTCATACGCAATTAGCAAATATTTGAGAATTATTTCGCTATGTCTGCTGTTTTTAGCTTACTCCCAATTTCCATGGCTATGTTAACAGCCCTGGAATCCTCGTTAAACATCTCACAGCCTCAAATACCTCCATGCGCCCCCGGCATTGAATCAGCATCTCATCACATTTATTCCTCCCTTTTTTCCAGAGATTCTCCTGCTCCGAGCACTGAAGTGCCAAGAAACGGAGGGCAGAAACTAAACCATTTACACATGCTCTCAAATCTCACTAACTGTTCAAATCCAGAGGGGATCTGAAAACTTTTCAACCATTTTTCCCTAAATCAGTACCTATTAAAGTATTTTAAAGCTTCACAAGCTCCTGTTGCAGGAAGTTGTGTTGCATTTTTAGCATTTGCATTTATTTCCTTCTATTGCCACAATTTTTTTTTTTTTTTGGTCAAATAAAACTGTGTTTTTTTTTCCCCAAGTGCACGGTCGTGCTGATACACTGAGTGTTTGCATTGCCTGCTTTGATAGGCGGGAGAGTGCCAGGGAGAAACACAGCATCCTCCACACACTCCAACCCTGTTGGTAAATGTCGTCACCCACCAGCGCCCTGGTCACCCCCATGTGGCTCTGGGCTCTCCTGCCTTAGAGAGCTGCCCCAGCCCTGGACCACTGCTGCCCTATGGGTTTGTACGGTGCTGCATCCCCAGGCTGGCCTGGCTGGGAGGGCGCAGGCCCAGCCAACAGCGTGCAGGACCCTCAGGGTCCAGCCCTTCCCCACAGCACTGTCCGTTCCCCATGCAGCCTTCAGCCATTCCATCCCCCATAGCCCCCGCCATTCCCCACTGCAGCCCCTGGCTGTACAACTCCAAACCTCATAGCTACACTATCTGTACCTAGATTGCAAAAAGTTGTGTATTTTTTCTTAAGCACTTGGTTTACATTCAAAGTAATTTCAGAATAACTGGCAAACACCAAGGATTCCCCACTCTTCTGGGCATGGCAGCACACGCCCACAAGGGCTACAGGGAGCAGCAGGTGGCATGGAGGAACGCTTCCCAAGGGTCGGCATCGGGCAGCAGCAACACCAGCACGGAACCCTGGGACTGCCCACGAGGTCAGGCCAAGCCCACGTGAGGCACCAGGAGCACTGCAGAGGGCAAGCTCCAAAGTAATGTTCTAGGCACGCAGGGGGCGCGGGCAAGGGCCAGACCTCAAGGGGCCCCATCTCGGTGAGGACACAGGTCCTGCTCGCACCACGCGCAGGGCTGCATGTTGGAGGCCTGGCCATAGCGTTAGCTTCGCACTGAGCTGACAGGAGAACGTTTGTTACTGCAAGGAGCAGCAGGAGGCAGCAGGGACAGAGCAGCACCCGAGCCCGATCCTTCCTCAGTAGAGGATCCCCCTCGTGGGCGCACACCAAGCAGCACAAGCACCCCTGCGCTCTTCAGGCTTGTTCCAGAGTGCAGCGCGAGCAGCAAGTACATGGGCTACAGCCAGAAACTGAGCCGAGATGAACTAAAGGTAGGTCCTGCCCATGGCAGGGGGTTGGATCTGGATGATCTTTGAGGTCCCTTCCAGCCCAAGCCGTTCTATGATTCTAGGTACACTTTGCAGAGGTGGGGACAACAAACATCCAGGGTTTGCTACAGTTCTCACTCCTGATTCTTAATGCTGATACTAATCCCTATCTTTAACCTGCATACTCACAGACTGTTTTTAAAATACTCAGCCGGAGATGGTGGCCCTCCAGCTTCTTGAGCTAGGGCCATGAAGGAGCAGTGAGGGCCAGGCACCAGAAAGCCTCTGGCATGGCCCTGAAAGGTGACCATCACCCCAGGAGGCACCACCAGGCACTGCCCTGCAGCAGCCCAGGGGAGACGGCAGCGACCAGGGCAGCGAGGGGAAGGAGCGGTGTGCAGTGGGACCCTGGGCCTCCCCCATTTGAGAGGAAACAAACCCCGTCCCCTCCTTCAGCAGCAGCCCTCAGCACCTACCTAGCTCTGCTCTCATGCAGGAGGTTATTTCTATATCCTTAGACGTAAGGTAGGAGAGGAGGAAACACAGAAGCACAACGTTAGCATAAACTTCTGTTTTGCCACTGGGCTTCAACTCGGAATTTCCCGTGTGCGTTAACAGCTCCGTGCTCCAGGGCCCTCGAGCTCCGAGGTGCCAGCAGCACACCCAAACCCACCTGCGCTCTTGGCCCAGCTTGCAAACAGGGGGAGCACGCAGGTTGGAGCTGTGGTGGTAAGGAAATAGTGACCAGCGGCATCAAAATAAGATTTATTATTTAGAACTGAGAGCTGGAAGAGAGACAGACATGGCAGATAACAACAAAACAATATGCCAGGCTCCGGATGCGAGAAGGGATATGGAAAGGCTTGTGGGCAACTAGAAATTCCTATTTCTCTGGTACCAGAAGCAGAGTGAACAGAGCATCACAGTCTGACACTGCTAAGGGGGACGCCACTGAAGTCTTTGGGTGCACAGCAGCGGGCTGGAAGAGTTTGGGGCCAGAATGTAACAGCAAAAGCGGCACTCCTGCTCCTCAGGAACAGTGCTAACAGCCACCTTCCTAAAAAAAAGTTGAGTAGTCCTTTATCATAAATGATTACTCATGAGATTATTGCTACAAATGACTCTGTACATCGCCTCAGCCCAGCAGACAGCTGAAGCTTATTGTCAGTGGATCAAGAAAAAAAAAAAAAAAAATCTCCCACCACATAATTTTAGCTAGTTGAAGGCACTTTAAAGTCTTTTAAAAATTGCTCCAATTACTGACTTGTCTACAGAAGGATTTTAGGCTTGCATTTAAAATTAGAAGTGACTTGAGAACTGTATTTAACTCTGGCAAGAAAATGTGGCCGGTCTAGAAGAAAAAGAAAGAGCTAAAAAAAAAAAAAAAAAAAAAAAAAAAAAAAAAAAAAAAAAAAAAAAGCAAGTGACAAGTACAAAGTTACTCTCCAGTGAAGTCTCTGTAGGTTTCTTTACTTGATTTAACCACATTTTAAATATTCTATTTGCAGAAGAACAGCTCTGACTGCAAGAAGTTCAAATGGAGCTGGAACTTATCTTTTTTTAACCGGAACCTGAATACATGTGCCTAGCTTGTCTTTTTGATAATTACTTAAATTACAATTAACTGTGTGAAACAAAAAGTATTTGAAAGAATGCCTCCTCCTCCTCCCTCTTCTCCAGAAGCTGCTCACAGGAACCTGGCTCACAACAGAAGGGAACGATCTGGAACAAAATCCTTTTCCCCCAAAATAATTTTCCTTTATTTTTTGCATAACATTTTTGTATTTCCAACTATAAATAAAAAAAATGATTAGAAAGAAGTTACAAAACTGTGTAGAATGGACCAGAACGGCACAGAATTTCTCACACACGACAAATCATTTCCCATCTTCCTCTTCCTCCTCCTTAGCTGCAGTGGGACCTGGCGCTTGGCACCGTAGCTGCGGGGGCCACGTGTCAGTCGCTGGCGATGGCATTTTCAGAATCTAAAAAACAAAACGGCCACGTGAGATCACAGACCGCATCGTGCGGAAGGCGCTTCCACGAGAGCCATTTCAGGCACCGCACAAGAACAGAACCCGAAATGCTACCACAACAGCATCGGGGGTGTCACACTGAGAACGCGCCTGCACGAACGCCCCTAGAACGCTTTGTCGTGGGCCGCGGCGGCAGAACCGGAGCACCTCGCCCCGTCCTTCAGGGCAGGGTCCCCACCCAGGCACAAGAGGCTGCGCAGACGCCCAGGGCTTGCATTGGAAGAGTCGGAAGGGAACGCAACGAGCACCAGGCTGGAGCAGCAGCGGCAGCACGGGGCCTGCTGGCGCACACCCGCTGCACGGTGACACGCTCACAGGGACACGCACCAATGTCTGTCACTCTGCGTGACATGGCAACATGCACACAGGTTATTGGGTGTGCAAGCACCTGTGGTTTTATATAGCATGCAGCTTGATGGATTCCTCCAGCAAAATACACAGCAGGTCTTTCAGGGCAGCAGGGAATGCAGGGGACATTGGGGAAATGCACGCCGTGCAAACAGACTGTGTGTTTGGCACAGCTCCTGGGGGCCTTCCTTGTTTTAGGCTTTGCTCTCATTAAATGCAGACCCAGTTTTCCCCCCTCCCATCCTTTTTCCCTGTTCGGAGGAAGAATTGCTTTGATAGGAAGTAAAGCTGTGCCTCGGTCGTCATTCTTCCACAAGCTTCTACCCAACATCAGTTCTGCAGATCCACCTTAATCCACCACGGCTCTCAGCATCTGCCCACTATTAACAACCAGCATCTGGCACAGCAGTTCATCCAGAAAAATGAAACAAGACAAAATTATGATCTCCAGGTAACAGGGAAAAACCCAAAGATAGCAACGGGACATGCCCTGGCTTCCACAGCAGGTCAGCCACCAAGCCAAAACCAGAGCGAGCTCTCCAGGTGCCTGGCTCCTGATAGAAACCCTCACAGATACCCAGCCCACGGCACCAAGGGCAACCTCTCGACTTGTTATTCTGAAGGCTGCCTGAACGTTTGGCCAGAAACGGAAAGGGCAACATCTACAGCACCAGGGAGATCAGTGAATTCCGGTATACTCAACATTTTCTGTGCTGGGGAGACCTAAGGGGAATATTGCACCCAGTATCTTGTAGCTGCTGACCAGAGAGAAGGAAACAAACACTAAGAACTGTGTTAGATGTAGTTTGTCTACTTTGATAAACAAAATCCAAGTGCTGAAGAAGTTTCTGCCTTACATCCAAAGTAACTAGAAAAAAAAAAAAAACACAAAACCACGAGTAAATACTTTTGGAGGGTTATTTATGCCAATAACCCAAAGAACATCTGTTTGAGAAGGATGGGCAGCCAGTTACTTCTTTTTAAACTTCCTAAGTTTTTGTGAAATGTCAGAGCTCCTGGCTATCTCCAAAAGACTCTGACAGACCCCCCAAAACCCCAGTTCCTTCCTAGGGAAAATAAAGTTCTACTTTTTCCTGCTGCCTTATCGGAAAAGTTGTCAACAGGTAACTACAACAACGTGCTGAATATATGCCATGAAGCCACCCAGTGGCACTGCCTCAAAAGAAATGAAACCGAGTGTCCCTTCCTCCCCAGGCTTTGAAGCAACACCAGCTTGTCACAAGAACCCCACTGTTACAACAGAACCTTCACCAGACCGGGTCTTCTTCTGTGCATGGCTTCTCCAACTCACCAAGAAACATCGCAAGTTGAACGAGGCTGCGCGTGTAAGAGCGAAGGCTTGGATTATGCAGCCTCTAGATTTCTCACGGGGAAGTTATTTCAAGGGAGAAGTTTTATAGCCGAATATAGATCCGAACATATATAACAGCAGTCTTGACAGTACTCTGTCACTCTGAGGCGGGGGGGTGGGAACCAGAAGGGACCGCACAGTTTACAAAAGTTACTGCCTACTGGTGTGAGCCTTCCAGATGGATCAGTTACAAGTAATCTATTTACTGACACAGCTAACGTCAGCACCGCGGTACGGCCAAATCCCTCTGAGCAACAGCTTCTTTCATAATGCAGAGTTGTAGCCTGACAGCTCCTAAAATCCGTTTCATTATGGTGCATTTCTGCAGCTTATCAGCGTTAATAAAAGAACACACGCAGCCAGGGCTGGAACACCACCTTCCTGCCGCCCCTGCAGGGACAGCTCCACCAACAGAGCTTGGGAAGAAGGAAGTCCTGCTCATACGTCACCACCACATGCAAGTCACAAGAGTCTGCATCTGCTCGATGGTTAGTTTCAAAAATACAGATGGGAAAATAATCACATTGACCAGGTTCATTCAGGAGAAACAGCACGAGGATCAGCACAGCGGTCAGCTTGCACAAACACCCGGCTGAAGCTCAGCTCAGCCCTGCGCTGTATGGCTGCATAAGGACAAGTCAGTCAGAGCCCAACACCACAAAAACAAAACCAGATAGACTCAGGGATTCTATAAATAATAAATAACCATGGCAAGAAATTGTGATGATGATTTTGCTAATGTGTAAATTCCATCCCATAGCCAGACAGTCATCCACCTGTGACAGTGAAGCTCCTGCCTGTGGGCTCTGCCGAGATTCTATCCCGATTCAGCACGCACACCTCTCCAGCACAGCCATCCTTTCCCACAAACATCACCAAAATTCCAGGACTGGGAAGGGCAGATGAGGAACCAGAACACAAGAAACTCCACTAAGGTATTAAACCGTCACAAACTACTGCACCTGTAACTTCGGCCTCCACGCCAAAGCTTTCAACAACATTACTGAAACCCAGGTGGGGGGTCCTTGGCAGCAAGCCAGGAAACAAGGCAGGTTTTCACCCTATCAACTTCTGAGGTGCCAAAAATCGAAATCCTTGCTGTTTTTGAGGCAGAAGGGGGAAAGAAATGCTGAGGTCAAGTAATTTCCAAATAGAGACTTCTGATCAAAACTGTCCAGAGCTGACTTCCCCAGAACGCAGAGGGACGGATGTTCTTCCCACTCAAACAATGCCCACAGAAAACTCAGTCTCAGTGAACAACACCAATGTGAACACAGAATGCTGTCTGCGGGGCTTGTTCAGAAAAATTCTGAACGTTCTCTGAATTGAAAACACGGCACTGGGGTCACAAAAAACGCTTTAAGGGAAAAAGTGACTATTGAAAAAGCCATGTTAAACTCACGAACAGCTCAGAGGTACTAGTGATTTCCTTCCGCAAATATCGAATGGCAAAACCTGCAATTTGAGAAGTTCATTTTGGAAATACCTGAAGTTAGCACTTGAGAGACCTATTCCCGAGCCTAAATCGATCTGCAGGACACAGTGCCGTGCTCAGCCAGACAATCGGCCCGTTCAACTCATCATCTTGCTTTTGGTAACAATCTCAGAGAAAAATGAAAGAAGCTGTATCAGACAGCGACAGAAGAGGGAAAAAAGAGCACATTTTTGCAGATGGTTGTAAGTAATAGCAAAATAATGTTCTATTGTGTTAAGAGTTAACATTATAGATGCTGCGGGAAGACAGGATGTGATTACACAGCCAGATACTCCACCATCACGTGCAGCACCTAGACAGCCAAACTGAGGGCACGAGGGCAAACTGAATTTGGCGTTTCCTGACTGCTGGATGTGTGAGTTGGCAGCTGGAGGTACTCCTTCAATTTCTTGAGCCCTGCTCCAACGCTGCAGCACTGGCCCCTCAGTGCCCCCCGCTCCACACTGGGGCTGGAGGAAAGGTCTCAGCCCAGGCTGCTCAAGCCTGGCGAAACATGCAGGCCACCACGAGCCAGCTGAACCCCGCTGCCGGGGCAGCGCTGGTACCTGCAGCACACACACACCCTGTGCTTTTAGAAGGCTTCGGATGAAACACATGCAAGTAGCTAACAATAAAGTGCGCATTGGTCCTCCTTAAGTGGACTTCCAAGAAATACAGGTTGGTTTTTAAGAAATAAAAAAATTATTTCTTTAAGAAATAAAAGTTATTTCTCAAAACGTGAGGAAAACATCCACAAACAAACAGCATTTTGGAGCAGGATTTTTTCACTTTTCAAAGACACAGGCAAAGCGATATGGCCAGCGCCTCTGCTGACATTTTGCTCAAGAAGTTGTCCCATTTAACCTCAAAGTCATTTGCTTAATTGCTACCAAGGGTCAAAGCACCCTTCAGCGTGATCAAGGACAGCAAAACATAGCTGGAAGTTAATAGCCAGCAGAACTGAAGCCAAGATGGCTATCACAAAACTGAAATCACAAATGAAAGCATCAACCTCTGGCCCCAGCACCAGCTACAGATGCCCTGGCCAGGAAACGCAGGCACTAGGAAGCTGAAAGCTTCACTTTGTCTCTGGAACAGCCCTGGCGCTGGGTGGCCCCGCGCGTTCCCGCAGGCTTGGCGGGAGGAGGGACGGTTCCAGCAACCTGCAGCGCAGGGCTGACACCTGGCACGCACAGCAGAGCCGCACGGGTTGGATGCGCAGAAGCCCTGAGCCTCTTCCTGCACACCCCTTCCTCATTTCTGCTGGAGCCTGCACTGACATCAGCAACCACCAAGAGTGAGCATGCAGCACAAACTCGTATTGGGGCCACGTGTCACATCCGCCCCCCCCTCATGTTTTAGTTACACCAGGATCAGGTTAACGGGGCTTCCCTGGCACTTTCGGTGTAGGGGGTGCAGAGCCCAAACGCCTCGTTCAGCACCTACCAAACTGCAGCGGTGCTGGCAGTACAAATGCAGATGCTAAGATACCTCATCTGCCAAAATAACCCACTGAGTGCTCCGGCCGGCCTGCTCTGCAGCAGCAGAAATACCGCAGCAGCAGGGAGGTTCTGCGGGACGGCACTAGGAGCACTGCTTCGTGTCTGCAGCTGCAAGCAGAGGGACGCTGGGCAGACTGAGGGGCAGCGAAGGCAGCGCATCTAAGCCTTACACACAAAGGATGAAAGGCTGGAAAACAAGCGCAGAGTTACCCCGAAGAGCTGGGAATTGACACACTTCTGGTTTTAGAAGAACACTGGGTTTTGCACACAGTTTTCAAGCACAAAATGTTTATTTTTCTTCTTTTTGATCTATACAATTTCTCGGGACTTTTAGTACCACTGACTTTGTCAGTATACAAGGGATGGACTATACAACAGGCAACAGCGATATAAACTGTAAGATTCAGTGCAAGCTGGAGGAAAACTGGTGTGAGAACACATTTTCCATGTTTGCTCATGAAGCATACAGACAAGAATCTAAAAAACCCAAACAAATTAAAGATACATGTTACAGAGAACAGAAATCTCTTACTACAGTAAGTATTTTGCCCAGGCAGAAGACTCTGCATAATTGTCTATAAAATTCAATTCTAACTGAATTGATGGAATAATATATTCAAAGGGTACAAACAAAATAATTTGGACAGATATAATGCTCAAAGTACAATTGAACTATACAATTCACAGCTTGGCAGCACAAGACATCTCTGCCCGTCAGCAGACAGTATAGAATGTCATCGCAGCAGAGAGAGAGAGCAACGCGCCTGCAGATTTACCGCATGTTTTGTTACCTGTGCCCGTAACGATGGCCCTCAGTGCTGTCGGTTAAAAGGAAACTTACCATCAGCAATCAGGGTTAGTGGTTATCTTGTGCCTTTAGACTGAGAGGTGCAGATGCAGACTCTATGCACAGTAAAACAGGCAAAAAGCAACTTGCAAACAGGAGGGAGGTGTCCATGCCGCCTACAGTGCAAACTTGATTAAAATTAAAAAAAAAAAAAAAAAAAAAAATCAAACAAAAGGTGGTGAGACGCTAAAGCATTCATTTCTCATAGAGGAAAAAGAAAAATAATAGCTTCACATTTTTATTCAATTTCAATGTGACTACTGTTAGCACTTCAGTGGCAAGCACCGTGCAGAGCCTCGGCTGGGGAACTGGAGGCAGGATACACGTGCGTGTCCCGGACACGGCTCTGGCAGCGACCCGGGGACATGCTCTGCCACCAAGGGTTCACTCAGACTTTTCACTTATGAAACATGCAGGGATTTGCCATTTAACTGAATTATAAAAGCCCAGTAGGGGAAAGAAAATGTAATCCAATTCGCTGCTGATCTGGAGGAAAACAGTACTCGCCTGCCCGTTACAGAAGGAAGTTACCATCTACAAAACTTAACCGACGACAGCGGAAGGGAATGGATTGCACTGCCCGAAGCCATCACCTGTTCCTATGTACAGCTTACTTGAATCACTCCATGAATGCTCCTATTTTAAAATGTGCATTTCACTACTCCTTGTACAAACACAACAAATTTCAAACAGTATCTCAAACAAATCTCACCTCACATTTTTTTTTAAAGCCTCAGAAATGAATATTCAACCCATTAATTAAAATTAAAGCATTTACAGCAGAATGAAACTGATGAAGAACTTCAACTGTAAACCTTCAGTATCTTTGCAAATAAAAACTTTACTCACAAGCAAATCGTAAATAAAATACACCTTTCAAATATTTTTACATCTCTTTCCAGCTGGAACTGAAAAGCTTGTTTTCAAGGCACTGTACTCCTGCAGGGTTAGTACAATTTGCTAGTTATCAATTCAAGTACATCAACGTTACGGATTGCAAGTGTAAAACATCAGAACACAACATAATAAAGTGTCTTCAGCAATGACATCGATGCAGATATTGCCATCACAGACAAACGATCCTTTGTGAAACCCTTCACAGTGATTGCTGGATGCGGTGTATGGCTGTGTGCGCTAGCAGGCTGCGGCGGGGCCGGCGGCAGCCCCACACCTCTTCCGACACTTACGGCATCTACAGACCAAGCGCTCCGCGTCATGCGCTCGGTGCCACCGTCACCGATCAGAGCAGAGGCGCCCGAGCTATGTCATCCTGACGTGCGGGCCGGGCGGCTCGGCCGCGGGCTGCTGCAGCGGCACGGGGTACACCTGCAAGCAAGCTCTGCCGAGGGCCGAGAAGCGAGCGATGCTCGGCCCTCCCACGAGCCCCGGCCGCGCTGCCGGCCCCGGCCACTGCACTCCGTAAAGCGGTGTAGGGAGAACTCCTCCATACGGACAAAGAGGCATCACACAGGGCGTTACCGTGCCAGAAAGGGTAGTACCTGGCATAGGCACTGGCATGGATCGTGAAACTCCGGGAGTTAGTGCAGCGGACATGGGGCAAGACACTGGAACAATGCACCTTTTCCCCAATCCTGTTCTTACTGAATTAACCTACAAAAAGAAAAATAAAAAAGCATGGCTATTAAGCGTCTGTTTTCCTACTGGCGGGACGCGGCGGCAGCATGCAGAGGAGGGCGGCTCAGCTCCGGCCCCACAGCCTGCTCCCTCCGGCATAGCCCCAGCAGGGGGCTGCTGGCCCTCCTCGAACCAAGGGTGGAGGAGAACGGAAGGAGATTTTCCACGGAGGTTTCGACACCAGCACGGGCGGTGTGGGATCAGGTCAGGCAAACCAGCACGGAGACAGCGGGAGCTGCAGGAATTGGTGCCGCTGTTTTGCTGAGACCCAGTTAGCGTGCACCTCAGGTACTCTGGTTTGCGTGCCAGGCCCCAAAGAAGAGCTCTCCCTCCTAGCCACGGGAGCGGCAGGGCTTCCCAAATCACGCGCCTCATAATGCACAATGCCACAGGAACAATAATTATACAGGATGCTGCCTGGCCTCTCTCTGGATGCGCTTCATTGCATTGCAGCATTTCTTTGTGTTTTAAACCTCACACAATTTGCAGCTGCCCGCCATGGTTCCCACCAAGCCAGCACTTGTTCACAACAGAAGAACAGGAGTTCGGGAATCTCTCAGTATCAAAATATTTCACATTAAATTAATAGAATTGGCATAAAGGTGAGATTTCAGAGGAACCATGAATGGATGTATAAAACTGTGCGGAATGCTTCCCCTAAGTTCCTGGTTTTAGGCTGTCTTCTCAACAAAAAATGAAAATGGCAATGACGCTGTGACTTACTGCTTGGGGCATTAACCTGTGCTCCAGAGCAAATTTTAGAAACACACAGACATCCAATACCCTGCCCTGCTTCACTATCTCCCGTTCTAATCTGAAGCTCAAACATTAAATTAAGAGAAACAGCTACTTTGGTATAACAAATTTTAAATCATTAATCTATAAACAAATCACCAAAAGTAACGGCAGAATCCAGAGAACAACAAACAGGAACTGGGGACATTTATGTGACATGATGACTTCTTGAAGCTGTTATGAGAACCATGTTTAACAGCCTCAGTATGATGGGTACTCCCAAACTACACAGCTGTGAGCAGCTGACAAAGGACGCCTGTAAAGGTACTTAACCAATTCATGTAATTTCTTCAAAAAGTAATAGATTTATACAGTAGCACTGAAAATGTAAGGTGATATTTTAGCAAGTTAAAAACTCAAAACTGAAAAAAAATCTTATTTTCAGCTCTTTTAAAATGCTGAGAAAGCTACTCCTGCCTGTTTTACCTCCTTCTTTACCTTTTCTTTCTCAGCTGAATCACTCAGAAAGGCAGCAGCTATATTCAAGGCCATCCATGTGCAGCCAGGAATAAAATGTCTCCGTGCTGCAAACCCAAACATTACACATACAGGTTAAAACCTGTTTGTGTCATGACAAACACGTATTCACGATTTAAGGTTGCGTCCTCCACCATTGCCACATACACTGCCAACAAGCACATCACACACCGGAAGCAGCAACAAGACGCCCAGCTCGTGACGCCCCCGTACAGGGGGCTTTTGGACAAACTCCTTTTTTAGCCAAGATCTTTGGACAACCTCTAGTGAATTGACACTGACAGAGGCTGAAAGAACCCGTCCTCCTGCACGCAAATACTGCCTGAACCACCGCGGTCAGCAAGCACCGGAACAGTCCTCGGAACAGCACCAGGAGCGATGATTTTCCAGCTTTAGCAAAGCCACACAGACCGCGAGTCACCTCACCGACAAAATTCAGAGGGAAACATGCAGACGCTCACCCAGCGCCTAACGACACGCGTACCTGCGCCGGGGCTGGGGTCGCGGCGAGGGGTAAAGCTCCCAGGCGGGGCTGCGAGCCCCTGAGCTCCCCGTCGCTCATGAGCTGGCCAGCCCTGGGCTGAAAGGGCACTTGGCACCTGTAGCTCCCCGCTGTCCCCCCGGTTTACTGAAAACCCAGAGTTCTGAGGTGCTTCTGAAGATTTGTGTTTGTACTCTTCAGGCTCCTGCAAAGCTATTCTGACATTCGGAGCGAGAAGGCACTGTTGAACAGCTCAAAGCACAGATTCACCACATTTTCAACATTCTTCTAATCCAGCGAACATGGAGGACACAGCAAAAGGCACTAACAGCCCTCCTGCTCCAGTTCCGCGTCTGTCGCTGTCTCCAGAGCACCTGCTTCCCAGCAGCCAGCTCACTCAAATCGTGACGGACTCGATGCAAACCGATACGCAACTATCACTAATAGGGTCTGCGCCACGGCACACGTCACCGGCTGACACAGACCAGCCTGCCTCACAGGAACAACCGTATTACAGGCTCTAAGCACATTTATAGCTTTTTTTTTTTTTTTTTTTTTTCCCTTTTGGTAATATTTTTTTCTTCAAAACTCACGCAGCCATGTAACACAGTACGAAGGAACACAACATTTTGGTACAGCCTTTATTCCCAGACATCTTCAAACAATACCTTTAACCACACAATATCCAGTACTCTGCACACAAAGCAGCTCGTGTTCCTAGATGTTTTCCTCTGCTGGTGGTAACCACAGTTACCTGTGAGAAAGGATTATTTCATCCTGCCTTCAGCATGGAGCAGCATGAGAGAAACAGCTATTTTCAGGCAGTTTGACTTTATTCTGGCTACTGTCTCCTGCTGCCTTTCCAATTACTGACAAGAGAATCCATGCGCGTTTCCACGTTCAAATAAAGCCTCTGAACAGGAACGTTTCAGTGCTCTTGTAACGTAACTGCAAGTCTGAAGGTTTCCCCACAAGCTTCTGATATGTACCAACCGAGATCTGCAGCCAAACTGACAGGCAATTTTTTTTGCTGATAGAATTGTCACTTCCACAGAAATAAAGCAGAATTTCAAGCTCTCCTTTGCATCCAAACTATTTCATTGCTTTCTACACTTGTGACAATAAAAAGGAAGAAAATAAAACCACTAACTCTCCAGGCAGCTCATTAAACACTCCATTAATTTCCCTTCTGACCTCATTTCCACCTTAAAGAGTAGCCTTCACTTAGTTTAAAAAAAAAAAAAAAAAAAAAAGATACCAAGATACCAACAATATAGTGCCTCCACACAGCAAGCAAGTCACTGAAGTCACTGCTGTTGGTTAGAAGCATCCTTATGAGGAAAAAAATAAAAACGTCAGGTAAGTGAGTTCCCTGTTTCCAGGGTGAAAGAGAAGACTTGAAATGAGCCAAACTACCTCACGTACAGATAGATAGCAGTGCACAGACAGCAAGAGAAAATAAAAATAACCGTACCCCTACCAATGGCTTGCTGCAGGTTTACTTTGGGAAGCAACGAACACAGAGTAGAAGGGGGCCCCCTGGTTCAGTGTCTTCTTTGTGCCCTGGACTTGCAGCCCGGCAGGACGCTCACCAGCTGCCTGGTGCTGCTCCCAGGGGCTGTCCTTGAAGCCAACAGAGCGCTGCCGGGCACCTCACACTGCTTCTACTCCTGCCTAAAAGCTCTCCAGGGAGACACCCTCCTTTCCAATACACCCAGTTTGAATACATGAGACTGCCTGCCCTACCACTTCCCTGCTGGTTTGTTCCAATGTTTGATCACTGGCACTGACAAAGGAGAAAAAGAAACTCTAAGTATCACCATGTTTCTAATTTATCTAGGCTTTATTTCCAACATAAAACCTTACCATAAATTTCTCTGATGAGTTGGAAATCTGTTCAGCGCTCCTTAAATCTTTTATTGCAAAGGTGATCTTGTATTTAGTCAAACAGAAGACAAAAGGATGGTGTTAACAGATGGACTGAAGAAGTATAGCCTGAGCTTCACATGCTGCCTGTCAGAAAGCTATTTTTTCCCATCCTTCGTCATTTCCTGAGTTCTTTTTGTCTAATGCCATTTTAAAGTGTAGACTCCACACTGATTTAGTGCAAGGACAACTCTCCCCAGGTAACTCATTTCTCCAAGGACTGATGTTACTGGGTCACTAGTCTGGCTGTCCAGGCCAAGCATCCTTTCTCACCGCCTCCTCCCTCCTCTCTTGGCTCTTTTTCTCCCAATGTCATGATGCATTCGTTCTCCTCCCCTCACTTCAGATCCCCTTTAGGGTGAACTTGAAAAGGTACAAAGAGCAGAATGATGCTTAGCTTCCAAAGCAGCCCTTGTACTGTTCTAAAAGCCTTTAACATCATATCCATGGCCCTGCTTTCTGCTTCACCCAGGAGGAAGGGTGGCTGCAGCACAGTGGCAGCTCCTGCTCCCCACACAGGGAGTGCAGTTCAGCGGTGCTCTTCTATACCAGAAGGCCCGAAATCACCTTGGCATGCTGTGCCACCCCTACGGCCAAAACACCCCAGCGACAGCCCTAAGCACGGCTGGCAGGTTGGGCAGGTGCCTTTGCACCCTGCTGCAGCCCACAGCCCTACCCGGGCTGGTGCATGAAGCCCCCAGGGCCAGCGGGCACAGGGCTCACAAAGTCTCCAGCTGCAAGCAGCAGTTGGCAATGTGAGCTGAGGAGCAGGGAAAACCGATCTGCATTCTTTGTGAATAATCTGAGCTCCTTCAGCCTTGTAAATTCCTCTGAACAACAGATGTACTCCAGAAAAACAAGCCCTCTAAAGTCAGTGTGTTAAGACAGGGACACCTCTGCTCTCTCACAGAAATATTCTGCCTTTTCCACCGGCCCGAAACAGCAAACAGCAGAAGGTAAAATTAACCCTAAGCTGGTGTTAACAGCTCACTTCAATAAGAAAATTCTCCACTCTCTTTGCCAGAGCTGTAAGCAGGCGAAACACCCCCAACCAGATATTGCAGTCTGCCACAGGAGTCTCACAAAAAAGACAACCAACTGCAAAAAGCACATCAAAAAGGGTAAGAACTGATTAAAAATGAACAAAGTCTGTGCCCTCATGATCACGTTCTACAGCATCTCTGGAAACTGGTGTTTTCTGGCACCTTCTTTGACTCGTTTTCTGAGAACTAACGGGGTCCTGATATCACTTCTACTCCAGAACACATTCATGCTGTTTAAACTGTCACTGCAGAGAGGGATTATTTGCTCTCCGGCTTTTGTTCATTTATGGCCGCTAGGAACTGATGTAAAATTGCTTTATAAGCTCACACAAATGCTTCTCCCTGTGAAGTCAGCAGTCGACTGAGACCAGCAGGCACCAAAGCAGACACTCCAGCAAGTTCCTGCTTCAGCAAGTCCCACCTCCGGAACAGCTACCGAGCTGCCTTGCTGCATGCAAGGCTTTTTCCCTTCTACATACCCAAAGGGCATCAGCTTTCTACTCAGGTCCAGTTATCCTGTTTCTAAGGGATTACCAAGCACTTTCCTCGCTAGTTTTATTTTCACAACTTCTTTGCCTTTAAACTTAATCTATTTTCCCTTACTTCAGCTCAACTCCTACTCTTCCAAAAAATCAGTCCAGTGAAATAGATTAGTCACGTAACCATCCGTCTGTGAGGAGGAGGAGGAGGAAGAGATCTGGAAAACCAGACCAGGGTGGGAGAGAACCGCGAGCTGGGATTCTGGCTCTGCCTTCATTCTTTTCTGTGCCTGCCCCAACACCCAGCCATAAAGCCAAGCACTGAACACAGGCACAAACGCGCATCACAGCGTTGTTCGCCTGCTGCTGAAAACAAGAGGGGGCTCTTCTAATTTCTGTTCTGCTGGAGTTTACTTCCACAGGATTTCTGAGGAGGGTGTTTCCATGAGGCAGAGGGCCTCAGAGATCAGCACTGCACAGTGCAGCATCTCAAGCGAGGGTAAGAACCACATCCAGCTGTGCCCCTGTCTTGGCCCAGTGCCCACTCTGCTTCCGCCACGACAAAAGCTCGCTGCCACCAAGCCACGGCTCTGCCTGAGGAAGATTAACGTTAAACTCCAAGAGGAAGAAAATTTCAGCAACAGTAAAAACTTCAGTCAAAGAAGATACAGTTAATGGCATAAGTATTGCTGTATGTTACCCTTAATGAGCAATTTGCAATTTAAAAATATATATTTTTAAATATATATATATTGCGGCCCATATATTTCCCAAGAAGATTCCAAAAAGACAATTTAAAAATCTGTTTTAGTACTTAAAGAAAAGAGTTGGGACATTTATACGAAGCAGCTATCTGAAGTAATTTAGCTTATGTCCTCCTCCAAATCTGAGTTCTGCAAAGGCTGTCACACACATAGCAAAAGGAACGTTCTTCAAGGAGTGCCACTTACTCCACATGTCTCATTCTGTGTTTGCATGGGATTAGCCTTTGGCTCCATGTCTTGCCTTTTTTGGTTCTGCTTCAGTTGGTTTAAAGAAGGTTTTGCCTGTGCAGCTCCGACAGTTTTGCTTGTCCACTGGTCAACCAGCTTGTGAAGATCATCCGTGAACGTCCCCTTCTTGTTGTTGCTGTTGTTAGCCTGAACCTGCAGAGTTGATTGCGGGAGGGGCTCAGGACAGGTTACAAGACTGTTTGTAGAGGATCCTGGAAAATCACACACAAAGAAAGTTGACAATGGCATCTCTGTTTCAGCACCCTGCTGCTCACACAGCTTCCCACACACCGCAGTTCCAACGGGCGCTTTTCTGACTTCACCCTCCCCCTCCTTTCTACAGAACACCTTTGCTTAAAGAAATGGTCCAAGTCCAACACGTTCATATTTCCTATTGCATTATGTCGCCTGCCCAGAACTTCTCTCCAGCTGGGAGAAGAAACAAATGTGTTCCCAGTGACACTGACATCGCAAGGCTAGCGAAGTCTCTCCACAGAAGATTTCCTTGAGAGCGTGAGGCACTGCATTACTTGCTGCAGCTGCGTGCATTTTAAAAAATTAATCTACCATTTATTTTACTTGCATAAGTTTATGTCCTCCTGGAAAAACATAATTATCACATAGGTTAAAAGTACAGTTGGCTGCTGTGCCTCCAAGGGTCCGGGAACCCACAGGCTCTCTATGCGCTAGGACCATTTTCTGTGCCATCTTGACATTTTGGGAAAAAACCATCAGGACCATGAATGTACAGACGAAGGGGGAGAGAGGAGGACATAAGTGGGTGTGCAGGTTTCTGACACAAAGATGCAGATACAGAACTTCTGGGATAGAGGAAAGCAGAGAGGAAGAGCACTGACAGAGATTTAATTTTATGGGCTCATGTATTTCTAGAGCAATGAGGAGAAGATCTGTCCTATTTATCTACGGGTAACTACAAGTCTGACACAGCAACATCAGCAGAGAACAGCAGCTGAAGCTGCCTGAATTTGACCTGAGCAGAAAATATAACTTTCTACAAACAGACTTGATATATCTAAATATTTTAAATAAAGACCATCTCTCCAAGCAAAAAGTTCATAGAACTGCAGTAAAATTATTACAGAAGCAAACACCAACATTCAGTCTTCCTTTTTCTGTTAATCAGTTACCAGTCAATGAAACTGAGTAAACTAATTACACCTACAGCTTTATAAAGCACGTTAATAACCTTTAAATGATCATGCATTCAACCTGCAACAGAACTTTCAAGTGAACACTGCTCATTTCCTTTTCCTTTTCTTTGGGGAAAGGGACCAGTGAGAAAACAAGTACTTTGACAGAAATGCTCTTCAATTAGTGTTTAATATTTCATGCATCTCAACAGGAATAAGACAGTTTTAAGCTACAAATTCCTCCAGCAGAAAACTGCACTCATATAAAGGCGTGTATTTAAGAAAAAACATAAACATATAATCCAGTTTTCTTGCTGCATGCGTGCACAGTCTCACACACAAAGAATACCACAACCGTCTTGCAGCATGCGTGGTTCCCAAAACATCACAGCACATGCATTATAACGAGAGTACCACAATTTATACAGTCTAGTTTCATACCAGTACAAGTGCATCAGCTCTATCCATTAAACAACTAGCTTTTAGTAAAAATAAAAAAATAACAAAAAACATCCCATGCCATGAAGGAAATACTGAGAAACAAAAATGGGATAGTTACTACTACTGTGATCTTTGCCTAGACATAGTCGTTTCAAGGTGGACCCTACAAGGTAAAACAATACAAGACATACAGAATTAGGTAAGACTAAACGTAACAAATCTGACGGACAAGCTTCTGTACTTTTAAGCAATCAGAAAGTAGTTATTATGCAAGAAGGACAGACAAAGTCAGCAGTTCAGGTGAGTAAAGGAAGTCTAAATAACTGGACAGCTCAAACCTTTATTAATGTGCAGCCATTCAGAAGCTTTGAAAAGTACAATAGCATGCCAAAAGCAAGGTCCCATGACTTAAAGATGCATTTTTGTTTTGGTTTCAAATTGTCTTGGCTTCCTAATAGGAGATTTTGATTCCTATTTATGCAGGAAATGATGTCAATCCAGTTTGTGATAGGAGGCCAAAAATGCTTTCAGGAACAAGTAAAGCTAGTCTGGCTGCAAAGACAAACTGTAAAACAACCCTAAAATCCTGTTTTACAAGTCCAAAAAGATACATTGTTCTGCAGGTCTGAGGCCAATTTTCTCAAACATTTATTACTATGATTTGTGTCTAAATGTGAGATTCTGAACGTTAATTAAAAGTAATTGTAAATGAGTTTCCCTTATGTCTTGTCCAAGTGCAGAAAAGCAAACCAGCAGAGTAGCTGAGTTCTCATTTAACCAAACTGTGTGTTTTTTTCTTGTTAAATCCTTCATTATTTTATATATTCTGTTGGACATTTATTTATCTACAGTGCCAGAAGTGTACTGAGAACCCTACTTGACAGTTAGATCTCGCCAGACATCAGCACCATTTCTATTACAGTGCCAAATTTCCTGAAAGGTATTTTGGACTTGATAAGAAGAAGATTGGTATGGTATGGGAGGAGATGAGTATCTGATATGGGGCATGGCAAGTTTATTGTGAAGAAGCACTTGAACACATGAGTAAGATCAGGAGGCTGGGCAGAAAGCAAGATACAGGATGTATGTGCTTTTCTCTACGGTGAACTGGTGTCATTGTTTTATTTTACTGTGCCAGAAATGCAGCTTTAAACTCAGAGATTGCAGGTCCAGGTTGACATACGCTCTGAATGAGTCTTCAAAAGGAGAAAGGAGAGACATCACTCAGAGACTGGAGAAGAGGAAAATAAAGAAAAGAGGGAGGAAAAAAAGGGAGAAGAAATGTTTGTGTTCTGATATGGGTGGCATGAGGAGGAACAGAACGGTTGGTTTGAAAGATTTTCTTGCTGTTTCCTATAGTTTAATGAAACTGCTATTCCAGAAAAACCTGAAGGACGTGACTACAGCAGTGTCTTATGCAAACATGACCAAAAGTTTACTTTCTCAACTCAAAGCCTAGATGAAAAGTACAAGTCACATTCACAACTGAACACTGGGTTGCATTTTTTATTTTTGGTAGTTTTTATTTGCTTTTTCCCTCGTATAATATTTTACATTGCCTATCTCTTAAGGTCAGCTAGCAACTCCCATTATGGAAACATCAGTGGTAGCAATATTAGAATGGTAATTTCTTGATATCCTGCAGCATTTTGCATGCAGCAATAGGTAGCATTTGGCACAATATGTATGCAAATGAAAAATGCCTGCAAAATCTAAAAGCAGGCAGCTGACTACAGTACGTGCTCAAAAGCATGTAAAAACGTTTAATCACCAACTCCTCTACTTCCTGAGCACCAAGTCACAAGCTAACGTGCACCCTGGATGCCACGTCAGACCTGGGGCCCCAAAACAACGGGGAAGTGACAGATACCAGTGATACCAGACACACGCACGACATACCCACACAAACAGAGCCTACTTCAAGGAAAATGCTACAGAAGGGCCAGTCACCAAAAAGAGAGCTGTTTCTTCCAAACTGCATCACTCCAGCATGCTGCCTGGGAGATGAGGAACGTCATCTAACTGGTGATACTGCCTGCAACAGGGACTGATCATCAGCAGCCAAGATTCGATTTAAATTCAAATTCAATTAAAAATGCACTTGGTAAACCTAATTCACCAGGTTAATTGTATTACTTCTACAATAAAGGTGTTTAATAGCTGAAAAGATGAACCCTAAATGATTGAGATTTAATCTCAGACTGTAAAAGTTAAGCAAAATGTTTCATCTCCAATTCCAGAGATAGTATCTGAGAAATTAAGTATTTATTGTACCTAACAGGACAGAAAAAATGCACTGTCCCATATTTGTACTGTAACAGCTGCCAAAAAGCTTGAGAGCCAAAGTAAAATTGAAATGGCAATAAATTTAGACCATTTCCATAATCACATATTCACATACAACATATTAATTACTACAGACCTGACTAAAATAGCTTTGCTTGAGATTCCAAGTCTAAGCCTAATGGAGCTTTAGAAAGTCCACTCACAATCAGTGCTCACTTTTCCCTAAGATGCCCTTGCAATTGAACCCATGGAAGGAGCTCAGCTTAAAATCATGCTGGAGCCCATCAAAAACACTGTATGGTATGAAAAGTAGGAGGAGAGGTCAATACTGGACAACGGGAAAAGATCGAAAAGCAGGTCTGGGAGAACACTGCGCAAGTGTTCCAGTTTGATGGGCTTTGTAACCAGGGAAGGTCGCTGGCTAAAACTGCCTTTAAAGCACCTGAACTCTTATTTTTGAAAGCATGCTGCTAATTTTTTTTTTTTTTTTTTAACTAATACAATACATGCCTCACTCTGGAACACCCAAGCTCCCCAAAGAGCTGTTTTTCCTCAATCAAATAATATAAATTCAGAGCATTCCTGAAAACCCAGCAGAACTTCTCCCAGCAGCTCTCAAGTAACAAAAAAACACAACAACAACAACAACAAAAAAAAAAAAATCCCAAGGAAACTTTGATTTGTGCCATGGACCCAGCAACCTGAACTGCCAAGACCCCAAAAGCTACCTGCATTTGAAGGTCACATCCTAGTGCCACAGGCACTTGTTTACCTTGCCCCAGCCACCCGCTCCCTGCTCCTGCAGAGATGCTCACACAGAGCGTTTAGGACCTGCTGCAAGACCTCCAGTCTCCTTCGCCAACCTTTGTCCCTTCCAGAGGGGAAGGACACGAGCCAGCTGGCGCTCCCGCTAGCACCACCTGCACTCGGCGCTCTGCTGAGGCCCACAGCTGCTCTGGGCTCCCACTAGATGGAACCAGCAGACACAGGGCTGCGGTGCAGCTCTCCCAGCCCTGGCCTTGGGGCAGGCGGGGCCACACGGCCCCAGCTTCTTCGCAGGTCCCCCGAGCTGGTGGGCTCGCTAGGAACACGAGCCAAAAACTGTCTCCGCCAAAAGCCTCCAGCGATGCAGCTGTGGGAACGATCTGACTGCCTGGGTGACGGGCGGTGTTCTGAACTCTGGCTGGATGTGTCAGGGCTGAGTGCCTGAAATAGGGTCTGTGTTCTCACATGGCTCAGAAATGGGGGAGTGCCAGTCCCAGAGCACTTTGCCGACAAGAAACGGCAAAGAGAACATATGGGCTGGGAACTGACACCAATTAGTTGTGCTGCTGATTATTTCAAGTATTGGGAACTTCGTAATTTGAAGAATTTACATAGTCGCCCGGTTTCATTCACAATATCCATGCACCGGAACATCTGTAACATGCTTTTTGTTAACTGCCATCTCCCAGTCTTTTTGCACCCTCCTGAATAATAATTTTGTGAAAGATAAATGAAACCACTTCTGAGAATTATACATGCAGAAGAAGAAACGACATCCATTGTAATACCACATGGAAAAATTTGTGAACTGAGAATTTCCCACAGGTTCTCAGAAAAATCCCTGAATACAAAATTACCTCAGAACTTCAGCCGCCATTAAAAACTTGCATGAAAATACATGCAGTATGCTAAGCAGCAAGCATAAGTTTTTGAGAGCCTGAATGCTTGGATTTTAGGGACCTCAAACAAAATCAAGATTTTTTTTTTTTAAATATTGTTTATTCATTAACATTTGGAGTGTCGTTTTTGTGAGTGCCTTTAATCTACATCACTTGGATAATGATGAGCAATGCAGAACTCCAGTGGGAGATCTGGTATCGGTGCGAACAGTTAGCCAAACGCTTCCTCCAGAACGTGATCAGCCTTCCTGATTTTATATGTAAGTGGCCTATAGTACCTGGTCAGCCCAACATATCTTTATTGTACAAGCAAAATCTGTTTGCCTAAAGGGCAGCGTATACTGTTCGGTAAAAAACGTTTGCATTTTGGAATTAAATAGCTTGACACCGTTTGGTTGAATTGCCAATTGCTTTAGAAGTCATACAAATCAGGTACAAATAGTAGGTGCACAGTAATCTGAATTGAAAAATGCCGGATCCTAGCAATCCATTTCAAAGTATCATATAAAAACGTGATACTGCTTTTTATTTATTTATGCTTTGATGAACTGCTAATTGACTTCATCTCAGAGGTCACATAAGGTCATAAGAAAATAAACTGAGTGAAGTGCTTCAGCCAGATCAGTAGACACAAAAAGTTGATGGCACTCTCCCGCGGAGTGACCAGATCCTCCTGCTACTTAAAAAAGTACATAAAAATAGCTCACTTAAACTAATCAAAGAGAATGCACGGGGAAAAGCCCACCTAGCAAAGACATTTTGAAAGAACTAGCTGGAGCACTATCGTCTCAGCATTTCCACATGCAAAGAGCGGGGGAAAAAATTAAAGAAAATAGAGTGGATATAAACAGTACTGTATATCGTGTTAATACAGCCCTTGTATGGAAGTTATACCCTTCAGTGACCTTCTAGTACTGTCTCAGCTTGCTACATGCATGTCTTCATAGTCCAAACATGTGTGAAAGAGACCATTCGTCTACAGAAGGATGGATTTCTTTTTGTTGTCGCTGGAACCGGGACAGCAGACATGTATATTTGCCACATTGCAAATAAAAAAATTACTTCAACAGAAATCACATAAAGTACAAAAGCTTTGATAAGTCCAGGGTAAAATTTACCATAAGGCTATATAATAAATGATGAGATCTTCCACACATGCTTTTGGTGCCCAGGCATGAGCCAAAAGCAGTGCAAAAAAAGCTTTCATATGAAAAATTAATATAAATAAGGTGTGTTCATGATGATTACTTAAAAGAAAGATAAAAAGAAAGATAAGATGGTTCAGAAAAAGGGGCATCCTGCCAAACATATTAGAGATATAAAACATGAAATTGGAAAAAGGGGGTAAAAGAAAGATGGGCTGTGATAAAATACAAAAGAACAAATACAAACAGATGGACAAAGACACAGGTCCACTGAGGAATCTGGTACGAGGTTTGCTACTAGATTTATAGGTCACTCTCTCAGACGTTTGGTGGAAAACCGTCCAGCCTGTAAATGAATATAAAGGGAAGAAAACAAAGACACTTATAAAGTACAAGTAGCTGCGATCAGATGTCCTATACCATCAGTCAAAACAGCTTTGTCAGTTAAACATCCACATCTCCATTTTAACTTTGCCAAAGAGGATTAAGTTAATCGACCATACACAAAGGATGCAGTAACAGCAAAAGTGAACAGATAGATATTTTGTAGATCAGTTTGGCAGGATGTGCAATGAGAGGAAGGTATTTTAACCATCATTATAACTTCCACTATGCATGGCAACGAGATCGGTCAAAGCCTACAGAGGTGTGAGCTACACAGAAGTACCAGAAGGCGGGACTGGGGAACACAGCCAATCTACCACTCCACAGCCATTTAGCTGGGACTCCAAAAGCATGCACAAAGTTACCCCTTTAGATAAAGGAAACATAACTTGGTTCCCTGTATTTTATTTTCCACACTCGAGAAGGGTTAGTACTTTACAATGAGGAGCTCTGGGTCTACCTGTTTCGAGGGGCCAAATGCCCAAAATGAACCCAGGGAAACAAACTCCCATCCATCTTTTTTTTTTTTTTTCTTTTTCTTTTTTTTTTTTTTCTATGAAATCCATAAGGCAGACTCCAGAAAAAGCGTCAGTATAAAGCCACTGCTGGCAAAAGTATAAGATATTTCCTAACTAAAACACAGTGTGCCTTCTTGAGTGTTGACCCTTAATACTTTGTAAGATACTTTATTTCTGTCCTTCTGACAATACTGCAGTGACATTTTTAAAGATAAGCCAGCAATTTGGATTGCCAAATCCATTCCTAAAGATCAAGCATAAGGGAAGCAAATTAATTTTAGCATGTGCTGGAAGATACGCTGAACAGCTGGTATGAAAAAATCACCTTGGCCAGAGCTTGCGTTCACATCGCCTCCTTCGGGGCCTAAGCCAGAGCAGATGTCAGAAGACAAAGAGGCTTTGACAGAGCATGGCTGCTGTGTCTGAACAGACTTCGCAAGTGTGGCTGATGTAGAGGAAGTTACTCCTGTAGTTTCGGGAGATCCAGTCTGAGCTTTAGTTGTTTCTTTGTGGGGTGAGTCTTTAGAGTCTGAAACATTACCTGAAAGAACAAACAAACAACATACAAGCAACGGCAAATGCTAGGAAACTACTGAAGAAAAATCAGTGCCTAAAAATAATTGTTCATTTGCCACCAAGAAGAGCAGCAGCCTACAATTCTGAAGCACTGTATGAAGCACAGGCTTTACAGATAGCCAGCACCACACTATCACTGACCCAGATTCTCCAAGAAGGAGTAGGTTTGATTTGTACAGTTTCTTTTCTGCATTTTTCCCAAAGACTGGAGTGAAGAACTCAGAGAGCACTGTCTACACAGAGGGAGCTGCGGAAGTACCTGACTAGGAGGATGGAGGCACAAAATGACTGAGCAAAATAGGCTTGCACTCAAAAATGAGAGGTGAAAGCAAGTAAATGGAGAGAAATAAAAGACTGCTGAAAAGATGAGGATTTTTTTCATTTATAGCTATCTATATACAGATATATACACACACCTCTCTATAAAAATCTGTATCTATAGATCTACCTATATAGATATCTCAGGTAAAGAGGCTTTAACACCAGAGGAACTCTGTAATTATTTGTGACATGGATTTGTCAGCAACAGCAACTAGCAGCGGCAATGCTAACTAACGTACCTCAGTACCTGCATCAGACTGCCTGCCCTGTGAGGACCGAAGAAGGCCAAAAAAAAAGAACAATCTAACTAGGTGGGGGTGAGGAGACTCAGGCATGAATGCAGGTTGTCAGTGAGAACTTCACACAGTGCTTCATGAAAGTGAAAAAATAACAGGAGAAATGCATGAAGGAAAGCGTGCATCAAAGAAGCGCTGTTCTCTAACAAAGTGACAGTGAAAAGAATGGAGATGAGGACACCGTAACACAGAAATGGGCTGAAATCCTTCGAACTAAGGTAGCACACCCACATGAGCTGAGATCCACGAGTGGAGGCAGAGAGATGGGTTTTGTGTGTGGACAGAAAAAGTCTACAGACAACCCAAGAACAGACTGGGAAACGGGTGGACAAACGATCACAGACATTCACAGCATCTCACAAGGAGAGGAGGTAAAACCTATGCAAGTTAGCCAAGCAGCAGCTAAAAAGGTACGAAAGGTGGAACACTGCTTCAGTTCCTGAATACTAAAATACTGAGATTCAAGACGGATCACAGAATGTCTTGCCCCTGAATATCTCTGCTTTTGCTATCTTAATTGAAATCCTTAATTAAAAGGAAAACCCTCTAATACACTGTCTGTAATTAACACTGGTGCAATGAAATTCTAAGTGGGTCTGTAACACGGTGACTTTGAAAACAAGACCTCCCAGATTTGAAACACAGGGTTAATCCTGGCAGTGCTGCTGCTGTTCTGCATAGCAGTATGCACTAAGTTGAAGGAAAATTATTCTTCTTTAGCCTACATCCTGCTGAAGAAATAAGCACTGGAGAGTATCAGCGCTTCCTGCATGAATGTTATCTTCATACTTTCCAAAGAGATCATGACTCAAGACAGTCATCCTGTTTGAGGGTATTTGAAAAAATCCCAAGGTACTTCAAATGGTCAAAGCACCCAGCACAGCTTTATGCCTGTTTTCTTTACCTCCCATCCTTGGGGGAGCACATACAATCCAATCTTACTTATATGGTACGTATGTATGGTATGGAAAAAATAAACCAGATACAGCACACAACCAATAGAGGATAACGGTTCCTAAGAAGCAAATACAAACATCAAAAAATTGCATTTGGAGAAAAGTGAAAACATAACCAGGCTGTATTCCCAATTAAAGAGGGATATTGTTTCTCTGCCAAGCATCGTCAATGAACCAGAGAAGGTATAGCTCAGCACTAGGCCCTGTAACAACATGGACTCAAAGAAAGCCCATTGCTCACAGTATGCAAACCTGAGTTTGCATTAAAGAAAAAAAAATCAGTATCTTTTATGCAGTCCATGCAGTTATACAGTAGAACCACAACAGCCAGAAACAAGAGGGGAATGGAAAGCAACCCAGTGTACCTACTTGTGCTTGATGTTCCACTCCTGAGCTGTTGAACCAGAGGGTTTAATAGTTTTCCACCTTTCAATTTATTTTTGCTGGTTCTTCGTCGACGGCTGCTTGGTGGGGCTGAGTGAAGGAACCCCATGTTGGGAGGAAGGGGTTTCCCTAACCGCATGTACAGCGCCTCTATCTCATTCTTTTGCTGAGTCTGAAGTTCAGCAATTTCTTTCATATGCCTAAATATATATAAAAAAATAAAAACTCTGCTAGCAACATATTTGATAAAGCACCACACCTTGACAGCACAGTCAGTTACAAGATGAAACAAAACAGTCTTCAGTCATAAAACAATTCACTGCCTACCCAGCAGCACGTGAAGTCAGATCTACCTAGCAGATGAGGTGACTGACTTCTCACATATTGATCAGTAAGACAGGATCCTAGACAGCTAAAAAGATTCTCAACACGCTAAGTAAAAGCGATCAGCTTTGACATGGACTCAAAACTATTCCAGAACTCAGCTCTTCAGACCAGCAGCTTCAACAAAGTTCCTCTTGCTCTTGAGGCAAGTACATCACTTTGAAGGAGTTCAACATGCAGAAAAACAAAAGTGCTTCCCATAAAATATGGGCACATGAATCGTTACCTTATTAATGCAGATTTAATGATATCGAAGTCAATTAATTTTTTTTTTTAAATTTTATAGTGCTGTAGCTCTGTTTAAAAAAGATGCAGCATCTGTATGCAGTAAAATCATTGCACCTCCCATTAAATATTTTGGTTAGACTACCATCTAATGCTAGTTTTCACCCATCACGTGCCAGGAAAGAACCAAATTTTAAAAGCTGGTTCTGGGGACTGGCAGTGCAACAGACTCCTGCCAGGCTCAGCCAGCCTGCCCCTGAGGCTGGACTGGAGGCTTAAGCACGTTGAGGTCTGGTGTGAGGTGAAGAGAGGGTTTTAATCCAGTATCTATCGGGCAGGTGTCCACTGCAAGAGCAAGTTCAGGAGTAGTGATGGGTCTGTAGACCTGCTTGCTACCACATCAACGCAGCTTTTCAGTAACTGGACATCACAGCAGAAATTCTTTGAATTTTACAAAAAATTATCACTGAACTATTCTACTTCTAGAATATTCTACTTCTAAAGGGAACTGACAAATAACGATACATAAACGAGGCAGTGTGACATTCCGGGGAAGGTCCCAGTGATGCCTAATGTGCTCGGGACCAGCTGACTCACTGAGGCTATACGAAACACACATTTGCTCAGCAAAGATGCAGAGATGCTGCCTAGGTGTCTTACTCAACACAATCCACCCTAGCACCGTTTGCAAACCCGACATACTTTTCTCTCAGGTTCTGCAGTTCTTTCTTCATATCTGCATCTTCAAACTCAGAGTCATTGTCACTGCTCATGTACGACGACTGCGAGTGGAAAGATGTTATGTTGATGGTAGGAATCTTTGCTCCTTGCCCGCTGGGTGAATCGAGGCCTTGTGGGCCAGCTTTCCCAGACCTCTGCAGAAAAGCAGCAGCTTTTTTAATCAGATCAGAGGCCGCGCTGCTGCTCGGTGGGGACAGCTGAGCAGCAGCAGCCTGCCGATGGAGCGCTTCCTCGGCAGAATCGCTCGAGCCCTGGTCACAAAGGACATCAACAGAGGAGGCTGTCTGCACCCGTCGGACTGCCGTCTTCAGGTCGGGGCTGGAAGGGAGCTCGTCCAAGTAGACGTCAGGCGGTGCCGAGAACCTTAAGCAATGCGGCGCTGCTAACGTTAACTCGTCTTGCGTGCTGCTTACTGAAAACCTGCCAATAGTTTTGGCTGGTGTGCCGCTGTCATGAGTTGCAGCCTGTTTTCCATAGGAACCGGAGTCTAGAGAGTCATCCCTTTGAAGGTTATTTATCACCCCATCTGCCGCAGATGTCTGCATTACACCGTCCGTGTGTGTAGTCTTTGCGTTCTCGTTCGTTTTAGAAGCCTCCATCTGTTCAGCTATGCTTGATGATGTAGGTGCAACCTGGAGAAAATAATGGGGATTAATTTTGAAAGTAACTGTAACAATCAAGCACAAAGTTCTTTGTGGTTCCTGGTTACCTGAAGGAGGCCTTTTGCTGGAGCCACAGGAGCTGGCGCGATGCTTGCAGCTGACCCTGTTTTATGAGTTAGGAAAAAAAATTAATGCCTGGAATGCTTCAGCATAAAACAAGCCAACATGTTTATTGTGATAAACTGTAACAGTGCAGCACTGAAGAAGGATGTAAATATCAATTCCTTGTAATGTAGGACCTAGGATTTCTTTTTTTAATTATTTTAAATGCAGGAGATGATAATGATACCAGTATAAAATATCTGCAGGTAGACACTAGCTTCAGTCTATTCATTTGGGGCAATTCAAACGATAAGAGTGTGAAATTTCATAAGCCAACTGGAAAACGTTTAGAGAGAAGCCAAAGAAGAAAGAAATTTGCATGGTACATTGGACCTGCATTACCAAGGCATTCTTGGTGTCTTGAAAAAATAATTACTCTCAGATACTCATGCACATAAAGTGCTGCCGCTGACCACAAGTGGACCATTGCTTCACACCCTCCATTGGACAGATACCTACACCAACAACTTAAAGTGCCTGAAATGAAGTTTAGCACCACATGGCTGAAAGTGGAAATTACAAGCTCAAAAAGTGACCACTTGGACCACAAAAGCGTGTGAGAAGCAAAACGTTAGTGGCAATAACCAAGACAACGTTATTTCACAACCCGGACCACTGCTTTTGAAGCTAAAGCAGCACACGCCAGCTTTTCAGAAAGCTGCCTTCTTATGGCACAGAGGGAGCATAAGGCAGAACTCTGCCGCTTCATACTCCTGAAATGGTGAAATATTCTTGCTTTATGGTATCCAGCATACATTAATTCTACTACAGAGCGCTACATTTCACTTGCATATGCTCTTCTCTGCCCTTAGTGCGACAAATTAATGTAAGGTACCCAGAGTCTTCCTCTCGCACTGACCTAAGTGCTGGACTCCAATGAGCCATGAACATTTTTGGCAATTCACACCTTTTAAGGTCCCTTATTTATTCCATAACTGTACTTCTGTGCATCTTGAAGAGGCTGCCCCAGAAATCTGACTTTCTGTTTAGATGTTTTAATGGCAGCAGAAATTTGCACCACTGAAAGGAGCATTACCTCTTCTGTTTGCTGACCCACCTCTGGTTTCTGAGAAATCAGCACCGACGCCAGCAACCTCTGACACCTCACGCTTTCAGAAAAAGAAGAGAAAAGAATTTCAGTCTCAGGCACAAAGCAGGAAGCCAATGCATTCTCATTCTCTCTTTCTTTCCCCCCTACCCCTCTATAGTGTGAGTACACCATTGTGGATCATGAAACTATTTTATACTGTTTGTGGAGGTGGCCTCCTAGCTTTTCCTTCAACTCCTCCATTTTTTTTCTCCCTTGGAAGAAAAAGAGGTGGCAGTGTCACAGAGGTGGCTGCAATCTAAGTTGCTAAAAAACAGGCACTGAAGAATGTCTATGAATTTTGGCTTTGTTCTGTTTTGCATTTCCAGCCATACTGCACACTGCATCTATTTCTTTGTTCCAGAAGTCCATCTCTTCAGAAAGTCACAGATTTTAAAAGGACTAGTCTGGACTACTGGAGAGACAACACCTTTCAGACACAATTCTAACTGCTGTAGGTGGCCATTTATCACCACAAACAATATTACTCAAGTGCAGCCATCCTGCAGAACACAGCATCTTCCACACAGTTCACACAGTTCATCCAGCTGACGCTACATGGAACAGCCTCATCCTTGGTCATGGTTATCCTCATCCTTGGACGTGGCTGTCTCCAGAAGTATGCCTTTTCAAATACAGCATCCACTGATCTTCTAGCAGAAATTGCTGCAAATCTTTTGAATTTCATAAACTGAAGATTTTATCTGAGAGACTACAACACATGTCCACAACTGAGACAGAGTGAATAATAACCCAAAACAACTACTCCAGTCAAAAAAAAAGCTCAACCTTCCTCAGATCCTCCCCACTGAAGCCTTGCTCTGGTGAGTTCAGGTATATAATCCCTGCCATTGATTTATATTAAAAAATAAAATAAATCCCATGGTAACAAGTACTTCATGTTGAGATTTACTCTACCCCAGTTTCAAAGTGGCAGCAATATAGCTTTGTTTGGAGTCTACACTATTTCAGTAACCTACCACATACTCTAAAATTGGTCATAAATGCATAATGTGCAAATTAGACAATTATTGCTGCTAACACGAAACAAAGCACAACTCTGTTCACAGCTATAACAAGCCATCAGAGGAGCTGTGTGTAACTGCTCTAATTCCACCTCACCTCTAAATGAGGCTTTCCACCAGCTGCCTGCTGCTCTTTGCATTTGCTGTGGTGCGAGGCAAGGGCGAAGAGGAACACCCTCGTCTGGCCAACTACACACATGAACAAGGTGCGGACGATGTTATGCCAGAGCCAGCTGACCAGACAAATGCTATCTTCTCCTTCAGAACTTAATGGCTATGCCCCTGACACATTTTACCTTCTCAAACTACAAAAAGTTATCACATTTCTGCCTGCTTTAGAAACAGGATACAAGAGGAGAATGAATTCAGATACTATACCACTTTAAAGCCCAAAGGAAAATTTTGGCTTTCACTAATAAACATTTATGCAAAATGAGTCAGAGCACATCTGGTCAATTAGAGAACTTTCACAACGGAAAGCAGGCAGCAGGCAAAAGGTAGTATACCAGGGAGCAGACGTGAAGTGTTTAGAGAAGCAAGAACCTGTACACATCTGACTGCACACTCTGCTCCTGAGCTCTGCTTTGTTACCGTCCACGTCAGCTGGGTTTGGGGGTATAAAGGGCAACGTCAGTGCTGAACTAACCAGTGCTGGGTAAGGTGCAATCTCAGGTGGTACAAGCGACACGAACTGGGCCTCAGCAGCTTTCACTTCCTGGCAGGCATCTGCAGCACCACGGCCTGGTTCTCTCAAGTCCAGCACCAGCTTGGGAACTTGATCTTCAGTGAGCGGTGGCAGGTTAAACTCGGTGTCTGCCTGTTCCAATGGCGCAAAGGTCTCCGGAGTTCCTGCTGATGCAGAAGAAGTGGGAACGTATTCCTGGTACAGCAAATTGCGCAGTTTCTCATCAAGGCTTTTTATTGTGTTGTCAACAAAGTCCACCCGGGGCGGCCCCTCTCCATCCGACTCCACGGTGCACGGCTGCTGCTGCTGTTGCAGCAGGCCGATCCCCACACCGGTGCAGGTGACGGGCTGCGTCTGGGACAGCATCACGTGCTGCTGGGATGCAGCCACGGACACCTGAGTGGGACTCTGAAGTTGAGACCCTGCCAGACTGAGAGAATCAGACGCAACAGCGGCAGGGAACACTTGGTTCACAAAGGAATGCTGCACCACGCCGGGCTGGCTGGCCTCTGGCAAGTGAGGGATCTGAGCTGCAGGCTGCCGCTCCAGAACGACGGCATCTGAGAGCACGGGGAGCTGGCAGAGTTCCGCTGCCGCCGCAGGAGCTGGCGGGACTGGCTTGGGTGGCCCGACGCTGCAGCAGGCTATCTCCACGTCAGGGATACACATGGCCTCGTCCGCCTGCTGCTGCACATGCTGAGGAGCCAGGTGAGCGTCGGCAGGCTCCTCCAGCAGGGCGGCATGCGGGGCAGGAGTGCCGGGCGGAGCGGGCAGCGCTGCCTTCAGCGGGGAGCATTCCAGCTGACCTCCATTAGCAGCTGCCTGCTCCAGGATATTTGGAGCAGGTGCCGGTGCTGCTGGAGCTGAGAACTCTGCCTGGCTCTGTAAGACGCCTGAAGATGCTGCAGCAGGAATCTGTGCCAAAGATGGAGAGGCTCCAATGGGGCTGTCACATACGCTTGCTTGTAGAGGAAGCTGCTGACAAGCTAAGACACCGGGCGCATCCGTCACCGCAGAGCTCGCTTGCTGATCATCTGACTGCTCCAGGTCTAGGAAGAACACAGACAGCAGTTTAACTTCTGGTGAGCTGCACAGAGCTAAACAAAATCCCTGCACAGCTTCCTGGTCGGCTGCAGCGGCAACTACACCTAGCCTGAACTGGTCAGTGCTTCCTCTCAGAAAATAACTCTCACAGAAGTCAAACCAGAACGCAAACCTGCAAATTATGTCAAAATACTTCCCTGAAAAGACATTGCTCATTGAAGAAGCAGTAACCAGAACTTCAGGCACACATAGCATAAGGCAGAGTTTTAAAACACTGGAACTTTCCTCAAACTCAGATAAACATTCCTAATTTGGTTCGGAACTATAAATACACTTAAAACATGCGACTTCAAGAAAGCTTTTCGCCGTAAAAGCCGTGCACTCATTTTGTGTGATAGCTGTTTCCTAATCAATGGGAATGTTACTCTGAAGTATTTCACCTCAACACGTGAACAAGGACAGGCAGGCCTGGGTTGTTCTAACTGCGTGAAGTCTCTGGCATGTAAAATTGTCTTTAATTGTTAAACAAAGGCTATGAGGCCTAGACTTCATAAAGTACACCTCTCATACGCTAAGGAAGAAGAGCTTTTCCCAGATCTCAGGACCTTTTCCTTACCATCTTGGAACCAGTGGCTGATGAGTGCAACTTTAAGCCAAGGCAGACGTACATTGGGGCTCATTCCCCCCCCCTTGCCTGCCCCAGGCCACCACAGCTTTCCAAGGGACTGGTGGCAGTGAGGACCAAATCCCTCCACCCTAGTTTATTATGCAGCCACCTGATAACTACAAAAGGATTTTTGGAATAGAAAGGTTGCTGCAGTTATTTGGCTGTATTCATCATTTTCTTCCTCTGACTAAACGAAGTGAAACAATCCCAACTAAACTATGTGAGACTAAGAGAGAGACGACACAGCACCTTCTGAGAAAACATTTTGTAAAAAAAAATTTTGTAAAAAGTTTGTCAATACCTGGACCTTCGGACTGCTGCGCACTCTGAGGAACTGGTGGAGAAAATTCTGGTGCATCAGCAGTAGAGTTTTCCACAACAGGACATATAATAAACCACCTTTTTCCAGTATGCAAAACTAGAGATGAAAATAAAATAAAAAGATGAAAATAAAAAGTAAATAAAATAGTTTATGTTCATTCCAGATCACCCAACACAACTTAGCTTTAGTTTCTATGTTTAGGTAGAAGATCAGAATTCCTGCAGTAATAGCCAAGATTCAGTCAATGGCTCCCCATTTGGCTCGTCCCAGAGAAGCCAGTTTCTGAAAGGGAGACTGATACCTCCTGATTCTGCCACATATTTATAGTAAGTTACATAAAATTTTATTTTCAAATGTTTATTACCCTTGAAAGGGTAATAATTACATACATGAAAATTTTATTAAACTGTTCTGCATCAGTTAGCTCACTATGGAGAAAAACAATTTCATAAACTTTATCCATTTTAACTTTTTAAAGTAGGAAGTTCTAGCTATAGTTACAGCTAACACTTCTTTCCAAGCTTTATCTCAAGGTCTGCCATATGTAAATGATAAACCAGAGCTATACACACTTAGCAACTTTCACTAGCATAAATGTTACATTACAGAAATGTGTGCTGAAAAAAATTACGACATCTATAGGTAAAAATAACTCAGATCTTTTGTGCAGAAAATCTGGTTTGGAAGGATTAACCAATTTATGCACTTCTGAAACAAGTTTTGAATTCCTTCCCTGTAAGCATGGAGCAAATACACAGCACTACACACAGTAACAAGAATTTGGAAACACAATGCTTCCTCCAGCAGAAGTTTAATTTTTTCTAAAGTACACTCACAGAGAGAGTAAGGGACCATTCCCTTCTTTTCCACTTCACTGTAAAACCCATAAGACACAATGATGTTCAGAAGCCCAAACCTCCCCTCAGTAATACTGAGGTTAGAAATTTCAGGCGAATTACCAATTCAAACACAGTATTTTAGCTTTCTCTTGCAAATGCAGTTATTGTTGTGAAAGGAGGTTGCTTGCCTGCACCTTTTTGGCCTCTACACCACTGCTTATCAGCCGATGCAACTCAGGGCTTCCCTAGGTGTCCCCAGATGTTAGACACAGCCAGCTTAGCCCTGTGATCTTCAAGGTCACTAACACTGGAGACTACTGCTACACCCTTATTTCTAGATACGTTTCCAACCAACAGTAACTGGTAGATGTCTTCCTGAAGCTACCAAACTTCTGCTTAAACTAATCACCAATTTAAAGCTTGAGATCATGTTTGTATTTAAAGGCACTGTTACCATTCTGTTGATACACGGGTGTCTTCACTTGAGATTGCCGCTTCTCCTGTTAAAAAACAAAAAACAGAGCATTATTCCAAGGAACGCTTACACTGAAGTTTAATTTTTTGAAGTTTAAACTTCTAAAAGAATTATTTTCCTAGCTAAGAAACTATTTTTTTTTTTTTTCCCCACGGGATATGAAGCTGATTTACAGTAACTGTATGTTAAGACAAAGGTATCAAAAAAGGACTCTTCAACATTTCTTACTTCGTTCATTTCCAGTTTATCAGTATCCTGCTGGGGACTCGTTCCCTGATCAGAACTTCGTTCTCCTTCTGTGTCTTCACTGAGCATATCTTCTGCTTTATCAATAATATCTTTCATTTGTTCAATAAACGTCTCTTTCTCACTCTGCAGTATGAACTCATTCTCTACCTATAAGGTCACACCAAAACAAAGAGCAGAACAGTAACATTTTCGTTAACACCCCATTCCTCTTGCAACAAGCCCACATGTGAATAAACAGGCTGAAGCAACTTGTTATACCGAGAGCCTGCGGGCAGCTGCGTCACCAAGCCTTACCATGTAAGTAGCGATCTCCTCTGGCGCATCACCGTCCAAATCAAACTTAAAAGTCACCATTTTGTGATTGTGTGTTTCAAGCTGGCACTCCACCATCTTATCCCCTGTGTTACAAACCTGCAGACAGAGATTTAACAATGGCTATTTCCAGCACAACCAAGCTGATCCTGAATTTATCCCCAGAGAGTGTACTTGCATTTAGTATGGTCAGTTTGGGTCTGCTGGACTTCTCCTGGCGTGAACGAGCACGTGTAGATTTCTTATGCTTCTTTGAAGACTTTCCTTCTTGTTTTCCACTTCCTATTGCTCCTTCGAAGCTGTCACTCATCTCTTTACCTGAAGCAACATCTGGACTCATGTAGCTTTGCAAGAGAAAGGAAGAAATCCCCGAGAATGAAACTGCCATCACGTGCAATAGAGTTATGCATAAGACAGAGGAAAATCGGACTACACAAAAGCACGAAAACTGCCCTTCTGGCCCAAATCGAGCCAGCTCCTGAGAGGTGCTCAGTAAGTGAGCTGAGCTACTCCAAGACAGGCACGTACTCTGGCTATCACACTTAACAAGAAATGACCTATCTGTCAATACTGTAAGTAAGTCCCATCACTACTTCTGTAATCAGTGCATTACCAGGCTTGAGTTGTGCACTGCAAAGCCACAGAGTGGGCTCTGGCTGCATGGTTTAATTCTTGTCATAATGAAACATTTGAGCGGTTAATGCACAGCTCTCCCCAATACACCACTCCCTGCAGTACGTCTGGGGAGAGATCATTACAGAAGGTGGTACAGACACATCTGTTCCAAAGGGGGAATAAGCTGTGTACCCAATTCCACCAGCGTAAAATATCGCCATGCACATTAAATGGCATCAAAATCAGGGGTCATACCACCACAGTTATTTCAACAAAAATGAATTACATGCTGAATGAAAGCTGTTGTACATCAAGGCTAGGATGCAATACCCAAACTAAAGCCTGAGAAGAGTTGGGAGAATCGAAACAGACATTCTGCATACAGAAGAGTTGTGGCTTTCTCCCCAAAGTTGCACCCTTGCATCATTTTCCTGCTCAGCTCCTGCTGCTCCCTCTCTTCTCACCCAAGCCAATGACCAGGCATTTGATTTAGCCTTGTAAAGACAGAGAGGAAGAAAACAGCCTCAAAAAAACAAATGTTTGCTTTGCCAAAAAGACTGTAAAGATACCTTTCGCAGCTCTGTGACAGAGTTTGAAGTTTGTCTTGTATCGCCTGCTCCTAAAATGCAAGAAAATGTCATTTAAGTAAATGCATTGTATTGCCATATGAAAACACCTTTAAGGAAGTTTTGTAGCTGAGACATCAGTAATCTTAAATCGTTCTCTTTAACCTATTCTTGGAATTTGAAAGTGCCCCATTTCACCCTCCCAACATTACTCCTGCCCACAGCATCATGATCTGTGCCCAGTCACTCTTAAGACAGAGCCACTAATCTGCCAGCTTCCTCCTGCCACCTCTGAAGCAGAAGAGGTGGTGAAAGAAACAAAACGTTCCTCACCACAATGGAAAAACTTTATTGCAGGACAAATCCACATCAGCACCTACCTGAATTTTTTTTTTTTGAATGAATGTAAATTATACACTAATGTGATATATTTCTTTGCATAGTTTCCTGAAACACATTAGGTATTTCCAGTCTGCTTGGCTTACGGTGAAAATTTCTGATCAACTTCCAAATAAAACACAAAAATTCCTTGTTTAAAAGCAGCCCTCGTATTACGTCCTCCTGGTCTCCACACAAAAGAAGTTTTCCCTAAAAGCTTCCCTCCTCACTGGCTCTGTGCCAGACTAGGATGACCTATGTGCACAGAACGCGATGAGGCTCATCCCTCGTGTAGGCAGCAGACACACACACACCTGTGTCTGTATATAGCAGTACATGTATATACACACACCACAAGTATTAATAAATATATATGGTTATACATATTTATTAACATATAGATATAAAACTCTTCTATAGACACACAGGTACAAACAAGCCCCTGGGCTGCCATCACTACATATTCGTACCAGAACAGTTTGCAGACTGCAGTTAGAGCTTAGAGGTTAACCAGCCCACATCCCTCTCTGCTTATAACACCACACGCTGCCGTGCCAAACTTGTCTGCAGTTTCTATAAAACCGCAAAATTAATGAACAGTGAGAACACAGACATAGTACATCTAGATTTTAGTAACGCACTTCATCAAGTGTCTTACAAAATCTCATTTGCCTGATCAGTTCATACTGGTCTGGATGTGAGTACTGCCACACATCTCAACAAAAGACAGAGATAAAAGCGTTATGGCAGAACAGCAACGAAACACGGTGTTTGGGATATCTACAGATATGAAACTCCTCTTACACCCAAGAAAACCTTAGCAATATATGTCATAAAATCATCACAGGGAACGCTTGGATCAATCTGGCTGTTGCTTGGAGGGTCACAGTGTGATGCTCACGTGCTCTGCTCAGGAGCCAGCTGCAAGGACCAGCGCTTAGGGCCCATTACAGCTACAGCATGCCAGTGTCTGACATAACAAACGGCACCAGCGGCCAGCACCTGCACTCCGCTGGGCTTGACTCCAACTGGAGAGTTTGCAGGTGTGAGCTGAGGCAGGGAAGCTTCAAAATAAACAAATGAAGAAATCTGGACACCATATTGTCATTCAAAAAATCAAACTTCTCCTACTCAGTGCCTTTTCTACATTACTCCAGGAAGAGAGGATGAAAGTATGATATTGGATTGGTTTCCTAAACTGCATGGGAGAAGGGACTTAATTTACAGGTGAAATATGAGAATGAAGTTAGCAAAACAGGCATTACTCGTTCCTAGGGCTATGATAAGTTGACAGGACAGATGTGCTTCAGAGGTTACCTGATTTCTCAGGTAACACGGGACAACTTGTATCCCCCACACCACACTGAACTACACAGCAATGAAGCCAGTTCGTATTTCCAGAAGCTCGTAACAGGACGGGCCCTGCACTCCAGGCTGCAGCTTTGGCATCAGCATTGATTCTGCTGTGAGCTGTGCTCAGAGAAAAAAAGCAGGCTGGAGGAGAAACAGCCTGAGCAAGGGACAGGTCTGACACAGCCAGGTTTTGCTTGGGGACTCGGCACAAGAAGCATTACAGGCTAGTTCTTCTGTTTCTGCTACCTACATCTAACCTACAGGATCCTGAAACTCACCAGGAAACATCCTACACCACAGCATGAACAATTTCTGTCAAGAACTAGACTGTCATTGGATAGAAGGGCAGGCAAAATGTGGAACTAGAATCTAGTTCTAGTGTTGGTGTCATTCTTACTTCTTCTGGAAGAGGAGCTAGTCTGTACCTCCAACGAAATCCATAGGCTGTATGTGTAGGAAAGGGATGCAACAAGTGCATGGATGCTTGGGTTAAAAAAAAAACAAACAAACAGATTTCATTTGAAAAGATGGAAATAGTTACTTTGGGAGGAACGGCAATTCAGAACAGAGCCTCGAGAGAGAGCAGAAACGTGAAAGCAGAATTGTTGAGGGACTTTTCAATTCAGAAGCAGAGAACAAATTAGATTTATTTATTAAAATCTGGTACAAGTGCCAAAGCCTTTGTTTTGCTTTGCTTATGGATATCTGCTAAAGAACTGAAGAGAAGGAAATGTTCTGTGACATTCTGTCAAGACTGAAACTCAAACAATTATGGGAGTGGAAAGACAAGTCAAAAGAGAGGACAGGACAAACTGACAGTTTTATATGGAAAAACAATAAAATCTGTCTTGCTCATATGACCATTGAGAATTGGAACTGTCTATGAAGAAAGAAAACTCCCAGGGCTAGGCTAGAATTCAGGCAGCACAGGAAGGTACAATACTAGATGAAATGCAAATAAGGCTCAAGTTGAAGAGCGTGAAAAGCCTTTACACAGTGAAGAACTGGATTATGAAACAGTTCAAGGCAAATGATGATTGGTTCCACAATTGCTTGAGACATTTACAACAAGACCGGACAAAACACGGATGTAACTCTTATTGACCCACAGCACTTAAAGACAGTGATTTCCACGTCTGTTTGTGCTCAGCTGCTAAGACATGCTTTGTAGCTGACTTGTCCTGCTGCCCGATTACTTGGAGGAGACGTTTCACCGGCAGTCACGGTGCAGCACGCGGTTTCCAGCTGCATTTGAAATAGCCAATTGTTTGCTGACCCAGAGCAGCCAGCAGCTAGGAGAAGCGGCTCTATGTGGTAAGAGTGGAGCATCTCCCTTGTGAAATTAGCCCGTGGCCATAAAGAAGGTTAAGGGGCAGGCTGGCGAGTTACTGAGGGGGAGACGCACTACCTCTTGCGACGTCTCTGCAGCTGCCTGCACCGCTGAGCCGGGAGCGGGGAGCTGCTGACCCAGGGGCTGGGAAAGATCTGGCTGAGGCTGCAGAACACCAGAAGGCTGAAGAGGCAGACAGTGATCTATGGGCACTGGTGGGCTAGCTGTAGCAAGGCTGCCATGGATCTGTGAAATGCTCTCTGGAGCGACGCGGGGAGGCAATAGTTCAGGCTGCAACTGCAAAGGCGGTGACATGACTAGCGAAGGTTGCACTGGGAGTACCGGCACCTGGGCTCCAGTTTCCAAAGCATACTGAGTGTGTCCAGTAATCTGCTGTAACACAATAGACACCTATTAAAACACATCTCTACTCGGAGTGCTTGTGAGTTACAAAGTACTAGAGTCACTGTAGCTTATGGAAAAAGGATTTTCTTAAAAATCTGTTATATACGTACCATGATATAGGCTACACAATTAACTCTTTTTATACTGAATACATGCCAGTGTCTCACAGAACACATTGTCTTCTATTCAGTTTAAACACCTCAGATATAACTTCACTCTTGGCATACTAACCACTATGGCCCCTATCCTGCAAGAACTTCCTTGTGTAACTTGCACAGAGGAAGTTTCATTTATCTCAGCGGATTTCTTCAATGCATTAAAATAACTTGTTTGCGAGGGCGCTTTGTGGGAACTGGACTGATATGACTGGAGGATGCCAACTACCTTAGAGACTATGTTGTTCTTCTGCATAACAGTTCTTTGAGCTGTACATTTAAGAACAGAACATTCTCCTTTTAGGCACATCATGTATTTTTTCCAAGGGGATTGAGCTTGTAAGAAGATGAAGAAGGGAAGAAAAAATATGGAACAAAAAACACTTTTTAGTAGTCCTAGGTGAAGCTGCATAATTTTTACTTGTTTTTGAAGCATCTATCACCACCCAGAGATTTAGAATATTGGATAATAAACAAAAATAAAAATCGAGACTAAGATGAGAACTAGGGCACGCAGTTTCATTACTGCATGCTCTGTGCAGAATCTAGATATGAGCTCACATTACTATTCCAGGTTTAAAGTGGATAAAAATAAAGATGCAGTGTGCCTTGAAACACAAAACAGTTACAGGACTGCCTAAGTGGAGGTTGTGGAACAGTAACTGTGGCTCACAGTGAGGAAGAACAGTGACTTTTTTTTTCATCTTTATGTAACCAAAATAATTCACAAAATGTTTCAATGTATAATTTACCTGAGCAAAACTGAACACAGAGGTGCTGAATACCAACTGCAAAAACAGCCCTGCATTGGAACGCCTTTGTTTACAGAAACACTTACATGTATTTTAAAAGATAGAACAACATATTGCTGAATATTCTTGTGCTCTTGTCCATTTTCCTTGTATTAGCTATTTTTTAATCCAAAAAAGTCTAAGGGAAGTCTTCTGTACATGTTTGGTAAATAACGACCATGTGTGCTCTCTTTGAGAGTATCATTTCTTTGGTTCTGGTGTTTGCCATGCCCAATTCAATTCCTTCTACAAGCTATGGCTAATTAACTCAGTGGTAGCTGCCTCAGGCTTCACATTGCCTACACTTCCACAAACAATACTTCTGTACCAAATATGTGGCTGAAGACAAATTTAAAAATGATATAGTACTTTGAAGATGCCATGACAAGGCAGGCTGAAATGGGATGTTGTGAATTTTAATCAGTATGTTGCAGCACGGTGATGGAGAAGAACAGAGATTTTCAAGACACTATCATTAACAGATTTCATGCTCTCTCCCACTTGGGTCAGACTGCATGTCATGTTGTCATACCACAGATGTGGCAATAGAGGTGTTTACAGACTGTTAACAGGCCCGGAATCAGTCCGCTTGTAAATGGTGCTAACAGCAGAAGCTTCATTTTATGCTTCATTTCCTTTGAGGGGGAGAAAGGGTCTGCAGCCAGCATTGCTTCTTGTCCGATAGACCTTTCCCATGAAGTTCTCTGGAGCTGTTATCAAATGGTTATTTCCCTTGGCTTTACAAAGCACACTTTTAAAGCTGCTCCACATCAGAACAGCTCTCGGCTCGCTCACTTCTGCCAGCTCACCTGTATTTTGCTGTCTGGGTATAAAGCCTATGCACCCTGAGTATACGGGCAGAACACCAGCAACAGCAGTGCTGTATAGCTCCTGCCATCACGGCTGAGTCACTTCTCCTGTCCCAGGAGAACGACAGCTCACGCTTCCCTGCCACTCTTTGTGGCTGAGATGGGAGAAGGAAGGGGGAATTCAGAAATGGGCACTTCTCTGCCCATTTTTCATTCCCTATAACCACAGCATTCACCTGCCCCTGTATTAAGACCTCAGCACTTCACCTGAGTCTGGGTCTTGCAACCACCTCCAGACCCAAGGACAAGAAGTTAACAAAACGTCTTAAGAGCAAGAAACCTATCTTCCAATTCCGTGTTTACAATGCAACTGGCCCCGGGAATGTTCATCACCCCCCCTACAGCCTAGCATCAACGCAGCCCAACACCGGACAGATTACCTGGTTACCAGCCCCGGAGGCAGACAACGTCTGTTCTGAAGGATGGATGATGCTCGGCTGAAGCGACTGAGGAGGTGGAGGCTGCTGAGGCTGGGAAACTGCTTGGGTGCTCTGGGTGTGGTGGGGAGAGGGTGCTTCGCCCTGGATTATCTGCTGGAAGGTGGTCGGGTACATCTGCGGCTGGGACAGCTGGGACACCGCGTGGTGCGGCGGCAGCGCGGGCACTCCCGGCGGAGCCACAGCAAGCAGTGGTATTGTAGCAGCCGACATATTTGGCACTATTGTTTGGCAGGGCAAGACCAGAGAAGCCACAGTTGTATGAGGAAGGTTCACTGCCTGCATGGGGAGGGCGGGGGAGTTTGGTGCCATAGGCAGAGCGGGGTTCATGGGGAGGCTCGGTAAAATCACAGCTGGAGCAAAATACTGAGAAGGAGCAGGTATGGGGGGCACGTTTGCAGCAGGTATATCAGAGAGGTTTGGAGGAAGGTTGTCAAGTCCTGCCAGAGGAGTAATTGCAGGAATGACAGGAAACTGAGGAATCTGAAAAAAATATAATATCACATAAATTGCAAGAGCTTTCATTGGTGGTACAAAGTAGTTTCATTTGCCATACAAGTTATGTAAAGATCACCTGTGCCACGATGGTAATTATGTCTGTTTGTTAATCACTTCCATTTATTTTCTTGGCTTTATAAACAGTAATAGAACCTTAATTATTAAATCAGTAGGGGAAAAAAAAAAAGAAAACTTCATTTTCAAGGGATATTTTTATACTCTGGGAGCTTAAAACTATTTCTCATGCTTGTTTGGAGCCTTCAAGCAACATCCTAACTTTAAAAGTTGCTTTCGTTTTAACAGAAATTAAAAGGAATCAGACGAAATACTACAGTCTTTCATGCAAACTACAACGTGACAATTTAAAACCTTTGTCTTTAAAAATGCTAGCTGCAACTCAGGCAGCAGGGGAAATTCTGTAAAATGGTTTTTAAAATCAGAACCTCCCAGTGACACAGCAGACCATGATAACCACCCTGTTATCATGGAGCAGCTTGCTTCTTCCCTTTTGAGGAAGCTGCTTCACATCACAAGGGCTGTCACCAGCAAACACACCAGCAGCACCAACAAACTGTTCCAGGCCACAGGAAGGGCTCATCCCTGGCACTGAGCATGGGAACAGGGCTGAGAGCTGGGAGGGGGTAGGGGCAGTGGGGAGGTCAAGAGCTCAAAAACAAAAAATGGGCAACTTCTCATGCTCTAAAGCATGGGATGGGGCAGAGAGTATGCTGGGGGAAAGGTGCAAAAAAAATAAAAATAAAAATGCAGTGATTGCAACTTTGTAACTAACTGGATTATCCAGGCATGACACAGGATTATTCACAAAGGATATTTTTGATTCTCTAAACAAAAACAAACAGTAAAGAAAAATAAAGGGATTAGGAAAAAGCTACATTCTTATGGACTAACTAAATTGGCATGCATTCAAGACAGCCACACAAAAACTGCAAATCATGTTAATTATTAGCTGGAAGGCTTTACTCAAATGAGTAAAGCCTTCACACACAGTTTTCAAAGAGATTACCTGGGAAGGGGCAACTGGTGGAAGTTGTGGCACAGTCGAAATCTGAAGGGGTTTTAGTGGTGTACTGCTGGCTGCCACCTGGGAGGTCTGGGGTTGATACTGGGGCAACAGATGGGTTGCAGGCTGCATCGGGCAAACTGGCTGGCTGGCAAGCACCTGCTGCAGAGAAGTTTGCTGTGATATGGGCTGCTGCCAGGAAAAAAAAAAAAAAAAACAAAGAAAAAAGGTTATAGCATGTACGTTACAAAAGAATCAGTTCACTGGACACAGGCATGCATTTCCCTTTCTAGTTAAATCTGCACAGTCAGAACAGAACTGTCACTGAGTAAAAATGCTTTATAGAAGAGAAGGATGCTCCTAATTTAAACACCGTACAACAGCCTATCTTTAAAAAACCTTTAAATGCAAGACACATTGCCTGAAAAGACAAGTCCTAACTGTCTTGGAAAGGTTATTTGTAATGACTCAATCCTTAAATCCCAGAGGTTGTTCTGGTTGGCCCTGCAAAATCCCCACCTACTGACTTCAAAGGTCCCCACTATGCAGATTACAGCCAGTTAATCTTGGCATTTAAAAACTGACAGTGTAATGCAGCAGGCACTGAAATATACAACGCATTATCTGGGATGTGAATAAAACAGTAATTATAGTAAAAGCTCTAGCTAGATCCCAGTTATTTGTGCGGTGCTGTAGCAGCAATGTAGCGGCTTTCAGTAGTTTCACCATTCATCACCTGGGGAATGGTGTTCCACTGGCCTGCCAGATTTTATACAGCGGAGCAGAAAAAAAAACTGCATTAAAGCTGAAAATAATCAGTAAAATGGTTTCACATTTTCCATGTTACTGACATCCCCTTCTGCAGTTCTGTTAATCAATGATGAAAGTGCTTTAAAAAAAAAACCAAAGTTGTGCTTCAGAAGCATGGCACAGAGGTCCAAGCTGGCTCTGGACTGACCCACTCAGGACCCCAGGATTAATTGACCAGCCCAGGCTGTGTGGCACATACAATCTAATACCATGCCTGCTGTTCAAAAGGTAACTTTCCAATGAGTAGCCAAGCAGCAGCATCTTTCATCTTTGCCTCTTCCACCATAAATCAGAATTGTGATATTTTGCTTTGCACTTTTTCAGTAGCGGGATTCTAGAAACAGAATTTTTAGATCTGTTTTAGATATATCTAATACTAGATTATTTTAGATATATTAGTACAATGAGATGCATCGAAGAAGCCAGCTGCCACCCACCCTTAAGTAGCCACAACTGGTAAGTTTCCAGCACAAGGGTCACTGAACAAAAGAGTATTTGGCCACAGATATCTAGTGTTTGGTGCTGAACGCCCTGAGTGCTGCAAGCAGTGCCAGGAGGGCACTGAACACATGCTGGCCCGCCCTGCACAGCACCAGCTCATCTCCTGCAGCATTTCCTAGTCCCAGCTGAGCATTCCTCTTGCCACATTAAAGAAATAACCTCGAAGCATCTCTGCATTGCAGTTTCTGCCATTCCAGGCCTGGGGACAGCGGGGAGCATTTAGCCAGGTGACATCCCCAGCTCCAAGGAGCAGCGGCGCAGCACGAAGACGTGGCACAGCCTGAGCCAGCCTGGTGCTGGGGACAGGCCAGCCCACGCCAGCTGGGATGGAGCCCACCCAAGGCACTGAGCCCTGGGTGCTCCAGGCACAGGGAAGCCCACGCCAGGCCAGCCTCAGGGGCAGAGCAGCACCTCCACGTGGCATGTGCTTGGGCTGGTAAAGCTTGCCAGCACAAAGCCAGCTCAGGTACCCTAGCATCTGTGGCTGGGTTAATCTGCAGCTCAGACAGGCTGCCTGCAGATAACTGGGAATTGAGCACGCTGACACCGGCTGTTCGACCTGCCTGCCAGTTGGGAGGACGCTGTGCTGTAGGCAGAAAAACTGTGCTCACAGAACTGAAGTAGCTTCCTACGGCCTCTGTTTTCCACGTACAAAATGCCTGTGAACTGGATGAACCATAAGGAATGGAGGAAAAACACACAAAACAAATGAATTGCACTGATTTTGGCTTACTATAACCTTAATGTTGTAGGTGGACAGATACCCAAACTGGAAAAAAAATACTGAGGAGATGCAGTATTGATCCCGTATGTCTGTCAGTGCATATTCATAAAAGATCAATATATTTCACTCTTTTATACAGATGAATTTCATCACCCTGACCTCACGTACCTTGGTGGACATGCCCTACCACCAGGTCACAGAAGACTGCAGCTTTCTGCTGCTGGCAGTGGAAAGCAGAAGACACTGGGAACACCAGACCTTTGGATTTGGTGAGACTTCTGTCTCTGGAGCATTGAGGTGATTTACAGGAACATTTATCATTTTAACTATTTATGTAACAAAAATACTGTAAAAAGTTGGTCTTTTGTTTGGCTTCCTAGCAAGTAAAACCTTTTTTCTTCAGTAAGGTCCTAAGCATCTACTAGACACATTACCTAGAGATCTAGGATTTGGCCTTAAGGAATATGTTTTGGGGTTACTGCAAAAATGCAGTCACCATTCCTATAACATTGCTTTCAAAGTAGCTCTTCCTAAAGGCAACCAAACAACAGTGACACGAACATTTGAGAGCTCCTAAAATTTGTAAATGCTCAGGTATAAAAAGCCAAACAGCCACTAAACTACACCTCCCACCAGTACTGCGTGACGCACTCAAGTGCTCTTACACTGGAAACTATAACAAAAGCTGCAAAATTGACGCATTTTCTTCACAATTCTCTGCTTTTTTGAACTATCCTGAGAAATTCAAGAATTAAAAAAACATAAGTATCTGGACTGTATCCTGAGGGCAGATTTAGCCTTAGAGGGATTCCATTTAGTGAAAGTAATTGCCTCAGGCATGAATTTTCTCCCAGAGCTTGCATCACGTGATACATCTTATATCAATGTCCGAAGGAAGGAACAGAAGCACATATGGGCACAAATAGAGAACGGGAATTATGCACCCAGACTCATCAGAACGCAGAGATAGACTAGTTATTATATCTGTTCAATAACAGGGATGGAATTATTGCAGGAAACAGCAATGCTGGGAAGAAGGAGTATATAGCAGAAATCAAGTTAGGTAAATATCCTATGCCAAAACTGCATTTGCCAGAGGGAACAACATGTTTTGAATGGTCAGCATAAAGCTCCAGAGGCCACTATAAAGATCTCTGCAACCAGAGAGGTCCTAAAATTGCTTGAGAAAGTGTACAATTTTTGGCTTACAGAACCATATCTTCATCCCTGCCCATTAGAAGAAAATCTAATACATCATAAAATTTCACACAAGCACGCATTTTTCAAGAGACCAAATTGCATTCTTCCTATGCTGATTCTTTCAGAAGAATAAAGCATTTTAAGAATTAACACCAGTAAATTTTGATAACTGGAAAGGCATGGAGAGGTACGATACATGCCAGACACAAAGCATGGAGGCCTTCCCCAGCCTTGTCAACAGTTTCTGCTCAAGGAAGCCAATGTTCTGGAACCCTCAGCAAAACCAGCCGGAAATTAACATGTTACACGGGTGTGGGGCTACACTTCTTACAGGCTGACACCACCTCTGTACAACCATACCCCTCACAGCTGTCAGTGCTTGAAAGCAGTGCAGTGTAACCACGTAAGGAACAGAACTTTTGGGAGATCTGATAATCCATAATGCATGAAGAATGACTGTTTGGGGACAGTTCAGAGAGGGGTTCTTTTCTTGGAAGATACAGGGATCTGCTGGATGTTTATACAGAAGTACACTGAACACATATGCACAAAGCAAAAAGCAGCACTGTTGACTGCATGAAGACAACTGACACCACCACAGTTACTTTCTCACCTTTTAGAAAACGTTGAGCACTAGTCGCCAAACAATAACATGAAGTTAATAAAAACCTGTTATATTTTCTAAGAACTGAGATACTACGCAGAAAGCAACACAAGCATTCACGAACTCAAACGCATCTGCTCAGGCCCGGGGTGGGAAGCCCCTGGGGCAGCAGCTGCCTCTCACCTGCTGGCTGGCCAGCACCGGGGGCTGCGACTGCCCCAGCTGCAGGGAGGCGACGGTGGTCGGCTGCACCACGGGGAACGTCATCGCCGGCTCCTGGTAGTGCTGGGGCCGCTGGGGCACAACCGCCGGTGGAGCCTGAACCACGGGCAGGGCAGGCTGCAGCGAGGAGAAGGCAGCGTTAGGGAGAAGAGAAGCCCTCCTGGCAGGAGAGGCCCTGCAACTGCTAAGGATTTACATTCCAGCATATGGGCTGCTCAATATTTAGGTCAAAACGGAGGAAAAAGACATAATGAGAAATCATCTGCAGGGATCCGAAAGATCATTAATCTAAAAATGTGGACAGAAAAGCTGTCATTCAAGAAGACAACCATGCTGCATTGCATTTCCTTCTGGAAGCAAGCATGCAGGCCAGTAAAACCACTGAAAGCATATACACCGTGATGGAGAACATATCAACAACAAGCACTGACTGGGTGAAACAGTATCTTCAAAGATTTTCATACATAATAATAAGGGTAATGTCCTTGAAATGGAGACCAACAAAATGAATAGAGAACGGAAAAAAATTAAAACAAGGAAAGCGAAAACAAAAAACATTCAGACAAGGCTTGTACTAATAGCAGGTCTCTGATACTTCACATCAGAGTAGGTAAATATGCTAAAAATAAACAGTATGTCAGATTGATGTTTATAAGACAAAAACAACAACAAAAAGTTACTACAGCTCCAGTTCTGAGCTGGTATGTTATCTTGTAAATATCTCCCAGAAAAATACATTGATACTTCATTTTTCTTGGAAAACTGAAAGCTTTGAGTCAGACTTCTGTCTTCTGTGTTTGTTGGGACATTCACGCTTTAGAGCTTATGATACTGCAGAAAAAAAATTTCATGGAAAACTCAGCAGAAAATAGAAAGCTATGAGAAATATTCTGCTTGCGAATAAAAGTTATTGTTCTTCCAAACCCTCAATAAAGGAAAAGTAATGCATTCAGGTTCAAATTAGAGACCTAGCAATGGAAAAATGAATCTGCTCTAAAGCGTATGCCGCACAGCTCAATCTAATAAAGCAATTCATCAAGAGATGTGTCCTTGAGTGCTATATTTAGGGTTAAGTTGGTGCTTCATGCGAACAGGGAACGAGGGAGGATGCGGCTCAGCAGAACAATGTACATGGGAAAGGTGGTTTCCACTGCTGAGGGAGCTGGCTACAGGTTTTTCCTTCAGGTCAACGGAGTCATGTTTCAGTGCATTCACAAAATGCAGTTCACAATTTCTTGCAGGCATTTTGGAAAATATAAGGTAAAACCAGGGAAAACGCAGCACTTCCAAAGCACGTTGGGTAAGTCTGGATCAAGCAGGAAACAACCACTGGTCCTGGATTTGACTTTTCTTCTGCTAAGTCACATAGCATGAAGTAAAGAATTAACGTACCGCATCACTACTGTCATTTCTACTGAGCAGGCTGCTCCCACTGCTCGGGGTAGCTGCAGTCACCCAATTGTTCTCCACCAGCAGTGTTTTGCCAGTGCAAGCTTCGTGACAGGGCTGGAACAGTCCAGGCATGTTGGCTTGTCCGCAATTGCAGGATTCAAAAGGCAGAACATTTTCTGCAACCCTTGCAGATCTCATGGGAGAAGAACTGGTCTTCTGGCTAATTATGTATTGCAAAGATTCATGTAATAAAGGCAGGTCTAAACTTCTGCCACACGGCCTGCTTATTTGGGGAAGAGGTTGAGACACTGACTTGTCCGGGAGCTGGCTGCACAGGGAGTGAGCACGTTCAACAGGCATCAAAAGTTTTGACATCTTTTGGTCTTTGCCAGGCTGAAATGAGCAGGCTAGGTACGCCTGACCAGCCTGCTCGAGGAACGTGAACTCGGTAGGGTTTGCCAAGACCCCCAGCGCCATCGGCGGCGATGCGCCTGCTTCCTCTCCTCCAGTCTGCAGGTCAGAGTTTCCCTCCCTTACCTCTTGGGGAAGGGACATGGCGTCAGGACTCAAACCCATGACGGAATCACTGTGGCGACGGAAAGAACACCGAGCATCGCCTGCCACGTGCAGCCAGCGTGGGCTGCAATGGCAACGTGGGGCAGCTCCTGAAGGAAACACCGCGCTTCCGCTGCGCCTCTCGCAGGAACCACCTGGAGATTTATGCTCGCTCACATGTGCTTGTTCTTGCACCAGGAGTTCCAGTAACTGCTTCTGGTCAAAGTCACGACAGCATGAGAGCCTGACTGGGCTACCAGTCCTGGATTTTGGAGCCTCAATAACGGAAGTACTTCGCCGTCTCTGTGCAATATTAAATCCAGAGCCAGAAAGGCAGCGAATGGATGTTTGACCTTTGTCACAATGGGGAGAAACCTCACACCCAAGAAGCTCTTGACCAAGTGAAGGAACGATACTATGTGGCTATATCGACAGTAAACAAAAACAGACAAAAGTTCTCAAATTTACGCATGAGCTAAAAACTAATAATTCCAAATCTGTTACTGTAGCTCAGTGAAAACAGACTGATGAGAAGCTTTTTAACTGAAAACATGACAGCTGCCAGTGAAGCATGTCTTACAAGCGGCACAGTGAACTGCAAGTACACCATCTACTCGGTGCACACTTCAGATCAACTAGAAACATATGTACTGAGCAGTCACCACGGGCAGAAACAAGTGAGAAACACATAAAGCAAGCCCTGGAACTCCCACCTACCAAAACAGGGTATAAAGCAGTCACTAAGCAGGATCTGGACTACAGAACAGTTCTGAAAAGCTTTAGACTTACTCCTGAGGGCTGCTGGTAGTGCCCCAGCTGCGGAAGGCTGTGGGGCAAGGCCTGGCTCTCGCTGAGGGGGGGGCTGTACACCCGCTGAATAGCTGGAGGCACCGCGTCGGGCAGAGAGGAGTAGATGACGCTCTGCTGGCTGCTCTGCGAGTCCGAATAAACAGTGGACCCCTGACCACTGTCAAACGTGCTGTCAGCTGAAAGAAGAAGTATTTTTTTATGATGAGATCAGCAACTCAAAGTGTTCAAGTAATGATTTCAGAGCAAGGCCATCATTTGTTTATGCAATTTGCATTTTTACTACCTTAGTACTTTCCATTATATAAATAAATTATACAACATAAATGTTATTTTCTACAAATGGCACACGCTGCTCCTTCTAAGCCAAAACCCAAGAGTAATCCTCATGGATTTCTGTGTGCAATGATGTTTTAGGCACACTGATATTTCCTTTAAAGGGCATAAGTTTGACAGCAAGAATCGCAGACTTTTACGTATTTTGTAGGATAAAAGGACAGGAAACCCCCCTTGTAATGTTCACAGCAGATTGTGGAGTCCTGGAGTTCGTTCTTCCAGAGATGCACTGATTTTAACATCTTTTTGATTAGCAGTATTGAAAATTATACAATCCTTCAACCAAAATGTATTGTATTAGTTCATCAAATAATAACCAGCTTGAGTATGTAACAATACCTCAAAATGAAGAATAGGCAACAAAATAATTCAATTGAATTAGGGGAAATAATACAATAAAGAAGTCACAGAAAAGTGTATCATGGATTTTTTGATTGACGTATGTGACAAGGTAAAGCAGCACCATTTAGGCAAGGCTACAAAGCGAGGCCCTGCAGTAGGAAGAGGCAGCGTTAGGGCAGCACTCGCTGTAAGCAGGCTAAGCAGCAGCACAAGAACAGATCCTACAGGGATTATAACCTAAATGCATCCTAACTGTTATTTGCAAACGGAAAGCTTTAAGCTGCCTGTATTAAAAAACAAAATCAGAAAATGCAATAAAGCAGCTACCTCAGTTCAGGTTTGTGGTGATTTGGGACACTTTTTCTGACACTTTCCATATTCTGTTTTTCAGAAGGTCTACTTACTTAGCTTTCAAAACAACAATTTAATAGCAACAATGATGAAATTTCTGTTAGTACTCATAAAATAATCACCCATCTTTTTTTTTTTTTTTTGCAAAATTAATCTCACCTCTCTATTTATTCAGCTCATTTACAAAAAGAGTTAACACAAACCTACTATAAGAAGGCAGGGATTTCTGCAGCATATACACTTTCATTTTATTACAAACAATTATTCAGGACCTCAAAGGAATGGGGAAAAAAAAAAAAGTATGACAGTATAGCATTAACATAAAAGCTGTGAATCAGTCTTAGACTTTTATAGAACAACATGCATTAAACATTAAATTATTAATTTACATTTTTACATTTGACCTCAGATTACAGGATGAATTGGTAGAAGAGTAATTTATAGAGCTCTTAGGTCCAACATCACCAAGAAAAAGTCAAAGACATCTGATAATGAATCGTCAAATAATATCAAATATTGATTAAAAATTGAGGAGCAGGAAATATGCCAGAGGGGTTATACTTAGTACAAAATATTGCCAACTCATGACCAATAGAGCCATGAGAAGCACAGTGTCATCGTGCCGCTGGAAACAAAGAATTTAATTATGGTGTTTCTCAAAGGATTAGCATAGAATAAGTGCATTATCTGCAAAAATGAAATGAGATCGATTTAACTTCAGAAAAAGCCCTGTAAATACTTCAATATTCTGAGAGGTATGCAAATACTGCATTTCTCACGTCTTGCAAGGGTTTGTCGTCTTGTAGAGGCGTACTTGGTTATTTTAATATTCGAAGCAGATCACTGTATAGCAATTTATACAAAAACTGAATTAAAGCAGCAGCTGTCTCTTTGCTAAAGGTAAGGCATCTTTAATTTAAATATGTTTACATAATAGTTCGGAGCAGTAACAGAAATACATCATGATAATAGTTTAGTACCAAAATACGTACATCAGGTTTTATCAGAAAAACTGGCTAGAAAAGAACTGCCACAAAAATTCAAATATTCCAAGCTAAAATTATCTGGCAACATTTCCTTCAAGATGCTTAAAGATAAATAAAGATTTCAACAGCAGAGCTTGACTTGCTAGCAAAGGCTGGTTTTAGGGAACAGACAAGGCTGAGTTATTTCAGGTAATTAAAACCCCTACCTCCTCATGCCTTGCTGTTTGCTGGAGGTAAGTCTGATGCTCATAAGCAAAATGAAGAAACATTTACAAGGCCTCTGCAAAGCCAGGTAGTTCCATATGCAGAGACAGGCCAAAATCAGTGCTTGGATTTCAAACAGGAGATGTAGTTCCACTTGTGCTGAAATAGCCCAGTGATTATTATTTTCGAATCAACCACCATGGAAAGGAAAAGGCTGGCACATCACCGGCCTGTGGCCACCTGGGCCTGGAGGAATGCCAGCAGCTACCTACTCTGACCCCTCCATAACACGGATCAAGCTACTCCCCCACTTCAGGTCCACAAGCTCAGGACAAAACAGGAAGCCTGGAGGAACAGAGAAAGCACCCGCATCATGGCTTAAGAGCCCCGTAAAGACAGTCACAAGGTTTGATGTTGCCAACAAGTATGAGCAAACCATGGTTATTTCCCGCAAAAGGGAAAATCTTGAGTAAGACCGTGGAACATCCAAAGAGCCTTTTTTCCCTGCTGTGATCTTTGCACAGCCCAACAAACACATCACACAAGCCATCAAGAGCAACTCACAAAATGCAAGCAGCTGCAGCACCCTGGTTTCAGCAAGGTCTGTTTTTGGATAAACACCTCCAGATTGCAAACACCATCTGAAGAAGGGAGCGATGAGCAACACCAGCCACTGTGACCAACTTCGTGCCAGATCAAGTTCTGCAATTGTTTCACAGAAACCTAGTAGTAATCCCACCAGCTGCTCCCTTTCCAAATGCATTATATTTCTGTTTTCTGCACTTACTGCCACTGGAGAAGGAGCTGTCTCTACAAGTAATTGTTCCTGAAACTCTTCTGTCATCACCATCGCGCACACACAAAGCAAACCTGAGACTTACATGCAACAGATGTGACGCTGGTGGGCAGGTTCTGCTGAAACGGGTGCTGGTCTGCCTCGGGCTCCTCCGACTCAGACAGGATGTGGTGGCCGGTGTGGGACAGGTACGTGACCTGGACCTGCTGGGCGTGTGGTGTCTTCAGCTTCTCCGAGCACTCAGAATCGCGGCGTTCCTCTGACTGGATTCTAGGCCAAATTCTCTCTCTTCTCCATAGTATTAACGCTACTCTGTCACGTATCGACTTCGCAACTATCTTGAGATCACTTTCGTGAAAAAATCCAGAGTCAATCTACAGAAGAGGCACAAGCTTAGCAAGATCACGCGTGCACAGAGGTGCACGCACACAAGCACACATAGGTGTATTACTTGAATCTCCTCCTAACAGAAAACATCAGTTTGAAACCAAACCCAACCGGTTACATATTCATTCCTCACACGAACAGGAATTCAAGAGCTCCATAGGATTTTTTTTTTTTTTTTGAATAAAACTCATGCCCCTAAGTGCATTTTAAAATAGCAATATATAATTCCTAAGACTTGACTATACATCTGTTCAATTCATTGGCCAGTTAATCTCCAGTGATGAGAGAAGAGTAAGTTTAACTGCAGATGGATGGTGATTTTTTTTTTTTGCAAAACAAAAGAAAAAAAGCAGCATCTTTGAAAAATGGTCTTTGAACAATGCAATTGGAGTAAACCTCATTAGTCTTAATCTGAATTTATTGCCTTAACCTTTCTAGTATACACAGTTCCCCAAACTGCTGTGCTTGATATCACAGCAAGTCATTTAAGAAAATATGTTAACAGAATTTAGTCTCAAATTAACTTCTCTTATAAGGCAAAGTCAGTGAGTACTGACTGACTTTTATAAAAAAGATTTTGCTTATCCTTGAATCAAATTCAAACCGTTCACATTTGACTGAAAAGGGCAGAAAGATTTCTCGGAATTCAACTGCTCAGCAGATAAAATGGAGAATTTGTCTTTATGAGCTTTGCACGAATCTCCTCGTCAAGGTCCTACAGTACAGGGCACAAACTTTAGTTTAATAATGAGCTGCCAGAGAATGCATGTTAAAATCTGCACCTTCTGAAAGATGCAGGTTCTACAAGTTTGGAAGCATTTACTTACACAGAGGAAACATAGAGGGCTTCCTTCTTTGCTCTTGCCCAAACACAAGACAGTTTTACAGCTTAGATTTTTGGACGTTTGAAATTCAATAGGTATAAAGGAGCTTAAAATACAGCTCCAAATGGATGCGGGTATTTTCCAATGCGCTCAGACCGTACTGACATGAGTGAAGTGAGGATCCAGCGGGCGCTAACGCTGGGAGCAATGAACCACACAGGAGCCTTGTACGGCACTAACTGAGGGGGACAGCAGGTCCCTCTTTGCAAAGCTTCATCAGAAGGCACTGAAAACCCAGCATATTAACCAGTTTCTAACCAACTCCTACTCCTGCATCTCTGCTTAGAGAATGATTAACAGTTAATGAAGACATGCTATTCTACCGTACAACTGGCTGTGGAACGTGTTAGGTTGCAAAACCCAGCAGCAACTTTCAAGTTCTTTTGCCCACACCATTTGGACAAGTTGGAGTGCCTGAAAATATTGGTGGGAAAACCCACCAATAATGATAAATAATTCCCTGTACTCAAGAGGTTTCCTGCGTTATTCTCTACCACAGCATATAAAGAAACACGAACCGATGAAGATCACGGATTTGGTGCTTCACAATTACTTGGGCTAGAAAAAAATATTTAGAAACGCTTGTCCCCCAAACAGCCTCAAGTCTGAAAGTATTTTATACGCCTTCAGGTAACTGTTAATGTAATTGTAAAACATGGATTTTAAAATAATTTGGGAAAGGGTACAGTATCACAGTGGTTCGGCCATTATCCTTTTAAGCATACTTACACTATGATTATTATTTCCTGTTAAAAACAAAATAGTATAGGCCAGGTAAACTACAAAACTCCAAATACTTCCACAAATACTTAAATATAAACGTAAAACACAGCAGTAAGTAACTGTACTAGAGCAACTTCTAAATTAAGTTCTGTAACAATATATTGCTGGAAAAAATATTGGGCCTACTGCGAACAAGTGACAAGATCGCAAAGGAGCCCGATTTTCTCTCATTAATTTTTGGATACACAGTGATGAGTCCAAGCATAGCAAGGCAACATTATCAAAATGACTGCCTCCTAAGCAGGACAGGAGGAGTGATGACAACGTCATTAAATAGGCTCCCTTGGGATTTAGGATATATTAACAACAACATATTTGCAAGCACAAGAAAACGCAGACCCCTGACTAAGAGCTTACTCATTCTTTTGTTTCTATGATGTTAAAAAAACCTAAACAACTGCAGTAAACACATTTCAAGCTACTGTCTGAAGATTTCAAACAAATTCAAAGACATTCAACAGCTAAGAGAAACTGGTAAAAGTGTTTTGAAAATGTAAGTGTAGATCACATCTCCAAGGTCCCTAAAAGTGACTTGCCATTTTGAAACACCATTTCATGCACCCAATTCCACAACCTTTTCAGTTTGCAGGTGTTCCTCATTTACCTTTTGTTGTAGCATTCACTCTAACATCAATGCAAACTGCTTGAGCTAGATATCTAGAATGACTTCAATAGCAGTTACTTTACCAGACTTGCTCCTGCTGTCCTTTGAGATTTATGCACTAATTACATATATATATATATATTTGTCAGGAGAAGTTTATTTTACCATTTCTTGTGCAACATCATCAGGAGTTTCCTTCTCCAGATCAAAAGTAAACTCAATGGCTCCATTATCTTTGGGTTTTCCTTTCAGTTTCTTAGGATCTTCTACCCAGAGTCTTAAGGCAATAGAGGATTTCCTACCATGGTCTTCTTCTGCAAGTTCCACTCTTACCCCAGTATCTTCAGCAAAAAAGGCATGGCTTAATAAATCTTTAATTTCATATCTGCAACAGATATACAGAATATTCAAATGCTGCAAGTCTTCAGCACATTCAAAGAAATCTGTGATAAGAAATTACTAGTAGAGGAAAAAGCATTTTGTTTTTTTGGTGCTTATCCATAGCAAACCTGTGCTCTTCCCAGAAAGAGGCAGTATTTCTAGTGATACTGAGGACTGCTGAAAAAACGTCTCCTATTTCACAAAGCTTCTGCAATATTCATAAACATATTCAGAAATGGAGATTATAGCCTTGCTCAACTTCCCTCGAGTATCTGAGCTTTATGAGTTCTAAAATAGGGTTCCCTGTAGGTAGTCACCTGAAGTCTCTAGGAACTGTATTTCTGGAAGTTATGAAACACATCAGCACACTAGGAGCGACCAGCATAAGATTAGGTTTTAAAACAAAGCTGAAAACAAGTCTACAACCTTGCTTTTAGACATTATTCTATTATCTTGACAGCACATGGCAGCATAGTAGGCAATCGTTTACATTTGTATTTCCATTCTGTATTTCCTCCTGCTCAGGGGAGACCCAGAGGCTGGATCAGAAATCCACACAGTTTCACAGTCTCTGCATACGTGTTATTTAATACAAAACTTGATTGTTTGATACAAACCTTTCTTCCTTATTTTTGCAAATGCACTCCCCAATTATCTCCTTAATTTCAGGATCTGTAACTTTCTCAAAGCTTGCTGGCTTTATACCCTAAAATGATAGAGGAAAACAATTCAGTAAAAAAAAAAAAATACATTACATCTCTTAAGTAACAATGCTTTTACTACACTACGCAGTCAATCCAACCTTGCAGCAACTAATACATTGAAGCTGATAGTCTTCATTTAGTACCATGGCACTTTAAGCTCATCAGCTTGTACATTAACTCAACCATACAGCATGCAAATCACCTTTTTCTTCACTAACAAGTGCAGACCTTACTTTTGCATCCGCAGACTCTGAGGTCATTATTCAAGAAACAGCCTTAACTCTCAAAACACGAAACAAATTAAGACAAAAACAATGGTGTTTTTCTTCAGACAAATGATTTAAAGAATGAGTCAAAAATACCTCTGAAGACCTGTGCAATATTCCAGATTTGTTTCCCACTAATCCTGTGCTTTTCTGTACCCCCAGTGCTCTCAGTATCTCCCTTTCCCTCCCTCAAAACAACTGAAAACCAAGTAGGGGAGAGGGAGAATATGCCCAACAGCCTTATGTTGCATTTCTTAGAATCATAGAAGCATACAGGTTGGAAAAGATCACCTAGTCTAACCATCAGCCTAACACCACTATGCCCGCTAAATCATGCTGTTGGAATCTTACTGGGAACAAGCGGAAGGGCAGGCGTTGTAACCTACAAACAAACACAAACTTACATTGCCATCCAAAGTTAACTTTCTTTTTCCTGGGAATACTGTTCACTGCTAGAAGTGGAAGAGCTAACCTATGAGCATGCCCTTTCAAGGAGAAAAGCCGACTGCTGGTCGCAGGAGAAGGCTTACAGAAGCAGAATCTCGTTCCCCATGTAGGGAGCTTTGGCTTTATGCAGATGCACGAGAAACAATTTGTATTTCTTTCAGGTTAGGTGGGGCTGTTTTAAGAAGATGGAGAGGATTAGAAGAAATATACACACACGTAGGGTAGTCAAAGGTCACGTCTCCCTACTCTCTAATATTTCAGGACAAATATCTTAACTCAGCATGACCCTCCTCAGGGTATAGAGACCCTTAACTGAAAAAACATACATCTTACCAACACAGAGAGAGACCGCAGGAGCAGCAGTACGCAAGCACTCAGGCTAAATAACAGTTTATATATCGTATCATCTCCGTACATGTAATCAGAATGTACTATAAATATAATAGCCAGGAAGGCCTGGGAAGTTAACAGACATGCCCAGCCGTGCATGTTCAAAGCCCAGGCTGACATTTTCCCGACGTGAAGTCATGGAGAGGGAAGAAGGGAGGTTCACTTTGGAAGACAGCAGCCACTCCCAGTGAGGCCACCCCACCGCCCTCCTCGTCAGCTGGAGCAGGAGGCACTGACAGATGCCCACCTCCACTAGCTCACCGCCATCACGTTCAGCAGCAGTATTCACTTCCTATGAATACTTCTTATGTACATAGCCAGTTACAGACAGCAACAGTGCTAACAGAAGTATTTTATTTGTGATGTTCAGCTTAAATTATAAAAACAGAATCTGCTTAAGCACATAATTGAATGGGATTTAGACATTTAACTCCATTCAAACCCTTTTAAAGTTTCACCCTGAAAGAATAGTAACAATGGTCATAGAGTGGCAGATAAGGAAGACTGAACTCCTGAAAAGTGGACTTTTGGCTCACCTAACATTGCCTTTGATTAAAAAGGTCTTAGATTTTCCAGGTGAATTTCAATGAGGGCTGGCATCTCCCTGAGAATTCCTGAATAGTCCAACAGCAGATTTTACTTTTACCATTTTATTAACATTCTGTTGCCACTTAGGGCTTAGATTTGATTTTAACCTTGATTAATTTATTTTAATTTCAGCTCAATCTCTCCCTTTATGCCTTAAGGCTCAAAAGAGTAAAATATTTAATTCATAAGTTTTGGAAGAAAATCATGGAACAGTCACACAGACTCAGCTTCCAACCTTTGACTAGGCACAGAACTGCTGAGATCAAAAAACCCCGTTCTGAACAAAATGGGGTAATCCATATACATGACTAGCTGACTGCGACCAGCTAAAAAGAACCTAAATCTTGCTCACAAGATGAGGGTTCAATTTTTGTACATTTGCAAATTGTGTCAAAATGATAGAGAAAGCCTAGCCCCAAAGCCCAGACCTGCCTAAAACAAGCAAAAGCACACGACAGTGTACCAAGATTGTTTCCTAAAAGAGCTCCAATACCTGGAAATGAAAGAAAGCAGACATTTTTAGCACAAATCCCTAAAATTCTTACAATCAAACACTCCAGTTTGCTATAGGAAATCATGGATTTTTATCTTAATGATACTTTATCAGGAAGAACATGTAAAAAACATCATAACCTGCTGCAGCTTCATGTTTACTGAAAAACATCCCCAAAATGTATGATTTAACTGGGGGAGAAAAAAAAAAACACAATCACAAAAACATAGCAACAGAGACAGCTTCCACCACTCCACCTGAGGAGCTTTCAGCTACCCAGAGGAACATATTGCTCCTGTATCTGTGCGCTTACAGAAACCTGCCAATTGCTTTTTGAAATTGTAGCATGCTTCATGGGTATTTTGGCACTTCCTGAGCATATGAGAGGCAGAAAAAGCATAGGCACGTCACTTTATCTCTTGATTTAATTTTGTTCTCCAGAATTCAGAAACACCCTCCATAAGTGGCCTGACAAACTCTGTCATGGCCGGGATGGAGCAGGGCAGGACTAGTCAGGCACCACCTAGAAAGCAGGTTTGCCTCAAGAAGTTTTTTTTGACAGACCCACGATGACTGACGCTGATTCTCGACCTTACAAATTCCTTTCCTAAAAACGAGCAGCTCTTCCAACTATCATTCCAGTTTCCACATCTTTTGAGGGAGCGCTGACTCCTCTCTGCGCATCTACTGTACGAATCTGCCGAGCACCTCAGCTACGAACAGATGATGAAGAAAAACAAGGACAGAATACGCACAGTGAAGCACCAAACAGAATTGCTTTTCCAAAGTGTTTTCTCAATGGTCATATGCTATCGAGTGCTTTAGCTCCTTACTCCTCCATAAAAGCCCCAAGGCCATCTCACTGTAATGCTACAAATCCTCTCTACAGCACTGCGCCCTGATGCTTACAGGCCTCCCAACAATGGAGGGATTTGTGTGAAACACAGGTTTCTATCTGAAACCAAAGGATCCATCTCATTCATTTATTCAAAAGCCACCTGTCTCTCCTGAGCATTCCCAAGGAAACACGGCACCAGAATTCAGCGTAGATTGGCTAAGGAATTATCCACGGCAGTATGAAAGCTATAGGTGTCTCAAAGAGACGTAAATTCAAGACACTACCTCTGAAATTGAGTTAATTAATTGACATAAGATATACAGGGATAATTTCATACAAATATAAAATAAAATCAAAACACCTCAGTCCAAAGGCAAATCCCTACCACCACTTGAATAGTCTCCTCACCTTATTTCTAAAATAATTAGATTTGAAAGGCATTCAGGTACAGGATTGAGTCTGCAGACAGGACATTGAAGCTTTAATCTCCATGTTGAGGGAAAAAATGCAAATCTCATTTTTCAGAATTCTAAAAATAGCTGCTTGTCACTCTTCCATCAGCACAGCACACTTTTGAAAAAATAACACATGAAACACAACTTATGCCAGACAAGTCAGTGGTACGTCTGACACACGTCAGCCAGTAAGATCACTGTGTGCAGTTATAAAATCATCTCTATTTCACTCCAAAACAGTGCTCAGCCCTAGTGCTAATCTGAGAAAATTACCTGCAAATCTAAGAAGATACCTGGAATGCACAAGTCAACACAATGACATTCACAACACTGGTCACTGTGGTTGAGCTACAGCCGTGTATGAGCAATGTGTAACACACAAATGTAGAGAAAACTTCCAACACAACAATAAAAAAAAGAATATGAAAATTTAACAAGCTAAACAGAACATTGGAGACATTTGGGTTGTTTTAAAGCATGGGTTTGTGCAGCCAAACCCAACAAGGTAGCCGTGAACCCCTGCAAACACAGTTGGTCTGCAGTGAATTGCACAGGGCATCAGTAAGAAAACATTGGTCTGGAGCTGCATGGGAAGGTCACAGAGTCTGATGTTTCATCACTAACTATGCCTATTGTCTGCACATAAATCTCTTGGCAGAATGATTAAACACAAAAAAATCTGACTTAGAAAAACCATCAAGTTATGCATGAAAAATGAGATTATGGCATCAGAATGAAGGTCACTGCAAATATGCTGACCAGGAAATCACTTCAAAGTCAACTGCGGTAAATGTGGCTTTGACCTGTTGCTTGAAAAACATGTTACATATATTGTCTTATCACACATGCCTAAAATCAACCAACAAGAATTTTATTTTTTATTATCTTCTGCCGTTGATTTACACTGCTAGGTGCACTGTTGTGGTAGGACCTAGTGAGGAGCCCAAGATCTTTAACTGCAGTTCCCATTTCTCAAACAAATCTCAGGTTGTTTGGCTGTTCTTTAGGGTGTGCCAAAAAGCATAAGAAATCATTAGGAGAGGACCAGAAGAAAGAGATGAATTAAAGTGTGTCGATTTACAATCCAGAGTTCTGGCTGAAAGGGCAAAGAGAAAGGTCATAACAGCCATGCCTAACCTGGCACAGCAACACGCCCCTCCGCACATTTGGGAAACAGCGTGGAGATGATTGCCACGTTAACCTGGGCTATTACAGACTTACAGTTACATATATAAATACTAGAGTGGAAAAATAAAGCAGTGATTACACTATGAGACTACAGTCAGGCAGAATAAAAGGTCACTGAAGTATAACAACCGTTCTCTATAAACACGCATAATGCTTAACATCTTACAAAGGCAATGTTTCAGAAAGGAATTAATTTTCTAGACCAGTAAGGGCTACCAGTACATATGTCTTTAAAAGCCACAACTTCAGGTGTATCTTACGTCCTATCAGCAGGCAAGAGCTTGATGCAGTGTCAGCACACAGAGTGGAAGCAATTGCAGAAGGCATTATAGTGGCAAAACTGAGGTTGGACGCGGGGGAAAAGCGCATCCCTGCAGTGTGACCCCAAGGGAGGCTAGGAGCAGGCAGAGGAACAAGGGGGTTGTTGTACCTGTGCTGCAAGGAATCGCTTGCACAATTCAAATACCAGCAAGTGATGCCACAAGCTGCATCAGCGGTTGCCACCATGACACTGAGCCCAAGGCAGGAAGAGTTAATTTTATATTTTATAAAGAGAAGCATCGAGAAACCAATGTAAAAATATGAGTGCTGCGTTTACGTTCACCCTCAATTTAAAACACTAAGAACAGTGTTTACATTACTGGTGCAAAAGAAGTTTAATCAAGAACAAGGTAAACCTCTCCCTGACAAGCTACAACACACAGCATTCGGGAGCACTGCTCTGTTGATCCTGCCCCTTTGAGAAATTCGGGGACACCTCCTGCTCTAGTGAGGAACCCCAAACCTCACGTAACCCTGGGAATAAAACAATGCAATCCAATCTCCTGATTTTTGTCTGTGCTTTACTTCTCGACCAACACCAGTAACAGCTGCTACATGACAGCGGCAGCCCCAGCTCTTCATGAGAAGTGCTTTTATAAAATTCTTCCTCTGGGTGGTCCCCAGCCCAACTGAGAGGGCAAAGCCGATCGCTCCGTGACAGCTCAGGGCAAAGCACGGGGTCCCCACAAGGTCCCCAGATCCCACGTTCCTGCACCTGAACGCAGGGACGGTGTCCCCCAGCCCCAGCAGCGCCCTGGTGGGTGACTCACGTGCGTCCCAGCGGGGTCCTTGGCTGCCGCCAGCTCTCCTGCAGAAGCAGCTTCTGGCAGAAGCTGCTGAGCCCCCAAGAGCTGTTCCTGTGGGACCAGGGATCTTCTGCAGGGCTCCGCTGCTCCTCTCGCACTCTTGCCCCAGAGGTCCTCCCCCTGCTCCTCCTCCACATCTGACAGTCCATGCAGTTCATGGCATTTGACAGGGCATTTTCCTCTCCACAGAGAGTTGGTTAACCCTTTCCTTGGAATGGCAGTAATGCTATTTTGCCCATCAAAGGAATCCTGGTGCGTTTGCTCCTGCTGTCCTTGCCTCGAGTTCAGCAGTAACAAACAGTACCTGTGTCTGTACCTGATGAGTGCTGCTCCAACTTGCCCTACAGTCAGATCTGCATCAAAAACAGCCCTTACAAGTAATAAAGTGACCTTGTAACAACGTCTCCACTGTTACTTGTTCTTCACAATAGACATTGTTTTCCATCTCTCTAAAGCTGCAAGAGTATCCTTCTTACAAAGTTCTAATAATCTACCACATAAGTCTCAGCTGCCTAAAGGTTACTGCCACAGAAAATGTCTTGCCTCAGACTTTCAGCAGTGCTTAAAAATGACTGCTTGGGTCTGCAAATTGAAATACAGTATCTAATTAGGAATCCTCTGATTAATCATTACTCTTTGCCATCTTGGGTTTTGCTTTGATAAATGAGGCTTAGGAATCTTATCAAGGCTTAATCAACATTGCAGATGGCTAAGAGTTGTACACAAAGTTTTTCTAAGAATGTGGAGCAGTGAAAAACACTGAACACTCCTCATAAGAGCCATCAGTAAGTGCCAAGGACGATCAGACCAAAAGGGTGGCCAGTATCACATGCAGGAGACCTAACCATGCCCTGACGTTAGAATAGTCTCTTACGGTCACCATGTGAGGAGTTAGAGCACAAGGAGATCTTTCCTCAGATACACACAAAGATGGCATTTTGAGCAGATCCTAAGGATGACATAACTAAACAAAGCCAACAAGTCATTGTGCCAAAGGAAATAAACTTTTCCTTGCAGGGGAGGAGTGAGTGGAATAGCAATGCGACACAAGCAGTTATCCTCATAAGGATTCAGGCAAGCACCTCCACCGAGCCTCCAGCTGTATTTCACTTCTTTGAAAGATGCAGCATGCGTTTCCAGCCCGCCCATCCTACAGAGCAGGATGGCTCGTAGTCAATAAACCTGATGACCCATCCTTGCGCACACCCCCTTCCCCGCAGCACCCTACAGAGCTGGCCCAGCCATCAGTGCATCAGCTAGAAATGAAGCTAACCGCACTGCAGAGCAGCTTCTGATGACTCTTCCCCCCTCCCTGAGTAGCAATGGGTTGAAATCAGCACTCTGAGAAGGATTAAACTAGCCAAAATCAGGGCTGCAGTCCATTGGAAAAGATCCAGCTTTGCCAAGATACAAATGTCAACTTGCAACAACCTGCACAGAAATGAGCTAAAGCTTCTCTCCCTTCAGATGCATCTTCCTGCTTCCAGCGAGTCATGACATCTCTCTCATTTCCAGCAGGGACACCCTCCTGTTTCTTGTGATACTGACTTCAGCTTTTAAAGGGACTCCTGGATCATCTGCCTCTGCCCTCTCCTGTCAAGGCTAGCACCATCACAGCTGGTTAGTACAGCAATCTACAACAAGAGCACCGACTTCTGGCAGCCTGGTCTTCAGTGATGGGAAAAGACAAACATTAGTACAAAATACACCTCTGAGATTAAAGTGCACATCATCTGGCTCATGCAAGTGTGTAGGTACTGATGAAAGCATCTCCATAACCTGTGTGCAAGACTGCTATTCACCACGGCAGAAAAATGCAATTTTGGGCTCAAGTAGTGTTGGCTGCAGTGCTTTACAGGACTTTATTCATACTAGCATGATTCACTAAACCTCTTGGAGAACACAAGTGGTCTCAAGTACATTTCAAAATGGACCAGTTATTGCCAAATTTCATTTGTGAAGATTTTTGCTCATCACAAGCAGTGGGATAAGAGGAATACTAATTCTGGGACCACACTTTTGGAGGCTGAGAGATGGATTCACTCAGTACACCTACTACATCTACTATCCTTTCAGCCTTACAGGTCAAAGAAATAAAAGCAACCTTATCCGTAGGTATTTCTGCAAATTTTAGCATGGCCAGCATAGCCTGGATGGAAAGAAGTACCTGAGAGAATCTTTGACAAACCAGTCTGTTTAGCATAATCTGTGGTGCAAACACTCCCACACTCATTTTTACTTAACAAAGCAGAGCAGAATATAACCACCACTGCCAAAGCATTTGGCAAGTCCCATTTCTCTACAGTCAGTGATTCCTTCACTGTTCTGCAATCTGACAGCATCTTATCAACTCACGAGTTTTTTCAGGCATTCAAGCACAGCTCATGTATATTTTTTTAGTATAGAAAATATTTTAGATTGGCTTCTCCTCCAGCCTAATTTCACCTTAAAATTCAGCAAACCCATTTCCATGGTTCCAGTCTGGGAATTACAGACCTTGCAGGGCTCCTAATCACAGACATAAAGCTCCTCTGGCTCATTCCAAAAGCAGACCTTGCTATCTTTTCCCTTTTATATTTTCAGATAATTTGTTACACGTACGAGCTGCAAGAATCTGTGCTGGAAACCTGAATCAAACATCCTGCACCGCATAAATATTTAGTCTGCAATCTAAAGTTAGTCTTTTTGGCTTTGTGGGAAACATGATCAACTCTGAATAATCCCTATTTAGGAGGCAAGACTACAGTGGAAATTTTCCCCTGCTCATTTTTTTCCAAGTTTCATGCACCTTTGGCTGATGGAGATAAAATCAGCAGAAGTTACTAAAAATACTATATGCAGCTGCAGTATAGGCAAACATAATCCAGCCATGGAACTGCAAGCTTCCTAAAGAAACCTGCAGCAGTTTTTGGCAGCTCAGAGCTAAGACACCTCAGTTTCTACAATGAGCCAGGCACGTATGACGGTGCTGACGTCTCACTGAACTATGTTTTTAAACCTTACAAAATCCCAAGTTACAGATGTAACTGAAATCAAGGAAGTTTACTCACACAGGTTACTTTCCGGTAAATTTGAGCAGCATTCTGGCATTCTGAGTAAGGGTATTCTGAGGTAGCCATTTCCAACATGCACATTCCAAAAGCATAGACATCAACGGATTCATCGTAGTGTTCCTCATACATTTCTGGGGCCATAAATTCTGGAGTACCTACACAAAAAGATTGTAAATTATTCATAACATCTGAAAGGCTTCAATCGCAATCATTTTCTGCCTACAAAAAATGTGCCCTTTACAATTGTGCAAGGGTGCATGCAAGATTATTTCAAAACAGGGAAGTACTAGAATAAGCTCAAGCATCCTCCAGGGAAGAAACCCAAAGTCAACACACACACCCACAGCTCCTGATAACATACACGGGGAGGGGGGGGGGAACATGTATCAAAATTTCAAAAGAATACTGAAATGAGACATGACACGGTGCCTGAATGTACTGAAAGATACAAAATGGTTTCCTTCTCTGGATGGAGAGAGGGACGCGTACAGGTCTGCGGTGGTGAGAAGGGCAGAAAGGAGAAGCTTCGGTCTTGTTTTTGACAATGCAAATTTGCATTTCTTCCTCCAGGGAGATGCACAGCAACTACCCAGCAGAGGAGACAGCACTTTCAAAGCAAGTGGTATCACATATTCATCTACAAAGTCATGCACAAGACATTAAACATGATTCTGTCACTGGTTCAGTGGTACAAATCAGCTAGACTACTTGCAGAAGGAGGTCCTACTCCACAGGGATTAGGGTGTCAAACAACTGATATAGCCAGCTAAACAAAGGGAAACATTGTACTTACTGCTCCTTAAAGGGCAGCTGCAGCTTTATGGCAAGTGGCTACTTACAATGCCTGCAAAAGTTCTCTTTTATACAGAGAAGAGTGAATGAATACACAAGGTGACACCAACAACTGCAGAGTAACTCCTACACTTCACACAGATGGGGAAGTTTAGTCACAAGGGTTGCTCAGCCTTTGTCAAAGATCCTCCGCACAACAAAGTACTCTGAAGGTGTGGTCTTACGGAGCAAAACAGAAAATTAACACTTAGGTAATTTATTCCATGAACTGTATCTCCTAAAATAGCATGTGCTTGGGAGTCAAGGCTGGCATTTCTTTTTACATGTAGAAAAGATGAAGGAAGGAGACTACTACAGCTCTCTCCTGAGGGAGAGGACAGTTTCCAGCAGTGAGCAGCAGGCTGCCAGAAGGAAGGTAAGCGATCCCAGCCCTGTAACCTTGCCTCCAGCACAGCCGGATCCACCTCAGCCCGCTCCCCAGAGCCCCTCGTCAGCTGGCATGGCCGCTGGCAGCATCAGGCTGCTGGCTATGACATCTGTACCATTAGCACAGCTGCAATTAAATAAAATACATCAGGAAAACCAGTCCTAATATTTATATATGTTTGCTGACCTGATGTAAGCATTTTTTTTTATTTTTATGACAGCATAAACTATGTCTCCCAAAATTAGTGTTTGCCAGTGGACGTTTTTTCACTTTTCCCGAAGTGGGCTTGGCCTAACTCACAACATAAGTCTCAGTTCAGACACTGCTGTAACATTCACAAAACTCTAGATCTCTCTCTCCGCTTGTTGCTGTTCCTTCCACCTTAAGGACATCCCTTCCTTCAGCCTTCATAAATCAGCTGGATCCATGTCGTGAAGGCTCAACTGCAATGCTCTGAGTTCAGCTCTGACCTCGGGCCTTTTCTTCCAGCTGTCACAAAGGCTGCGGCTGCTGCTCTGAAATGGTTAACAGCTGTCAGAGCCTTTTCCAGAGCTGCGACATTGTTTGAGAATGAACAAGACTCAGACACAGAAGTGAATCTCATGAATTATGGAGCATTTAAAGCGAGTTCCTTGCAAATCTGAAAAAGCGATAGCAGTAGTCTAAGAAGCAAATGATATTCTTGACACCATTCCAAATCACCATGAAAATGACATTTTCCACCCAGCTCTCGGGGGTGGCAAGGAATACATACAAGTACTCCTAACAAAACAGACCACCTAAATGTAAAGCTGCTCAGCAGCTCCTCTCTGCAGCACAAGCTTTGCCCTGGCTGGTCTCCCCAAAGGGACACTGCAAGGTCAGGCGAGCATCACTGGTGGCACAAACGCAGCAAGAGAGAACCTGGACCTCGGCCACGCTGACTTCACCTTTAAAAATGATGTGGAATTGCGGCCGCTAATATCCATTTAGAGCTGCTCCATCTAGGCAGAGGGCTTGCTGTAGGCAAAAATGAGGTGAGCAGCGAGGACAGCAGGGTGCACACACCCCTGGGACGTGCAGCAGGAGCAGAGAGCCAGGCCCTAGGGTTGCCACCCGTGGATGCCCTTCCCACCCTGCCCCTGCAGCAAGCCCACCTTCCCCCTTCCAGCCTTCCCACCTCCCCGCCTGCACTCCCAAGCCTTGGCTCCCACCTTAGGGGGTAGAAAACGCATTTTTTTCTACCCTGCTGTAAAGGCAGGAGCTGACCCAGCATCACCACTCGTACCACGAGCGTTTCCGATCCCCCTAATTCTTCCCTTAGAGCAGCACTAGTCATGAAAAAGATGAGTTTGGTTACATTGCCAAAATGAATATAGACAGCGTGCCAGCAACCTGCAGCCCTTTTCATTACTGAATTTGTTAGACACAGCCACGGTTTGACAGCACAGCACTGTTGTAAGAACTCATTTTGCAAAAATTTATGTTGGTATTTCTGATATTATTCCCAGCCCATGAGTAACTCTTACACTGCAAAATAAATTATGGGAAGAAATCCTGCCCCTCAGAAGTAAAAACAAAATAATAAAAAAAAAATACAACACTACTAAGATGGTAAAAACTACAGAAACTTCACAGATAAAACCCAATGACAGTTCACTGAAATCAGCAATGTTAAGCAGACCCACATGAGCCAAGCATATACCCAAAATTTCAGTCCTATTATGACTTCAACAATATTGAGCTCTCAAAGTATAAAAGCTAAAGGTTTAATACAAATAGTAATCAATACACTCTCTGAGAAAGTGAGATGCTAAAATTATTTTAGCAGCTACTGCTTTAAAGACAGCATGCTATTTTCTTTGTATTTCGGGACTGGTGGTTGTCAGTTGCAGTTTGCTAATTCTAGTTGTCTCAGATCTAATTTCCATTTATATAGGGGGCTGAAATATGACTATGGGCATGGTAGCTTCCTTCCAGCACCCCTTCTCAAGAATTTACAGCTTTCCAGAACCATCACCTCCAGATCTCAACTAGGAAGATCTGCTGAGAAGGCTAAGTTAAAAAAAAATTAAAAAAAAAAGTTTGAGAACTCAGGAAAAGGATATCCCATATGTGTTTCTCACACAGCAGGCATTACATTTCACTTTTGCAAAGAAATGGCATCCTTTGAACAACATTCAGAAAAAGTCCTCCTAGGTCAAGCAAAATCAAGTTCTAACACCCCTCACATGAGTACCCCCTAAGGACATCAGCTATTGCACATCCTAGTGGAAATTTCTTTTAATTTTGACGCTACTGATTTTTAATAAATTGCAGATGTTTCAGCAGAGCTCTGCCAGGACCACACTGAGGCACGGACAAGCTCTGCAGTTGCCTGCAGAAGCAGCTTATTTTGCTGATGCCCAGTGACTGGGGATAAGCTGTTCCAGCCAGCAAGCTCTCCTGTGACCTCCCTGCAAAGGCGAGAAGCCCGGCTCTAGAGGGCACTGCTGGGAGAACCTCTGCCTTCAGCTGAAATAACTGTCCCTATTACCCCTGCTCCACTGGAAGACTTCCCAGGGGCTTCCCAGAGCCTTTCACAGTGCCACCTTGCTCGTGAGACAGCAGGCCAGCCTGCGGCTTCCCGCCTCCATCTCTTTTCTTCTCCCTTCACAACAGGCGCTCAGCCTGCTCTCAGGGGGACGGGATCCACAAGGTGTTGGGAACTGCTGCTGCTTCTTTTGGAAGAGAGAAGGATTTGAGGATGCAACGTTGTATTTCAATAAAAAATTTACTGTTGCGATACAGAAGAAAGGAGAAGGTCAGGATAACATTTCCTAGATAGGCCCTACAGGTTGAGATTTTCACAATGGTTTGAAGGGAATGGCCACAAAACCACAGGTATCTATTATCAGCCTACAAGTGGAAACAAAACAAAACAAAACCCAACAACACACGCCAGCATGAAGGACAGACAAATTAAGAAGACACCCACCACACCAACAGAATGAAGCCAAAGAGAACAGAATGGTTACCTATTACACTTTTGGCAAACGAAGCTCTCTTGAGGGTTGCCAGACCTAAGTCTCCTATTTTCACAGATCCAGTTGGTCCAGTAATAAAAATATTGTCACATTTTAAGTCTCTGTGAATTATTGGTGGAGTTCTCGTGTGTAAGAAAAGAAGACCCTTCAGGATTTGCCGGCACCAACTACGCAGGACTTTTGGTTTCATCACCTTAAATCTCTTCAGATACCTACAGTGCAAATACACAGAGAAGTTGGTTACAAAGAAAGCAAAATGTTATTAAAGCTTCTATGGGCTTTAACAGCTGAAATTCTCTCTGGATAAAAGCCCTTTACTAGATGCCATAATGGCAGCTCAGAAACATCACCAAATTGAAAGAGATCTTTTTAGAGGAGGAATTAGAGCATTCATTTTGGGGGATTTTGGGGGAGGAAGACGAGCATTTTTGGTGCAAATACCACCAAATATTTGCAAGTCGAATAGCAAAGCAACTCACTTTATGCAGAGAACAGTTTTAGAATATATGCTTTATATACTCAGAACAGAATAACACTGGAGATTAATTTTAACCACAAGACTGCGACCTCTGTATCACGTACCTGTATTTTTTCTATTTACCTAAAACACCGATGGGGAGGGTAGAATCTGGAAAACTGTACAAGCTGCTAATGCACTAGCAGAATAACACACTGGATGTATGCAATGATGAGCACTGCTCCCATTGGGCTGAAAATCTGTTCCCGAATTCATGCCAACCGCTTTATATCAACCTTAACAAGATTGTCAGTACCAAAAGCTATTAATATTGTTTAGCAGATAACCTAGAGCATCTCTTGCTTCAAAAAAAACCCTACCATTCAAGTCCTACTCTGTCACAGTTTTGTAACAAAACACAAATTCAAGCACAAAAGCAATCACAAAAACACGCCCAGACAAATCGAAACGTCACATGCAGAATATGAAGCAAACCAGAAAACTGCTTCCAGTTACGTAATTGGAGCGGAAATGAGGGAAAGGGAGATGGAGGCCAAATTTCTCCTGTCAAGCCAACGCAGTACAAGCACAGGGACAAACGACAGACACCAGAGAACAGCTCCATTTTTTTATTTTATCTTGAGATGCTTTTTTTCAGAATGTGAAAGTAGGATTTTTCTAAAAATTTCCATAGCTATTCTTAGACTGCTCACCAGGAGCACAGTACTTACGTCTTCAGTGTTCCAGAGGTCATCAGTTCGGTAACCAGCACGATGCATCTTTTTCCTTTTACACAGGATTCCCAGAAGTCATAAAATCTTACAATGTTTGGGTGCTGTAGGCCTTTCAACATTTCTGCTTCCTCTTTAAACCTCTGTCTCTCTACTTTTGTTAATTTTCTGTCCTATAACCCAAAATAAGACACTATTAGTATTGAACGGACAAAAAATACAGCCACTGTGCAGCTACAATATTCAGAATTCTACGTTTGTTTTGTGCTTGTGTCAAGAACACTTATAAAATCCTTTACGTAACGGATGAGCAATGTGTATGAACTAGGGCACTCGCCTTAAACCCAGTGTCAGGAAGACAAAGACTTGCCTCAGAACAAAGAGATCTCTGTGCTAAGCTACATGACAGCATTAATATTTCAGGCAACATAAACATACCGGTGTCTTGATGTATCAACATACGGCTATTTACTTCTTGCTTTTGTGAGGATCAGTATCTGGGAGATTAATAAACACAGAATTTCACTTCCAGGTGTGCAACACAGACATAGGAAAGCCACTGCTTGCTTTTACAACCCTGAATACTCGACACAGTAAATGACTGCACCTGTGAATTTACGGCAGTAGCTACCAGGTGAGGTCCCCTGAGAAACCACGCTGCCTGCGCAGCCCTTTCTGTTTCTCCAGGGACAAATTAAGACCATACCACCTCAAAAAACAAACACATTTTTCCATTTTTCTATTCTATCTGCTTGCAGCGCTGCTTAATTTTACAGAGTTTTTTTCACAATTGACAACAATTGATTCAAAACAGTTTTCCAGTGTTTTCTTTAGGCAGCACACTGGCTGCATGGCTCTACTTATTATTGTAGACCAGAAGTATGAGCACAGCCGTGTTCTGCTACTCTGATTTCTCCAAAGAAATTTGGGGGCATTTGCTCCAGGCTGTAAAGTAAAAGTTTAAGCAGCATTAAACCCATGAACGGTTTCTTTTCCTCAAGAGCTCCCAGTGCCAGAAATGACCCTGTGCTATTCAGGGACATCAGCCAAGCCCCCCCAGATCACCTTCTTGCTCCTTCACCAGCAGGAGCCTTCCTGGTCCAACCACCACAACCCAAACCTCACGGCAGGAAACCCAGCTCCTCTCTGTGCCCCTTTGGAGGCGTTTCACTCAAGGCCACGTAGCCACTGTCTGGCTCTTCTCCCGCGGGCAGCGGAGCGGGCCGGGAGCACTCCAGTCCACTGCCCTAGAAACGAGGCTTTTTAGTTCTCTAAAAGGCACAATTGTGTAACTGTTCTTACTCACAGAAAGGCAGGCTCACAAATCACTACAATTAATTAGTTCGTATATTAACCTCAGACATTCTCCTTTTCTCAGCTAACTTCGGTATGTTTGCCACAGCACACACTTAGTGAATTAAATTGGCAGCCCGCTTATTTGTAGCCAAGATCTGGAGCAGCAAGGTCACCGCCGTTCTGCTGCAGCCTGCCCTCACCTGCGGTTGCAAAGAGCTCAACACAGCAATGAGAATTCACGGGGCTGCAAACAAGCCAGCTTTACACTGAGATTTCACCCAGGAAAACCTGGGTTGAAATGATTATGTTTTAGTGCTGGTTGCAAGACAGAAAGCCTGCTTCTCCAGCAGCACAGGGGAACATTGCCCTTGAGAACCCAGGGACCCAGCCCCATCCACAGGGGCAGTGGGAAGCACCCAGCCCAGCAGCTCTGCTGGTGACAGGGGGGCAGCTGTATGCTGGGCTCCAGCAGCCAGGAGCAAGGTGCTGCTGCCCTGGACAGCAAAAAGAAAAAAAAAAAAAAGAAAAAGAAAGAAAAAAGCAGGCTGTCTAATGAGCCAGCACAAGAGAGCCTGAGAACTGCTTTCAAATCCATCGCTTCTTCCCCTGCTGCTGAGTTCCCTCTTAATTTAAGCCCTGTAGAATAAAACAGACATGCTGCTCTTGGGGAGGAAAAGGAACGAGCCCTTGTGTGAGACAGGAAGAACATACTGTGGGCTAGCAGGGAAATAAGGCAATACAGATCCAGCAATTTTTTAAAACCTTCTAATTAAAAGAAAGAATACTGTATCCCTTGACTCTCATTTCCAGATTTCTGAGCACTGTGAGAAATTTTCCATTGCTACTTAAAATACTGCTCAGACTTTGCAGACAATAAAATTCTATACATTAGGAGCATTTGGACCGACAACCGAATTTAAAGGACTAAGACAGCAAGCTAAGCAACAGCAACAAAATGATTTTGGAGGACAAGCACATACTTTGTATATAGCTACAGGGAATAATATGGTGTATTATTTTATTTCCCAATCATAAAACCAGCTGAGCTCGCATTTCTCAGTAGACAGCCTAGGCCCACTGCTGACATGAAGGAGGACAGGACGAGGCTCTGGGCACAGCAGCCACTCTGGCACCAGGGTGTCCCCAGCACAGAGGTGATGTACGGGTGCAAACCAAGCTCTGCAAGCTCCATGAGGCTGAACGTGACACAAGTTGTTTGCCAAAACATAAGCTGGTTCTGAAAGGACTCAGCAGTTCAACTGTTTTCTACTCTGGAGCAGCAAAACCACCTCTGTTTAACTGTGCGACTCACTCAGCATTTATTCCAGTCCCCAAACCCTTCACTAGGGTCACAGACACTTTTATTTCCTATCATTTAAGCCCCACAAGGTAGAAAGTTTTTGTGCTGGAGCCAAGGATGTAAGTCTGAAACAACCTTGGGACATCCAACTTTAAGATGGGGAAGCGAGTTCTTTGGAAAGGCCATGCCAAAGAAAGCCAGCCCACACAGCTGGATTTAAGGCATCACTATGCAGAACCCAAATTCAAACGAAATTTATGAAAATTTGAGGGAGTGAAGCGAGTTTCCAGATTCACCCACTGAGTCACCGACCATCACGCTGCCTGCATGGAAAAGGTTTGCAGCCCCACGCAGCTGAACAAGAGGCTCTCAGGGATGCCCCTACACACGATGTTCCTCTGCAGCGGCACTGCACCGAGCGGCCAAACAAGTTCATGGTCAGTCTGCTCCCCCGCGCTGATGGCACCACTTCTATTTTGAGCTTCCTCAAGACACGAGACTTGCAAAGAGAACTGGAAGATGTTTTCAGTGCGATCGGAGAGATATCTGCAGGCTGATGCTGATATCTACACGCTTTGTCTCCTTTTAAGGCGCCCATGCTGCTTGGCTCTTTCCCCCTCACGGGGACACAGCCCTGGCTCAGGAGCCTACATTGTGCTTCCATTTTATACAACTGAAAACTTCTATTACATAGCGCCAAGGTTTCTAAAATAAACTTCAACCTTCAAAAGCTCACAGCGATCACTGGTTCAGCTTCTCCACAAGAACTAAATTTAAACAGAACCAAGCACGAAGCGAGCCAGCTACTCAGTCTGCATTACTGCTAAGAAGCAAGCTGTAAATTTCACCAGTTCTTCCATTTTAAACTGTGAGGAACAGTCAGCCTAAAAGGATTCAGCAAAGAATCTGTCTGCAGCACAGTCAGAATGAAAGCAACAGTGAGACCAGAAAGAACAAGCAGCTTTCTACACTTTAGGTGCATCAATTTTGCACGTACATAACAATGCAAATTCATAAATTCCGTCTGTTATTTTACTGCAATGACACAACCAGAACCATGCTGAGAAGCAGGGAAAGTACTAAGCTACACAAAACACAAGAGGAGATTCATTCCTAGCAGATGGGGAATTGCATCCACTGCCACACAGGCTGCAAAGCAGAATGTTTGGAAAACTCATTCCCAAGCACAGCCCCACTGATCCGTGGTCAGCTCCCCTGCCCGGAGTTCCAAATTTCCCATCTTGTTATTACAGCCAGCCTGGGCTCCTGCAGTTACCTATTTACTGAGCGCTTCTGCAGGGACAAGCCGTAGCAGCGTGTGCTGCCAGCGCAGCGCAGGCACGGTGTCAGCAGGTGCACAGGCACTGCCCTGTCACATGCACAGCCTGGGTGTTTACTGCTCCATAATTCAGCCTTTCCTACAAAGAAATGGGCATTAACTGGCTTGGAGCTACTCAGTGCATCCCTCACTATGTAAGGTGGTCTGTAACAGACAGACAGTAAGTGGTAAGAAGAGGTTATATACTGGAAGCCACCTTCTCTTTGCTAGTTTTCTTAGCATTCAAATTCTTCCTGCTGCAAACCAGATGACAGCTGTATGGTTAGTCTTAAGCATCTAACCATTAAAAAGTACTCCTTTTTAGGAAAGAAAAATAATTCCCAATTGCTACTGTATATCATTGCTTGTGGCAAATTACATTCTGATCCACAGAGACTTGAGTAACGTGATGCTTGTAGCAGGATGATGCATTGAACTGAATTTCCTATTTGTAAATCATATTTCTGCTAACCAGCCACCACTCCAGTATGTGTTCTCTGCTTCTCCCTACTCTTCTAAGGCAGAGCTACGAAAGCCTTCTCTTCGTTAATATAAAATTCATTAAGTTCCTTGGTGGGGTACAGTAGCAAAGACTGGCATTAGCACATAAATGTGTTAATAAAATCAAAGGGAAAGCTTACAAATTACATTTCTGGAATGACACCCAAATTAACAGCAGGAACATGTTCTGTTAGTCATCCCCAAGCATCATTTCCTCCAGGCTGTAACATATGGGCTCTGACTAAGTCTCTGAAAGTTATACAAGCAGGAGACTGGCTTTCACCTGAGTTTCTACAAGATTTCTAAGAAAGATTAACCACCGAGGTCAAGATTCTTGCCTACTTACTTGTGAGGGGCTAACGGGTTTGGGAATAAGCTACATTAGCACCCCATAAGGAAAGGAGATGAAATGGAAAAAAAAAAAAAAAAAAAAAAAAAAAAAAAAAAAACCACCCCAAAATTTTTTTTTTTTTTTTTTTTTTTCACACAGTAATGCCTAACAACGCTTATAATTACAGAGCGGTACTTACTGACGACTATTTGGTTTTCCCTAACAGAACAAAGCTGTCATGTTGGAACACAGGTCAGCCTGGTGAAGACAGAGGCAAGCAGGAGCACTAGGTCAGCAAACGAGGGCAGGGCTCACCCCTAGCATGCACAGGCTCTGTCAGCTGTAGTCCCATCAAGGGCTTCTTTCATCTTTTATCCACATTAGTGATGAAGAAAAAGAAACTGAAGATGCACTTCCAGCACAGGAACAGAAATCACCTACCTAAATCAGCAGAAGGAACACCTGTTTTCTACAACGAGGTTTTTATATGTTTGCCAAAACCGTACATTTGCTCATGCACTGCAGCTGCTGTTCTAAACAGAGATCACCCTGAGATAGAAAATCATCAGAAGTGCGATCCACCGACAGCTTTCTCCTACCTAGCTATACGTTGTTTTATCGTGCACTTATGACTGAAAGCACAGTTCTGGTGTGCCCTACTGTCACAGCGTGAGAGCAGGGCACCCAGCACACACCAGGCACCACTTGATTTGCTCCTGCTGTGAACATGGGACATGGGAACATGGAACCTGCATATCACTGTTAATTCCTTAAATCCTGTATTAGCAGATTGGATAAGTTATTACTTATTGGATACGTTTTCAAAGTAACTAGTAAAATTAAAAAATCTACCAGTACTGGAGCTCACACCTGTGCAGGGCAGTTGCCACGGGTACTGTATAGCGTTATGGAGGGTGATCAGACTGCTCACTGCAAGTCAGGGCTGAATACAAGGTTTGATCCAAGGGAAATTATGTTGTTTGTAAAAAGTGCAAGTTGCTGGTTTCACAGCTGTCCTGTGCTCGGCAGAGAAATGCACAGTACCAATGCTAGAGAACACCATCAGGAGAGTTTTCCAACAGCTAAACCTCATTTCTCTTTCTTTTTTTCAAAAGTTATTCCTTATTATGAACTCTACATTAAATAATCATTGAGAAATACTGGTAGATATACATCATTCTTACTGGCTACTGAACAAGATACAGAGTACTGTAAAATCCAATTCCTTCTATCTTCATAACTTTTTGCCAGTTCAATAAGAAGCAACTACTGATTTCAACAGGAATAAATCTGGCTTACTTAACCTTTTAATACTCTAGTTCAGAAGATTTTAAAAATTCAAAAGACCTTTAGAAATAAAGATGAACATTAACACATTTTAGAAGAAAACTAAAAGCAATTTTGTATTTAAAATGAAAGTTTCACTCTGGTAGTGTAATCACCTTTTGCTTTTAAGGTTTGTCTCCATCCACTATCAGAAGAATCTAGGATTTCTCCCAGAGACAACTGGGAGCACAAGCAGGCTTAGACACGCAGCACTTTGGACTGCGAAGAGCTTGAGATATTACTAAAGTAGCTGCTCTCATGTACCAGGTTTAGGCTTTCATTAATAATAATATGCTTACGGTCTTAATTTTTAATAGCATTTAGGATCCTACTCCACATACATTCAACTACAAGCATGTGTCAGTCAAAGTAATTCTGGAGTAGAAAATCCCTTTTCTGCAAACAGATGCCATTAGACAACTTGCAAATCAGGAAAAATTCTTACAGCTTCATTACACATCAGCTTTCAGCCAACATTTTTCTTCATTAAGTCACCCTCTGTGAAATTACAGCCTACTATCTGCAGACTGCATTAGTGAAGCACAAGGAGGTTTTTCAGTGGTCGCTCATTTTCCAAATGCGTAAAAAGCAGTCCTTGCCCAAAAGGATGCTCACAATTCAGTGAACAGGACCTACAGAAAAGGCTAAAAGAAATTAAGCTTATTTTCCTGAGTTGTTGCCAGAAATCTACAGAAAATCAGGAGCTGAAATAAAATGTTTATGGCTAAATCTGGCACTGTAAAAAAAAAAAAAAAAAAAAAAGGCTGCTGGATTGAAGTACAGCTTGCTACTTCTTAAATTGATTAAGGGCCATGTCCTATGGCAGAGTAACAGTGGAACTCACCTCTTCTGCTGAGCTCAGAACTTAAAAAACTCGTCCTGCAAGGTGCAGGAGGAAGGTAAATCAACATCTCAAACCAAAGCTGTATGCAAGAGTCATGAAAACACATGAGAATCCCAACACCTTGGGCAGAGACTGTTCTACGGATCAAAACCTCCAAACCCAACCACACTGTGATAACCTATGGTTAAAAGAAAGGAATTAATGTCACAAGCAATTGGATTAATTGGAGGTAGCACTCCATTAACTCTCTCAATTACCAGTACTTTGCAGGTTCCACATAAGATTATGAAACACCAGAAACAGTTCAGGCATGCCTCACAAAGTGACTTTTTCCAATAAAAAAGAAATAAATGTGTGAAAAACAAAACAAATAAAACCTGTGACATGAGATCACCAAAATACAGCCTCTGGTTGTCAACGAACACTGAAATAAAAAGAACAAAAACAAGCAAAGAAACACAACATGTCAGATGTGCTATGGGACTTGACACTCTCCTAGTTTCTAGAGTTCACTTCTGAATTAGCATTCGTTAAAGTTTACGCAACAGTTCCCGCTGCCTTCAAAAAGCCTTTTGCTTCACTTAATTCATGTCATCCATAAACACAGTATTTGGGCAAGTAAAACATCTAATGCTGTGAGACAATGTCTCAAAGAGACAAAACCAAATTCCCACGTGCCCCTGGTCCTGCGTCCCACCTGCAGCGGGCTGAGTACAGGAACACCCATCCCAGCCCGGGCTTTCATTTCTGCGAGCTTACTGAGTACCAGCTGCAGGCTGGAAGACCCAGAAAGACCATCCAAATATCTGAAGGTACACCAGCTGATGTCTGGGTACTTCCAATAGCTGTGGTCGTGAGATACCCTTGCGTGCCGGACTCTGCAACGTGAAGGTAGGTAGGGGCAGCTGCAGCCGTCCCCTGGAAGGAGACATTGCTGTGGGACTCTCTCCCGGCCTGGGTTGCCAGGGAAGGCATGGAAAGAGATGTTTGAGTGCTGCTGCCATAAAACTGTCCTCAGGTGGCTGAACGCATGAAATGGAAAAGCAGAGAGATGCCACTGCCCTCAGAGGCATAGCATCTCCCAAGCCTGGGGAGAGGGAATTGAACGAGGCAGCCCGCGGCAGACAAATGCCATCGCCAGACCAGGGCATTGCAGCCACCCACAAGCAGAGCAAAGCCATCCATGTTTTTTTTTTTTTTTTTTTTTTTTTTAAAATNCTTTTTTTTTTTTTTTTTTTTTTTTGCCTTCTCTCCTTACTTCAAGGCTATTTGCTAATTAGCTTATCTTACGGGTGTGAAACCCCCTTCAGCTTCTCTTTTCCACACACAACTGTGCTTTATATTGGGCCCTGCCACCCAGAGAGAGGTGTGTTCCCACCATGAAGGCCACGGCCCAGCCTGAGCCACTCCTGGCTGCCCGGGATGAAGTGAGAACAGTGCTTTTTGTCCTGGGATCCCATTCAGCATGTCAATGGTAATGCTCACAAGGCCAAACCAGCTTCACCACTGAAATTAATCAGCACAAGGAAACAGCAGAATAAGGCAAATCTTATTTATATTTGCGCAGGCAAATGTAACCTGACTGCCTCTTGTGTAGGCCATGCAGTCCTGCCTTTCTGACAGCAAATTTCCTTTACCCTTTAATTTCATCCCATTATTGCTACTCAGTGCTTCCCATCCTGCCACAGCCCATCAATTTGGGGCTTCAGTTTGTAAAATACATTGATCAAGTGAGATGTTCGTACCTGTGAGTAAATTATAGCCCCCAATAATGCTAAGTGAAGAGGAGGATGCTCATGTACAGCCACCAGCTTTCAGAAAGAACAAGCTGTTTCCCCAGTAGCCCAAATGCACCTGCCCAGCATGGAGCACCCAGTGCCAGGTGTGTTGAACAACAGCACTAACTTTTGTCAAGCGGTTGGCTCCACATGTAAATCTGATACGAACAGTAATGCTTATACAGGCTTACAGTTTGATTTGAATATTTTGTAAATGATTAAGAGTTTCTTTGCATTAGTAGCAAAGGTAAGAACCACCTTAAATTCAATTATTCTTCTCACAAACACTGCCTCGTGTCAGCTAAAAGCTGTTTCTCACTAGTTCCTGCCTACTCAATGCAGGGGGATACTTAAAGATATATAGGAAATTAGTTGTATTTAATAGCAAGCTTCTAACTACCAACTCACCTATTATGGGAGTGTGCTGAACCTAATATTCAAGGCAAGGCAAGTCTTTTCGTTCATGTTTGTTTGACCAGAAATCTCTCCATGGTTATTTATTACATCTGTAGGTGAAGGAAGGTGAATTATTTTCTCGGCTGCACATATTTTGTTAACAGTACTTATGTGCCTGCTGTTTTGCAGGTGGGAATCATACAATCACTTGCTAAATGTAATGATATTTATATTTATTTTTCCACCTCATATATTTAAACTGCTTGCTGCTGCTGGAAACAGGACTCAACAGAACAGATCCATGGTAAGTGTACAATGCAAGGTTGAAGGAAATGCCCATAGACTCTTTTGTGCTGAAGTAATGCAGAGAAACAAAGCTTTCCCAGCCATGTAGCTGCAAAACTTGGAAAACAGGGATAGAGACGTTTCACATGATGAACTGGGGTACCCCTACTCCTGAACACTTGCATAAATTATCTGGCATTTGGAAACATCTTGAAAAATTTTAAGCTGTCACTTTTCTTGCATTCCTAACACCACTTGACAACCTGTTAGAAAACACTCAAAGGCAAATGCCACACTCCTGGCCAAGATATATTAATCAAAGTCTCCCACAATGGTTAAGAACTAAGCTGAGAACATCACATTCATAACAAAATATTTTCTTTTTTTGTAGACCTTTCTGTAAAGCCTGACATTCTATAGCCTTGCCCAAAAGAATAATACTAGCCTGTCAGCTAAAACATACTAACAGCTAAAAATTCAACTTCACATCCCTTCAACAGCAAAGCATGAAAGGGTAACATCAACATAGTTTTATGAGAAACAGATCCTGGCTACTTTCCAATGAGATTATATGTTTGGGTTGATAAAGATAATAGCATTGACAAAATAAACTCAGATGTCTCTAACACATTTGCTTCACATTCAGAAGAATGATATAGAAAACATCCATTTATAAGTTGATTAAATATTAGGTAAGCAGTCACAAGACAAATTATACATATAAGATTTGCACTTCCTTGATATTCAGGAGGTTCTGCAGGGCTTAGGTCTTAGTTCTAATGAAGTGATTTGTATTTTTATAACAAACTGTGGAAAAAGCACAGTTACTAATACATTTTACACCTTGAACAGAGTTAGAAGTGTTGAAGCATAAAGATAACAGGTCCCAAAAAGATCCAGATACTTGCATAAGCTAGGCACAAGCATTGCCAATACTCCACCAATTCCAGGCTGTGTAACTTGGGCCACAGGCTGTGGAGGTGGCCATGGGCAGGACAGCCAGCCTGGAACAGACACAGCAGGACCACACATGGGCAGCACACCCTCCGGTGGGTGCATGAAGAAAGAAGTGTCTCTGTATCTTCCTGCTGCGAAGTGCACCTCCCATTGCAGAGCACGCTCTTCAATATGCACCTTAACACAGGTTAAATAAGGATGGGCCATGAGCATCACTACAGAACTGGGACGTCCTGGCTGTGAATCCAAGGGGTTCCATCTGCACTACGTGCCAGAAAGGGAGAGGGATTATTTAATGACAGCCTGTAAGTACTTGAAGGTAAAGCAAAGTTCATCATGGCAGAACTCTTCCTCCAAACACAGGGCTATACTGCAAGCTGCAGTTACATGGATTCCTCTCAGCAACAAAGCACACTTTCTCTTTCCTTAAAGCACTGTGAACCACAGTGAGGTGGCCAGCAGTCTCCATTACTGCTGCCTGTACCTCAGGGCTGGGTGTTTTCCTAAACAACATGCTTCACTTCAGTCAGCAGGCCTGGCCTTGAATCAGAGATTCATCGCTGATTCTGAACGGGTATGATCCAAGGTATGCAGGAGATCCAATGAGATGATCGCCGTGCTACTTTCTGACTCGAAGCCTCTGAAACCAAGCTTTAGGCAGCATGCTCTTGGCCAAGGTCCTGGAATACTAATCTGAATGCTGGTTATCAAATGCAATCAAGAGCATTCAACTCTTGGCTAGACAGGACCTATGAAAACATGAAGTCAGCAGCACCATGTCTCAACAAATTTGAGCTGTGCTAAGTGATAGGAGCTCCTGCAGCCAATCATGACAGTAGTTGGAAAACTGGATAAGCAAAAGAACCCCAGACAAACAAACCAAACATTTCCTCAACCATATCTTGCACTGGCACACTCACAAGTAGCAGCCATAGCCAGGTTTTCCTTACAAGTCAGTGCTCAGATCCTTCAATGGCAGCTGCTTCATCAGCTAAAATCTCAAGACCACATAAGTATGGATTTTAGAATGTGATGCAAAGAATGTTTCATGTACTGGAGGTAACAAATGGCATCAGACATCCAGAGACTCTGCAGAAAGTCAGATCAATTAGAAAACTGAGGACAAAATATTATACATGATTTAATAAGAGACTTCAAGAACAGTATACTTCAAGTACTTTTAAATGAGAAAATCAAGTTACGGAAAGGAGAGTAATGGCCTAGTAGTTCAGCCTTCAAACTCAGATTTCATGAGTAGGGCAGAGAGAAGATAGTTGATGAAGGAACATCTGTCCAAAAAAGAAAAAAAGCTTGAGTATGGTTAATTGCCTATTTCCCACATTTCTGGAACTCAGTTCTCCAAGACTTCTTTAATATCAGAACAGGTATGATGCTTGGTCACACTAAATATTACTATTTAGTAAAATACTTCTTCTCACTGAAAGGACATATTTTAGACCCAGACGTTATTGTATAGTAGTTGCTAAAGTCAATTATTGGTGCATTCTGTAGCATGCTTCTGACTTCTTACACCAAGACAGCAGCACTACGTAGCTCAAATCAGTTAATCAGTTTGTTTCAAAGACATCAGAAAGCTACATTTCAAGAAAACAAGCAAAATCAACCCTAAGCCAGGCTGAGATGAGCTTCCTGGCTTCTCCTGTTTATCTAAATTATATTTAGAAGAACATAGTAACTTTCGTCTTTGTTCTCTCTCCCTTCTCCAAAGCACTCTGCAAACAGAAAAAAATCCAAAGCAGACTTTATGAACTCCCTTACAAAGAAAATATATAAAGACGCCATTATCATTGGCTACCTTGCACACTCCACAGCAATGTGTACTCATGTAAAGCAAACAGAACTCCTTTCAGCTTGGCCAGCGTTTGGCTTCAAGTGCACTAACAAAGTGCTACAGAAATGAAGGACCCAGCCACTGAGAGCTAACCCAAAGTGCTTGCTCTTCTCTATTAATTTCAGTAAACGGATTAAAATCTCTTGGAACGAAATAATCAAAAACAATGTTACATTAATTTGAATAACACCACCTGGATTTTTTATTTTTTAAACAAAACTGCAGTGCTTGCTAAACTTCAGATTAAAGAACCATTTGGTTCAATGCACATTAAACAAAACCATCATGCATTCAACAGATGAATAGTATTACTGCTAAACACTTTTTCTAAGGCATTATGAAGACCATCCCCCTTCAAGATGGATCTCTTTATTCAGTATTTATTAAAAGTCAAAGAACAGTGAAAAATTTCACTACAAGTTAGGATAAAATTGCTTGGGAACTCTGCCTACTTCTCATGCCATCTTTAAATACATTATAAATATTCTTTAAACTTTCCAAAATTCAAGTATTTCATCTCTCCTTAGAGATTTTCCTATTAATAAAGGCCAATCAATATGCCCTTTTAAGGCTGCAAATGCTGGCCTCTCTGAAGTCCCTGTGGCTTGCACAGCATGAAAGCTTTTTCCCAGTATGAAACAACAGCTTAATTACTAGTGATGGAGAACCAGCAATTCAAGTAAGATGTATTTGAATCACCAGCGGTAATGGATACTCACTGTAAAGAATACAAATCCTGTAACTCTGTTTCCCACCGCCGCCAGGATCAGTGACAGGTGAGTACATAGAAAGGCTTCATCAGTCAACAAGTTACTGTTCAGTCATGGGGAAAATGGTACTTATACAGAAAAATGAAAGCAGACTTTCAGAGCAGACAGAAAAAGAATAAAGAGAAGAATGCCGCATTTAACCACATCAGGGGACATACCAGCGACTGCCCTGGGAAAACGGTGTGATGGAATACAGCCTTGCAGGAAGATGTTCAAGACATGTTGTGCCCTCAAGTCACTCTGTTCACCTTTGATTTCTGCTCAGGTTGAGTCACTGTGGTATAGGGCACCACTCATGTAACAGCCGCCGAGCTCCAGTTCCCCCAGCACAGCATCACATGGCAGGGCTCCAGCCACAGGGCTCCGCGCTCCCAAGCGAGAGCGGCTCACCAACAGTAATGGATGCAGTCACATGAGGCTCAGTATAAGGGCGGTGGTGAATTATCACCAACAATCATTTCTAAAAGTTTACTATTGTGTCAAAGAGCAAAAGAATGCACCTGTTCACCTGTTCTTTAACCATCCACGCTAATCAAACTTGTGTTCCGTTTTCAGGTTGTCCTATTCGAGGGGCCATTCACTGCATACTTGGTAGGAAGAGGCAGCTCACCCTGCAGAGGGGAACTCACAGCACTGCTTCCCCAGAGCAAGATGACCCAGCACAGCCATGACACCTGCCTGCTTTTCGGAGAGAAGAGGCAGATCTTCCTAAACCCTCCCAAAATATCCTTTTCATCACTCCTAACCTTTTCCCAGTGATTCCAGTCCTTGCTCCTCTGTCACTGCCAAGGAGGGGCAATGCTGAGCCAGCTGCCAGTCTGCACGGCTACTGCCGGGGCTAGGAGCAAGTGATTGGGCTTAAACCCCTCCAAATCACCAAAATACACTTACCACACACTGCTCTTTCACTATCCTACAGCAAAGGCATCCTAAAACAGTTTAAAGGAAAGATGAGGGGGAGAGGATGGAGGACAGAGACAAACCATTTTCCAGCTCCACAGATTAGAAATCAGCTCTCTCAGCTAATAGTAAATCCAGGTAAGATGCCATGATGAACAGCACAAACAAGGCATGAAAATACCTTGGAAGCTTACGGGCAGGGCTGTCTTTAGATCTCATCGTTATGTTAAGGTCCAAGGCCATGCACTCATTCACAGCTGACCATGCACAAGCCCAAAGCATATGCTGCTGTCTCATTCCCCACAGCTGAAGTCAGAAACAGCAGTTTGCTAATTTCTAGCTCATGCTGATATGCATGCTAGGGTGAGAGTTACAAACAGAAGTTCAGGAAGACATGAAAAGAATACAAGGAAAATAGTATAAGTCACTGTGCAACTGAAGGCTTACTCTGAAATTGCAAAAAAAAAAAAGTGTGCAAACAGATCTCTGCCAGTGGGCATTACTCTCACTGAAGGCTGTAAGCAATTCTTGAGCCTTCATAGCAATTTCTAAATGAAGGTTTGTTATACATACCATGCAGTGCATTAGTGCTCATTTCTCAGGCACTCAAGGATCATAAAGTGTTTTTAAGATGCTAATTATGTCAGATAAATCACAGTTTATCAGGACAAGTCAGGTGCAGTGAAAATGCAGAGGTGTTTCAGAAATTGCAGCAGGTCTGAACCAACCTGGGCTGTCCCTCCACAAGATTTCCATATGGGACTCCATATGTACACATGGTGCAGCTGGCCAGAGCCACCCAGCCAGCCTGGTCAGCCAGGACACATTGGACTCGCTGCATGTGACAGACTGACACACACACTTGAGGTTGCTCTGAGCACAGCCTGGCCACCTGCCTCAGTTCCCTGCACACCAAGAAACAGCCCTCCATTTATCCAAGCAGGCAAGAAAAAAAAAAAAAAGACACCCACAAAAAGGGGCACACTCCAGGAAATTCGGGCACTTGACAGCACTACTGGTCTGCAGGAAGGAGTGCAGGAGCTCTTCTTTTTCGTTCTGGTGGGAACCATAAGTCAGAGCTCTCAATCCTATAAATCATTATCCTGTTAGTATGCCAGGCAGCACCAGATTGGACGTATGCTTATCTGATTTAACACCATCTGCCTTTATGTGCGGAAGAACAGTTCACATAGATGCAGAATTACTCTCCAGAAGAGCACTAGTGGAAGTGATTCATGTCTTTATTAAATGATACTATACATGTCCTGTTAGCAGGAGCACAAAGACCCACTTTTTGGTTAAGAAAACACTGTCAAGGTTCACTGGCTTAATTTTATCTTGAAATGGGAGCATATGGAAAGTCATCCCATAGGGACTGGTGGTATTCTCCTGAACAGATGTTCTTGCCATAGGAAACACTAAGAAGGGAAGCAGGTGTGATTTATCAGACAGCCCACAAACATAACCCTTTGCCATAACAAGAACACCATTCCCATTCAATTCTTGCACTGTGCCAAGGTTTTAGAGGAAAGAACAATCATACAGCACCGAAAGACTGGAAGGGAAAATGGCAAACATTCATTCTGCCCTCAGAAATAATTTTGTGCATTAATATAACACCCAGTAAGAACTGCAATAATCTTTCCCATAGTGTTATTATTTCACAAAAAGATACTCCAACATAAAGATACTTCTGTAGCCAATTTAGAGCCGATTTGCCACCAGTCAGATTAGTGTCTCTTGTTATTACCACTGCTTCTCTCAACCAACCTTTAGTTAATAACCAGCGATCTCCCCTGGATTTACTGGGCTGCTTCACTACCCACGCAACAGCCCTACTCACAGGGACAAGGCTTTGTGGAAAACCAAGCTTTAGCTTCCATTTCTCACCCTCAGCCAAAACGACATTATTGCTTAATTTCTTTTGCCATCAAGGGTGCATTTTTCTCAGCTACTACCAGAAGCTATCATGTATGTTCTGGAAGCACAGACATCAGCTGTTCGTGTTCAGGCTGCACTGAGCACACTAGCGAGCTGCTTGGTGCACCATCTTCAGCACCACTGGGGCCCTGCAAACAGCCAGCTTGGCAAACGCCCCCAAACAGCATTTCCAGGAGCTATTGAGGAAAGGCTCATTCATTACACAGGCTTGCTCTAAGATGTAGTTACGCTTTCAAAATAAGTCAGACAGACTGAAAACCCTTTTTTTCCCCCCCCAATCCTGTCACTTACATTTCATAAATAAAAATCAACATAAGTAGGCTATTTAAAACAAAAATCAGGAAGAATGTCAAAGCCTATGGAGAATACCACCACCTCTTCCACAAGGCCAGCTGACGTGCAGCGCTGCTTCTGGCTCCCCACTTTGAGGCTGCTGCAGCCAAGGAACCCCCCTCACCGCTGCAGGCTGCGGTAGTCAGGCAGCTTGCTTGCCCAGAACACTTTTGCCTAAAAATCAATGTCGTGTTCTGCACTGGATGGGCAGCCATCAGATGACATTGGTTTATCTGAGCTCTCAAGTTCAAGGTTCCACTGGCATCATTTTGGTTAGTTTTCTGACTCTGAGCCTCCAGTTACTGCCAAAAATGATAACAAAATCAAATTTATAAACAAAAATGTAAGTGCATAACCTGAGAGGCATCATGGCTCATGAACAGAGTGAGAGCCTTCCTTCCTGTTTTCATATAGGAAGCACTGCCAGGAAAACAAAAACCTCCATATTTTTTTTTATTTTTTTTTATAGATATGTTCAAAGCACATTGATTCATGCAAACATAACTTCAGAGTTAAAAACAGACCTTGAAGACGCCCAGCATCTCAGCAGCTGTATAAGCAGTTCCCAAAACTAAGGATTTCCAAATTAACTTCTCATTTTCACTTTCTTCTATTTTTTTTTTTTTTTTTTTGCTTTATGGTAGCACATTGCAGATGTTGGATGAAACCTGGAAACTTTGATAAGAAGGCTTCTGATTTTTGGAGAAGACACATAGGAACTTGCCAGACTGGCCAAGCTAAGGTCCAGTCTCCTGTTACAAGATGGTTTTCCATCACGTAGTCCCTCTGGTAAAAATCTTTTGTTTTTCCTCTTTGAAGACGGTGACCACAACTGCAATAGTCTTCATCCAGACAGGTGCCTGCTCCTCACATGCTTTATTCCTCTGGATGTGAAATGGGCACCTTTTTGCTGGTTTGGCTGCTATCTGAAGTTGCACCATAACCCTTGCACTGTCCGAAACCAGTTTAACACACTCTTAATTAACACAACTATAATTTGCCAACAGCTCAATTTAAAAATGACTTATGACTGTTCAGTTTATGTTGGCTCCTTACCAAGCTAAACCAAACTTACATAAAGCATGTGCTGCCTGGAAATAATAGCACTCACAGGTCTCATCAAATAAATGTAGATGGAAACCTTATAACCTTGAATATGTGACCAATGTCATAGCATAGGATGAAAGAACCATAGCAAGTGGGTCTGGAAGCGACCTGGAAACATCAACACTTGGCACTCCTGCCCTAAAACAGGAGCGATGATTCCTAAATTATTCCTGACAGACCTGTACATCAGCTCCAGTGAGCCTCCCTAGGCAGCATTTGTCAATACATAAATACTCTGAAGGTGGAAAGTTCTCTCTTTCACCCAACCTACATCTCCTCAACTGTTTGCCTCAAATAAGGGCATAAAGAATCACTTACTCGCTGTCCCCAAACACAGACCTTAGGGTTTTGCCTTGAGATGCCACTCTTCAGACAGCTGTCAGTTACCTCCCCTGCAACATGACAAACTCTTCCATCCCTTACGGCCAGCCACACACTGCAGCTCTCAGCTTTTTGCTGTGCCCCTGCCCTGCATCCCAACCAATTACTCCATGTCTTTCCCAAAAGAAGACGCATGAAGTGGTTCACACTGGACAGCCTGCAGGTAGCTACCTAATACTGTTCAGCATTTTGTAGACTGAGGCTGGAAAATGGGAACATCAGCTGAAACCTGCTGCTGACACGGATCTCTTTCGGAGAGAGAGGCACTCGGCTGGTGTTTCACAGATTTGTCGTTAATGTTAAATTTGTAAAATAGCATCTCAGTGGTCAGCAGCCCCTTGAGGCTGAATATGACTGTTCAAGAGTTGAGCTATTAGCTTAGTTTACCTGTAGGATCTGAAACATAGATACTGCTGGAACACAGATGCTGCTCTGTTTTCTGGAAAAGCTTTAGGGCATCTCAGTGTACTTGCTCAGCCTTAGAACCATGTGACAGGGCACCCCAATTAGAGGGAAAACCCAGACAAGCCTACAGGCATTGCAGTATTGGGATATTAATCTTTCAACAGCAGCAGACCTCAGGAAGGTTTAAAGAGGCTCATACATCCCAATCAGTCACCTCCCGAAACAACACCTCAGAGGGGACTGTACTGCTCATCCCTCCCCAGGCTCCTTCCTTTCCCAGTGACCATGCTCACAGACATGCCACCTGGGCAGGCTCACTCTCTCCCCTTCCCCAGACCACCGCTGCGTGCAGGACACCTGCCCTCAGCTCCCCAGCCAGCCGTGCTTCAGCCCTGCCGCAATCCACAGCGGACAGCAGCCGCCGCTGCCCTCTATACCCACGTTATGTAACTGTACCTCTGCACATGGACAGATTCCTCCAGTATCAGCTCTAACCACACGTCCCAATGTACATTCACAGCAATTTTGAGAGAAAGGAACATTAGGAACTCACTCTTGTGAATCATCATCTTGCTTTAATGACACTTGTGGTTGTGCTGTCATCATCTGCCCACCAACAGAGCCTCTACAGAACAACCCATGCAGGGGGCAGAAATTCCCATGGCAATTTGAGCTGTGCAAGGATCCTGTGGTCAGTGCCCTGACCAGCTCCTGGTACTGCAACGCCCCACTCAATCTGCTCTTTGTTATCTGCTCTGAGAGCACCTGACAGGAGAAGTCACACTGCCTCTCCTCACTAGGCTTTGTTAACTGCTTTCAGAGTCAAGAGCACTTCTTTGCAGATCTGTTTCTGATGCCTGTTTCTGACTTGCAGTTAAAGCAGCACAAACCGCTGCAAACTCTCCTCCCTGCCATATTTCCAGCTTTGGATCCTTATGACGTCCACCCTCACACTTTGCCTTCCTCCTCCTGGAGCAGAGCAATGTTACGCAGTGCAGCAAGGTGTCACTGCTTTGTATTCCAGTGAGCGCAGCAAAGGTCTGTACAGGAGCAGATCCGCCTGACCCCACCCAGCAATGGTCAGAATATTTCTGCAGGATGCAGTGGGAGTTCATGCACTGCTGTCGTCAGAGAGCCTGGCTTCCTGGGGACATCGACACACGCTGACACTTTACCCTTCCTCAGGCTTCATTTGTTTTGAAAACCTCTGATTATTTTGACCACCAGGCTACCACAGGTTCCACTAAATGGTGAGAATACTGAAGGGTTTCTTTTTTTCTGCACAACTCAGGGCCATATGTGCCTGTGGTGCTCAGACTGTCTTCCAACTGCTGCATGTACAGGACTGGGGACTCAAGGCTCTTTTTTCCACAGAGGCTGTTAGACCCCTGAAATACCCACACAGGTGCCCAAACCAGCAGATCTCATAGCAGATAATCCAGCTAAAGCTCGCTGCTTTGTGCTCCTCCATGTTTTGCCAGACTCCCTTATAAATAAAATAAAAAAAAACTTGGTCTTGGTCCTCCAGAACAATACCCTGAAAAAAGCATGGTTTAAAATGTAGGGGACAGAAGTAGGCTAGGACATACCTATGTCAAGAGGCCTGCCTACAAATGCACAGCCCTGAACCCCACAGACTTTCACCCTCCAAGGCCCAGGGCAGCCCAGGGTACTGTAGCAGACCTGCAGCAACCAGCGCTGCTCAGCTCCACACGCCCCTGGCGATGCAGTCCCTGCAGGGGCTCAGCACGAGCAGGTTGGACAGTAAGATGGCAAAGAAAGACAGTGAGCCCATGTAACAAAATATTAAGGAGTTCCACCTAGAGATAAGATTTTGCAACTCATTAAACACACAGCTGATATTGTGTAAAACTGCCACAGGCTCAGCCTTTAATAGGATTTAATATCCCTACTTTCAGCTACCCAGGCATGCCATGTGAAAAGACTAGCCATAATCTGGGGCTTCTGCAGGGAGCCAGGGTATACAGCTGTAGGAAATACAATGCCTTTACCTATGGAAAAAAATTAAAAAGCTAGGGTCATTTCTTGATTGTCTTGAATTTGACATAGCCTTCTCTAAAGCAGGAGAAATCCAGGTGAAAGTTCTCCATGACTGACAGCTAAGACAAGACTAGCTGATGAAATTGTTCTCTGCCTTTCTCCAAGAACATTCCATGGGAAAAAGAAAACCATTAATTCTCACTCTCCCAGCGTCCTCATGAGCTGTGTATTACCAAGGCTGTGTCTCAGGAGCCAGCTCAGTGTGCCCTGCAGGCTACTCCTGCCCAGGCACAGCATGCGGTTCCTGCCCAGGGAGCAGAGCACCACTGTGTGCCAGAGCTGCCCTCTCAGCTCTTTCACCCAAATATTGCATTAAATCTGGAAAATTTCTCCCGATCCCTTTCTGCTCTTTCAATTAACCCGATTACAGAAACGCGACCTCTTCACAATTGGTTTTAGCTTTCCTATGCTCCTGCTAGCTTCATCTCTGCAAACAGCTTGTTTATGCTGAGTTTCTTAATAAACAAAGTGTCTGCATGCCGCCAGTTTGCTGCTTCTTTAACTCCCCAAATGCTCTGTGGTAACAAAATGCAAGGGCAAACAACCAGAATGCTGTGCAAGTAGCAGCACCGCCCTTCTCCCCTGCAAACAGAACAAAAGGCACAAATGCAGCTCATGTCCCACCTCTCTGGATTGTTCAACCCTACTTGAGGGAAGTAGGGACGTACTGCTGCACCTTCCAAAGCAAAACATCTGTCTCCTGCAACATGCAAGGCAACACAGCCTTAGGCAGCCTCCTTAGCAATTATTTGCTATCAGCATACTATGCTGACAGTAAGTCACATCATGCCTTGTATTGAGAAAAGCTTGGTCTATCAAACTGTAGATGAGGAAGTTTGCAAACACCACTCATTTTCTACTAATACTCTTGAAACCAATACAGTCTGATTTACTGCAAGTAGCACTTAATGAAAAAAAGGCTAGAAACGTAAAAAGTGGAGTTCAAAGAGGTTCTGTATGGCTGCAGTTAAATTCAAGATAACTCAAAAATAGATTACTAAGTATTCAAAGGACTTCTTGCAGAAGGAAGCTTGGTTAAGTCATCCCAGCAGACTCACCCAATGGCCAACGTTCACAAAGAACTCAGTGGCTGGAGTATCAGAATACAGCATCACAACCTAAATAGGGATTCATACAGGATTATAATCCCATAGTAAAAAAAAATTGCATTTTTAAAATCAAAGGAAAACTTCATATGAGTTATAAGGTGACTTAAAATATTTTAAGGCTTAGTTTTCAGACATTTTCTAAAAATGAGGAGTCAGAACAATTTGACTCCAGTGAAACCGAAGTTTTAGCACATACACCCTTAGAGCTGAGATTTCACTTTAAAGATCAACTTTCTAGCATCTTATGACTTCATAACACATGGTCAGCACTGCCTTACACAGGGTAATCAATAAGGAGCTGATACATCAGTTGCAATGTAAAGAGACTTAGAATATTTGTAACAGCAAGACTTCTAACACTTCCAGGCAGAACGTGTACCTAGCAAGTCTGCAAACTGCCCAAAACATTCCTAGTACTTTTTAAAGCAACTATTTGAGAATTCACAACCTAAAGAAGCTTTAAAAATCATTTAGGCATGCTTTGTCTGCCAGAAATACATTATATATTCTGCACCACTGCAGTTACTGCACTTACTGACTGCAATCCCACACTGCGATTAATTTTAAAAACCTGCAGACTTGAAAGGGTCTTTTAACAAAAAATACTCGTTGTGAGACCTTATTTAACAGTTACTAAATTTAAGAGGACATGGAGAATTTTAAAATCTTGTATTTCTCACCCGCACAAACGTTTTATTCTCCTTAATATTACTGCATGTACTTTTTTAAAATTAACTCACATCTACCTCAGCTGTGCAATCAGAAAAGATCCAACACAAACAGTAAGCTGTTGCCATGAATATGAAAGCACACAGCAACTCAACAGGTGAGAGAAAATTGAAATCAAACTAGAACTGCCATTATTTAATGAATTCTCCAGTCCATTTGTAGTACTGTTAGTAGATATATCATACCTGTTTAGTAAGGATAACACCATAAAAGAGAACACAAGTATAATGTTCTGTAAAACAGTTTTCCAAAGAGAGGTAGAATTAGTGGATATTTCTGTGAGAAGGTGGGCATTTGAGCACGTACTTTCATCTGCACTGCTAGAATTAGAGAAGTCAATCAGCTGAACCACCTACTCTAGGTATGTTTGTCTAAATATGTATGTTTAAATATTTATCTAAACATAATACACACTTATTTACAAATACTGTTCTGGTCTTCCATTTTCCTTTATGTAGATCACATTTCTGCTACAGCCTTATGTACTGCTGCTGTGCATTGTACATCATTGCCTCCATTATCTCTGATATAAAAATTGTTCACCTATATGTGCATTTAAACCTTGCAAGATAAATAATACTCTGAAGATCTGCTATCAACATACCACTACCAGCACAGAGAATTATTTTCAAATCAAATAAGCATGCATGGTAATTCTGGACAAGCATGAGAAAAAAGCTGCTGCTCTGGGAATGCCATAGCATTTCAAAATGCATACCCCTGTTGGAACAGACTGAGTAGAGTGCTTATTGCAACAAATACATAAGCCATGGCTCAGCAATTTAAGTTTTGGAACTCATTTGGTTGTTATACGAGTATTTTAAAAGTAGGAGGCAGCCTTTTTTAATGGAGTCTATTAAAACGAGTGCACAGGCTTACTAGTAATTTTTTATCTTCCCGTCTCAGACCTCTAAGAGTAATCAACATTTCAGTGTGTTTAACACCTTCTAGTTAAACCAGTCCTTCCATTTTCCTACTCATGCAATTAAACACTCTGCTTTGCCACAGATTATAGTTAATCCTGACCTTTGCATTTGTATTCTCTGAGAAAAATACATACTCAACTGCACTACATTAATGGAAAACCTGAACACCTCTTGTTCAGAACTGATACAAAAACGATAAACAACAAGTGGTTTTTACTTAGTTCTCCCGGGCTGGGCAGTTGCTTTAGAACAGACACAGACTGCAAAATAATCTACACATTATTAAGAAACACTTCTGTGACACTGTACAAGCCCTGTGAGTAACCCACAGCTCCACAGAACTACACAGACCTTCAGCAAGCAGCAAAGCAGCCGTCTGCTTTCAGGTGGTGCTTCCTCTAAAGCCCTGACTCTGGAGCAGCACCTTGGGCACCTGGGGGTCCCGCATGGCCAACAGCCCTGCCACCCTCCTCATCCTCATCCTCCCGCTGCCCCAGGACAGCAGCGCCCAGGCAGGGATGCATTCAGCACAGGAGAGCAGCGCCTGTGCGGGACACACAGCACAGCTCTCACTGCAACTTCAACTCAGCAAGAGCAGCACAGGACTGAGAGAACTCATCACCTCTTTCATTAAGAAAAAAAATTGTAAAGGTTGGACTTCAGTCTTTGTTTCTCTTTAGGAACGAAGACTGCAGCAACACTGCCTGCATGAATACACGTGTGCACATCTCCCTGCTGCCCATGTTCAAGCAAGGAACCAGGCGGAGTGACTCAGGGAAACAAAGCAACTTTCCATTTTCAGGAAAATTGATATCAAAGGGAAATAAATTCTCATGTTGCTCCCACTGAAGGAAAAGCTGCAGAAAAAGCATGACCCTAGTAGCTGTAAAAACCACAGGAAAGCACATTTATAAATAACTCAACTGCGAGAAGCAGCTTCACATCTTATCAGGGACTGAGGACTACAGCTATGAAACGACTCCATCAGTTTCACAGCTCACAGAACTCCATTTCAGAACATATGCTATGTGTCTTTTAAGGTGCAAAGGTCACCACTCATTGGAAATTATAGGTCTCTCTCTACACAAAAATTAACTTATTAGAAGTGCTTTAACAGCTTTTTCCCTTCTCTACCAGATACCACATGAATTACAGTTTCAGCTCTTAAAAAAAAAAGAGGTAATCAACTAGAACAGTGAATACCCCAGCACAAATGAAATACACATTTTATAGTTTTTCTCCTTTAAAAAGAAAAAGCTTTTACATCATGAACTGTTAAATTGTTGTCACATCTGAATTAGAAGAGCTGCATGTATCAGTCATCACTGATCAGCTGCTCCCAATTAGTGCACAAGAGGTTATGAAATGCCTTTTAATCTCTTCACACTGGATCCAACTCCCTTTTCCTTTATTTCTCCACAAATTCTGATTTTACTTTCAGGCTAAACTATCCCATCACAGAATTTAAGGATGGTAGCGAGTGCCAGCTGAAGTCCTGCAATGCAAACCCCAGCCCCACAGGCTGTGTTAGGGACACAGGGCCAGTTCCCCTGGTCTCAGCTGAAGCATCCTTAATGACAAAGCACGGGAGGGCACCAAGCTGCTGCTGATTTACAGGCTCATCACTGCACAAAGAAGCTGCTTGGGAAAACACTTCAGAAGACTGTTAGTCATGAGAAATAGTATCTTACAGGATTAATCAATGAAGACTATCTCATGTGATTGGGAAAAGAGCCTTCTAAAGAAAAGGAAGGGCCATGAAAAAAGGCCAGGTGCATTTGCACACAGTCTGCAGTGCAGAAGGTGCTGCAGACCAGGACCCTGTCACTTTTCTGTATGGATGTGTGGGCAGGGGTACAGCAAAGGGAGAAATGAGGAGGAGAAAAACATTAAACTCACTTTTTTTTTTTTTAAAAAAAAAGCCTACTGGAAAGTTTTTATGAAGCACCATCCATTTTTAATGAATGCTCCATAATGGTGCACAAAGGAGTGTAGGAACTGGCTGATGAGTCACTCTGTAATCCCTTCCTCAGCTGAAAGAAAACCAGATCAACATCAGTCACACCTCTCACACTGATTTAGGACTTAGCAGCCACACCAATTTCATTTTCAGACCCCCAGGTTAGTAAGCCAAGTACTTTGTTATGCCCTCTCCATGCAAAACCCACATCCGCAACTGCAGACCCTCCATTACCACCTCCATGCCAATAGACCCCCTCCCCACATGGACTGGGCTGCAGAGCTGTATTTTTTTATACATTGAGCTGTTGTTTAGCAATACACAAAAAATGAAGGAAGAAAAACAAGAAGTATTTGTATAGCAAAAGTTGATAAACATCCACAGTCTGGATTTTTTGCAACAGTTCTTTCGAATAAATGCAGACTCCTTTGTTTCTCAAGTGTCACATTTCAGACGTAAGACATCACAGACCAAAACCAAAGCTACTTAGAGGAAAAGTGTTCACTCACATGTGGGCTTCAAAGAACAATAGCCTGTTCTTTCCCTCCCTCAAAACACCTGAGAGATAGCTCTGAAGTACACACATACTTCAATAAATAAAGCTTTGTATTTCATGGTTTGATGTTACTTAGAGGTGGAATTTCCTGTTTCCAATAACATTGTAGCCTCAGTGGTTACAAAATTGTAATGCTGACTTCATCTAAGTAAACAGGTATAAATCTCAGATTACACATTTTAAGTATTGGCTATTTCTCATGGTTTGTACTGCTGGAGTTGCTTCTGGATTCAGTGAGCACAGCTGCTTTCCTCCTCTAGCAGAAAGAGCCTTCCATATAAATAGCCCAGGTATCTTTGTTGCATGGTTCCTGGTAGGTATATGGAGTTTGGAAGAGTACTTCAGACTGGATGGGCAAGGGGAAGAGAATTCTAGTAGAAAAGCAGTGAAAGAAATCCCACAAAATATCCATCACTTATTCCATTCAGAGATTTAACCTCATTTCCCACACACTGACAACCAGAGAGTGCTACACATTTCTTCCCTGTTTTTCTACACTTTGAGAAGGAGGCTTAATCTTCTTCCACAAACAAGAACTCATGGAGTTGCCTTTAGCCTAGAGGAAACCACAGGCTGTCTTCATACAAGTATCTTGTGTCAGGTAGGAATCTATCCAGCTGGCTTAGTTTAGCATGAGACTATAAAAATTAGGCATAAAATTGACCCAAGTCCAAGCAGGCTCTTCTGAAATCATTGCTGCTCTGCCACTCAGTCCTGCAGCTGACAGGGAATCAAAGGCAGCATGCTTCTTAAGATGCCTGCAAAGCAAAGGTATTTTGCATGTGCCCCATATGGCTTCAGTATGAACAGGCCATTTGTTCCCCCCTTGTACACAAACACACCTGGGATCCAGAAATGAACTGTTCATCCATTCGTGGAGCTCACCTGCTGCACCACAAAGCAGCTCTCCCCACAGCGATGGGGCTAACACCAGCCAGCAGAGCCATTCCCTGTCTCCGGACAGCAATACTCACACCACACAATATGAACAGAGGAGACAGACATCAACCCCCTTTCCCCATCCGTGATAGCCACTGGAGGCTTCACCACAGCCTCCAAAGCACTGCGCTCGCAGCTCAGGGAAGGGTGAGGGGCACAGCTGCAGGCCTCCACTCCTCCAGGACAGGAGGCTCTTCCACCCTCAGACAGGTGAGCCCAAACACAAACAAACACTGAGGCCCTCTCTCAGGACAGGGCTCCACAGAGCTGGCAGCCACAGGCCTCACCCCCCCAACAAGGGTCCTGGCCTCAAGGCTGAAGGCCTGCTGCCGTGGGGTGCAGCGCCCAGGCCTGAAATGAAGCTTCCAAAGTGAGATTTCTATTTAAAGACAAAATGATCTCCGGCTAGTTGACACCAATGGGCTCAGCAGCTACCAGTAGCCAGGGGAATTTATAGCTCTAACTTGCTTCAGATAACTTCAGGCCAGTTCAAGAGTTTGCTGTGCATCTGAGGACCAGCAGAATCACAGCAGAAGCTTTCCTTGCAGGTGTTTTTTTTTTTTTTTTTTTTGTTTTGTTTTTTAAAAAAAGGGGGAAGTTACAGAACATCCCTTCATCTCCCAGAATGGTGCTATCAGAACTTCAAATTAACAATAAAAACTCCAAAATACCTCCCAACATCATTCTCCCTCTTTTGTAACCTGACTGGAGGATCACAGGCTACAAGCAATCATCCTAGCTCCTGCCACTTCATACAAGTGGCTGTGTATTTTCTTGATTTCTACTACTAATTATTATATATGCACAAACACTACGTTCATCCACAACCACCTGTGTTTGTCATGATCACGCTGTTTGGCAAAGGACAAGATATTCTCATCCTCCATCAGTATCTGAAGGCAATGCAAGTTTCCTACTGCAACTGAGAGGAAAAGCAAGTCTTTCAGTGCGACTCTTGCTTTATGAAGAACAATTCTCAAAACAAGTAATGCTTCCAAATAGATACAAAAGAAATTAAAATGCACATAAACAGATCAATTTCCCTTAGCTAATCAGTAAAACCTAGAACAAAGCTACCTTATTTGGAATCAGTTTTATAGGAGCCACATATCAAACACTTCAAAGAGTTGTACAGGTCTGCAGCAATGAGATATATCTGGAAATGCGATTTCCCCCCCCCCTCCTGCATTGTTTCTATTTTAATAGACAGCATTGATTCTGCTCAGTCAACCACCACAGCTGTATCAGCTCCAGCAAGTACAACGGGTCACCCTAAACGCTGCTCTGAAAATATCCAGACAGCCTCAGGAAAAGCAATGTTAAAAAGCTGCTTTTTGTACAAAAACCTAGAATCAACACCATACTTTCAATCCTTGAAGCACACACCAGACAGAAAGATCCATTTCAGAAACAGACTTAGGCAATACCTACTTTACACTTTCACAATATAACAATTACATTCTCAATATATCAACTGACCAACTGCCATTTATTCATTCTAATAACACCATATATTTCAAAGTATAAGGATTTTTTGATGACTAACCTTCCCCATCTGTTCAGTTTTGCTAGGTCTTAAGAAGTTTTAAACATTTGAAACAAATTGACTGCAGTTTTTGGAAACGTACAGCTAATACCTGCAGAGTCTGCAATACTACTGTGCTTTGTATAGCACCGCAGTTTAATAAGGTCCACACTTCGCTAAAGCGTTAATGAAAAAGATAGTAGCCTTAAAACAAACATGAGTAGAAAAGTCAACCGTTGTCCATACAGATGAATTAAGATGAAACAAAAAACCTTTAAGCAGTTTTCTGAAGAGCTGAACTAAAAGACGACTTGCAGAATCTCAGAAAGAATTGGTACTGTTTCTAACTACATTACAGGTCCCTCTTCCAAAAAAAAACATGTAACAAAAAAAAAAATCTATTTTGGTAGGGGAGGAATGTCATCTAATCATTTTCTTAGAAGATAAGAATCAGCTCTGTTTTAAGTTAATTTACCTAACCAAAAATCACATTAAAATCCAAATTAACTTTGTTAAAGTGCTGAGCGTTTTTTTAATACAATCAAAGACTACCTAAAGAGTATTTAATTTTCTTTTAAGGCTTGGAATAAAGATCAGATTGAATCTACAGAAAAGGCCAAAGGAAAAAAAAACTGCAAATGTTACTTGAGCCTGTATTCTCCTGTTTTCCTGAGTTCATGAATAAGTGTTTTGTATCCCTCTGCAGCAAACAACTGAAAGACAGATGGCATTAGGTCTTATGTTACTCCTTCCTTGGTACTCTAACCAACGTGCACATTCCCATACCACGGCATTTCAGTTGACCCAGTACTCCATGGCATGTTTAACTACCATATTAATTATCAGTTATGTCGTATTGACACAATACAGCAAATTTTTCCAGTAAATCACTTACTAAAACTGGATTGTGTTCACTGCCACATCGGATATGAATTAAAGTACATGTCCACTTAGATGGAAGATTCTGGAGTAAGGAGGAACAAGTTCCACTGGCTCCGTGAATTGGCTTATTCGGAATAACACCGCAGCCATGACGGAGTTACACAGGATGTGGCATATTTGATAGGGGACCATAAGAATCTTTCTAAAAAGCATCGCTGGTGAGCTGAAAATCCAGGTAATTCCATCCAAGCCTAAAATGGAGCATCTTGCCCCAAAAATCTGAGGTGAGTACAACTGTGTGTGTTGTTTTTTCCTTTTGGTGACTGAGCAGAACGGATGCCACCATGCACCAACTTGGCTGTACGCATTTGGAGAAAGTCAAGGCAAAACAGTCACTCTGGAAAGGTTTTGGTAGAAACTTAATGGGAACTGATTTAGAACTCGATCTAAGTTGATCAATCTCAACAGAAGACTGACTGCCAACTGAGAGTTTACCTACAACAGTGCTCCCCAGATTTACAAACAGGAGAAACATGCCTTCCTAGTCTCTTCCAAATGGAAGACACCCCTCTTCCCTCCAACACAGCTAAGGCTCAGAGGCATCCAGTGCTGTCCTGCCACTGTGCCACTTCCACAAATACCTACACACGTGCATACACATACACACACAAACAAGCTGCAGAGAGATTTGGAAGATCCATCATCCTGCGGTTTTAAGAACTGGTCCAGGCTCCCACCTGCACCACAACAGAGGCTCCAGCCATGCACTGCAGAAAATCTCACTGTGAAACTGCCGCCTGGCAGAAAAGCGGGCATCTCCCTGCAGGACAGGCAGAAGGGCTGCAGGGAAAAAGGGACTTGGATCCTCCAGTTCAGTTACAGAGAAATAGCAAGATGCTGGATGAAGGTTGTTCCTAGCTGTCCAATTTCTAAACTCCACGGGAGAAGAACAACGCCACCATCACACACCTTTTCCCTTCCTTGCTAAGCTAGGTTTCAGGCACACTGAAATCAGCTCTCTTCAGGACAGCATCTGCATTTCCTAATGGGCCAGTATCACTTTGGGGGAAATGATGCATTTCCAGATGTAACTTCAATTCCACACATAGAAACTTAAGCAACTGGAAAACCAGTTCTGCTTCTGCATGATTATTTCACATATTCTCCAAGCACTGTTTGCATAAATCACTCACATTTCAGAGCAATGAAGATGTCTCTTCCAACAGCAGTGCCAAGCCCTGTACATCTCACATGACATTTACTTGCCCGCTCCCCCCGCCCTTTTTTTTTAAAAAAAAACCCACAGGCTGTTTGGGTATCATGCATCAGCATTTACCTCACAGCTGTGCTTTCAGGCCAGATCTACTACAGACCCCACTGAAGCTGCAGGTAGGCATCCTGCTGCTGGCAACCAACAGCTGTGAGTGCCAAGGCTGAAGAGCCGACTTTCCTGTGAGCAGACAGCTGCACCAAGCTCTTCTCAGCACCCACCCCAAAGCTGCCCCTACAGATGCACTCCTGGGATGCAGGAGCTGTACCTGCACCTCCTCAACAGCCCCTTCACTCCTGATCCCTGCAGCCTGTACTCCACCCTCTGTCTGTCCAGCCAGGATCCCACCCTGCCCAGCCTCTGCTCCACCTCAGAGCATGCAGAAACCTCTTGCAGCCAGCAGCTGACCTGCTGCTGCCATCCTTCTTTTAGCACATTACCAGCACCACTGAGCTCTCTTCAGACCTCTGTTACACCTTAACCACAAAGTGAGGCAACAACCAGACCATAAATGTAAGCACATTATGCACACACAAGTCAGACTGCGTATCAAATGCAAACATTATTAAGATGACAGCTACCAAAAACAGCTTTTTTCCCCTCCCCATCAGCTGTGGACAAGAGATGACCAGAAATATCCTTCACACCAAGAGCTGATTTTATTTGCAGGCTTTTCCTCTTATTGTAACCAGACCACACGCACATTTATGGGGAACAGCTTAACTAGGACTAAAGGAGCACACGGCCAACCTTTAGGGAAAACACACTCAAAAGCGAGAGAAAGGAGCCTTGCTTGATTCAAAGGAAGAACACGAATCCTGACCCAGCTCTATTTCATATAATGAATTTGAGAAGCAGTCTATTAATAGTTCACTACCATGTTCCTATTCCTGCTTCTCCATGTCATGGAGACAGCTCTGCTAACAAAAACACCACTGCTACAGACATGTTTTTGCACTGACACTGTAAAGCAGAGCTAAGCCAATTGTTTAAGCTTAAACAGTCTCAAAAATTGACTTGAAATAGACAAAATTGGTCAGAGTTAATTTAATACAAGCACAAAGCAATATCAGATTCAAGCTTTCAGATACATTTTCCCCCCTTTCTTCTCCCAAAGAAATATTCTAAATTATTCTGTTCATTTACACTACAAAGTTTACCCAGCCAATAAATTAACAGCACAGATAGTAACAATCTGCTCTTCTGACATCAGATGAACGCTGTCAGCCAGCAAGGATATCATAGAAGACAAACCGCCACACAAGTGAAAACCCTGAAAATACTACTTTTTCATAAAGGGATCACCTGAAGGCTTCACATAGGGGCTCAGGACATCCTCCTGCCATGTAGCTAACCCCACTGCCTGAAGTCACTTGCTAGCTGGTGTGAAGTACCTGCTTTGACAGTGCCAATTTTATGGCTCCCACTTTTAACACCGGAAGCATTTCTGCTTCCACAAAAGTATCTGATCTCTTGTGGCACAGAAAGGAAAAAGTGCTACGGAAGTACAAAGCCCAACACTCATCTTGTAGAGATGACCAAGTGTCTCCCTACAGAGCTGGGCCACGAGAAGCTTGGCAGAAAAGCCACAAGGGGATGAGGGTGGCAAAAAAAAAAAAAAAAAAAAACACCCTTTGTTTGGTAGCTCTGTAAAACACAGCCGAGCTGTTTTAGCACCCTTGATTTCTGATTTCATATGGGAGGGGGAACCCACCTCTGTCTGTCCTTTGCTCTTCCACAGGTCCCCAAATGCCCCAACACCTTCATCAAGCACTCACACAGAACACCTGAAGACCAGGTCCTGTAAAACCAGCATCTGTCCCCACAGCAGCACAGAGCACACCCTGTGCAGCTGGTGGAAAGGCGCGGGGCTCCCCAGCACTGAGCTCCTTGCCTCTCTGCTGCAGGTACAGTGACAGCAGGAGGAGACTGCATCCTTCCCACAGTTTCAGCAAACAAAATCAAAATGAAATACCACTGAACAGGAACTTCAGTATTCAGCATCAAAGCAGGAACCAAGACATACTACAAGGCCTTTGCGTTTGAGCTAGCACTGCATTTGACTCCTCTGCAGCTTCCCTACACGTTCCCAAAGGAGACCAGGATGGGGATTTTGGAAACCGTCCACCTAACTAGGAGAGGACACTTGGCTTGCCAGCAGCAGGCTGGCAAAAGCCCATATTACTCATGAGTAAAATGTCACGTCATGAGCAAAACTCTTGAAGTACTGCTACTGAAGCCTCACCACAGAGCAATTGTATGCCACCAATTAGAATTACAACTGTTGAAAATCTTAGCATGCAAGCCTTCCCAAACTGCAAGGGCACACTAATCCCCGAGTTGCAGGAAGGAACAGACTTATTCTCTCGCTAGAATTTGAGAAAAGCTTTCATGTCTTCCCAGACAGGTCTGAAACCCAGATCTAGCTTGGTTATCATTTGGATCCTACCCTAATCCTAGCCATGATTTTGGTTCTGAACCCTAAAGCCACCTTTTCAATGAAATAAAAGCACTGAACAGGACTGGCTCACAAGGTCTTTGTACAGATGGACAAAGAGAGACAGATGCCCAGGCAACAGTACAACTGGGCTGAAAAAACTGCTGAGCCAGGGCAGGGGATTAATGCCTGCGTGGAACCTCAGTACTGTTCGTTTTTAACTCTCAGGCTCTAGAAGTAAGAGCCACAAGTGTGTGGAAGAAAGACAAAGTACAACGCATTGCGACTGTCCTGCGAGAAGGTTCTCCAACTGTTTTGGACAGCATGAGACTGCAGAGGAAGTCACTTCGTCCCCAGCAGCATGGCAGTCACGGCTGCCCCTCAGCCTATGGCTGTGTGCATCCGAACAGAATTCTTACAGACAGCAGCATATCAAAGCAGCCTATGTAAGGGTTTCCAACACCCTGCGAATAATGCGATTCCTCCACACCACCCTGACGCACACAATGAAAATCCCTAGGTGGAATAAGACAGTGCTGTACAAATCGAAGAGCACAAGAAATGCACAGCTGTGCACACCTTCTACTGACTGCTTCCTCCTTGACAAACAATCCTAAAAGCGAAGGCGTCACACGCCAATGGCCAACTCGTGCTGTTCAGTTACACTTTCTCACTCCAGACCAAAATTCATACACACCCTCACAGTACCTGGCCTCCAGCACCACTTGCACACCTAAGAGACAGCAATGTCTGAAGAGAAACAGCAGCTGTAAACATTTCTGGGGATTCACATTGATTTCTCTAGAGTAGCTTCTTACTAAATAAAGCATTCTTTCTACAGTTGGAGGCCTCAAACCAGCTCTATGGTGCCTTTAACCTGCCCAGCAGTAAGACCTGATTCAGGCTGAAGCACATACAGTTGTAATGGAAACTAGTGGGAATTATGACAGATTATTTCTTTACAAACAGTTCAAGAATTTCTAAACAAGCATAAGGAGGAATAACAATCAGCAGTTAAACCTCATGCTGCAAGCTTTCCTTCCTGATCTCCTTCTTAGGTTTAAATGACCCAAACATCAGAATTTCAGCAGAATAGGTTCTCCAACGCACCTGGCAGTCTTTTGTAGCTGAAACTATTTTTGTTACGGAAAATGTTGAAAGCACTCCTCTTTCCCTACTAGAGGATACTGAGAAAGTCTGGCAGCAAAATGAACTCCTGCTCTGTGTGATGGCTCTGTTGTGACAGAGCTCACACACATCGGTCAGAACAGACAGCTCAGCAGCCCCAGCCTTTCCCTGCACACATGCAGTCCCCCAGAGAGGATCCGACTTACTGCCCTCAATGAATTTCAGGCTACTGGAGTAAAAGCCTCGTGTCAGGGCTCCAGCCCCCAGCAGCAGCCACGGAACAAAGCTGAGGCCCACCTGGCTCCCAGCACCGCAGGGGGCTGAGCTCTCCCTTTAACCCCACCCCGGCAATGCCAGAGCTTCCCCCCCAAAACAAGCCCGTGTGGCCCCACGGCCTGGGGCAGGAGCGGGGCTGAGCCCCTCCTGCACCAACGCCCTCCCTGTGGCCTTGGTGGGCCCGACCTCCGCACGCCTCGCGTCGCAGCCTGATAAAAGCCACCGAGGTGGGTGGTTGTGAAGCCTGAGGAGTGCTGCCCATAAGGGAGTAGCATTGTGGTGAATTACAAACACATTCTGCAATGAAGTCATCGGGGAATAAGGATGCAGCTGCACACCCACCCCTGCCTATCCCACCAGGCTGGTGGTGATTTACAAACAGCTTGTGACAACGCTAAGAAAATACCAGCTCCAGCTGAATGTATCACAGTATTTCCGTGCTATTCACACACACTGGATCATCCAGTGGGGGTTAGGGACCCAGAGTTAGAACCAAGAGTTAAATAGTCTAGCTCCCACCAAAATCATGGAGTAAACTCAGACTAAGTAATACCTCAAGGGGAAAAAGTCTTAGGCTTTTCATCACAAATGAAGTCTTACTCAAATGGCCGTAACAGAAGTGAGGCAAGTAACAGACCCAAAAAGCTTCACCAAAAAAAAAAAAATCTACTGCCATGTTTACATAAGTGAGAACATATACATACAGGAGTAAATAAACTCAGAAGTGAGAATACATGCATTGCAGAATAAATAGGTGGTAACAGCCACATCCCAAAAGAGCTAAAACAGTATCTGCATCTTCTCCCTCTAGGTATCACCAGGTGACTTCACTCTAAAGAGCCAGAACCCAAACCAGACCTGCTATTTTAAATCTCACTTTGCAATGTGCTTGGGTACAGAGCTCTTTGAGCTAACCGCAGCACAAGTTCACAGTGCCTAAAAAAGGAGAGCACCCAAGGACTGCCCGAGGTTCACTCCACAAGCTGGCGACAGGCACAATTCCAGAAGAGGGGAAAGGGCAAGCAGGGGGATCAGAGGCAGGCAGCACAGCTCCACTCTCTCCACAACGCACCCATACTCGCAGGAAAGGAAAACAGACTTCTGCAAGCATGTTTGAGTTAATTTATGTGCTGTTTTTTTTTTTAACCTACACCTGCTGCTAAGGGCAGCCACCGCCTTCTGAAGTGTCAGCCTGGAGCGCCCGGGGGCAGGGAGGGGTTGAGACGCTCCACTCCTTCCAGCTCGCCGTGCACGCCCAGCCAGGGGCTCGCAACCACCCCGCACGGGGTGACAGCTCGTCCAGGTCCTCCGGCACGGGGGAGCGGCGCGGCAAGGGTTAAGGCTGGGAGGAGTGCGCATAAGGTGGTGGATGCAGAGCCAATGAGGACCCTGCGCTATAGTTAGACACTGGATACCGAGCGATGGGGCTATAAAGGCTGCTCAGAGACAAGTGCGGGGATGACACCGGCACGTTGTGCTTAGTTCCCGGGCTTACATAGCAAGGGGGGAAAAAAAAAAAAAAAAATCACACCACGGGAGGATCAGCTTACCTGAAGTTCACACCAGGCGACTTCCACCCACGTCTCCGTGTCCAGTCCCTTATAGACCGTTTTGAAGGATCCCCTCCCGAGTTCAATATCAAACTTGAGGAACCTGCCATCCAGCGAGGTGGCGACCGCTTTCATGTCAGCCTCCTCCTCGGGCTCCTCTTTCTTGGCCTTGCCCTGGTCTCTGGACGCGTCCGACGCCTCTTTCCTCTCCGCATCCCTGCCGGCCTCCTTCTGCTCCTCGGGCCCGGCCGCGCCGCCGGGGGCTGGCCCCACCTGCAGCGGCCCCGGGGGCTCGGCCTC
>VXAV01005490.1:121820-141833 GCA_013399715.1 Alectura lathami | reverse complement strand
AAAAAAAAAAAAAAAAAAAAAACAGAGTGAAATTGATTTCTAATAGTGGGTAAGTTATTGTGAGAATAGTTGAGAGAAGTTCTATACTATACAAGCCAAATTCAGAACTGATTACTGATTTAAGGAGGTCCAACTGTGTATTTTAGAAATATTGTGCAAGTTTTATTTTAGCCCTTTTTCATCACTGTAAAACTGTTATCCTCTATGATCTAAAATGAAAAGGTTTTTTTTTTCTTCTAAGTGCTCCCTAGTGAGAAAGTGAGAAATACTGATCATTACATTAATATTAAGGTTTTGAATCAAGTGATGCAGCAAGTTCAGTGTGAACTCTGACTCCTTACTTCCTTCACCCCACTGGGATATGCACCTTTCATCTAAAGAAGTAAAATGTATGTTTTATTTTTGTAAATGATTCTCTATGCCACCAGAAAACCTTTGAAAAAGAATTATATCTCAGGACTTGCCGCTGAGTTGAAATCATTTGGACAGGTATATAAAAGGCAAGAAGTATACATAAAGTGAAAGAGAATGAGAAGACTTGGGCATAGAGAGAAAACGAAAGTAAAAAAAAACCAAAAAATAAGTAATAAAAAAAAAAAAAAAAAGGGTCTCTGAAGAAAAGATTTGCAAAGCTAACAGTAACTAAAGTGTTCTCATGGCATTTTTTTAACTACTAATGAAATTAGCATGTAGTTAAAATGTAAACCGTTTTGCCCCAAAGGCCAATGTATTAAACTACTGTATTATAATGCATGCATGTGGAACACATATTTATATAAATAAGGCACAGCAAAGAACCTAAAGGGCTCAATTTTTTCTTCCTGAAGGCTGATGTCACTGAGAAATTTGTGACTATAGCAAAGCAGACTTAGGCTTCCAGTGAGTTGAGCCCATACATAAATTTATGCTGGCTGTAATAATCTTGTGGGATTATCTAGTGGGATAATCTAGTGGGATAATCTAGTCAATGGCAGTCAAATGGGCACAATGCTTAGCACCTTATTTGTTTCCTTTGAGCCAAATGAAGTTAAGAGAGCCTACAGTTGTTTTATATGCACGCATAGCCCTTCTTCAGAGTAAGATGCTGTCTCAGATGCACTCCACTTCAAGCTTACCAAGCCCATCAACAGTACAATGAAAACTATAAATTACCACAACAATGCTGGGACAGCTGTACACTCGGTTTCCATGGCAGGGGTGTCTAGCAGATCCACATAGTATGCCTCAGTTTTTTCAAGTAATGCATCTGGGAGCAATCCAGCTACATCATCAGTGAAAGTCATTCCTTTTCTTGAAAACCATTTCCTCTGCTGGAGTATGGCTGTTAACGCCACTTCATAGTCCCAGTACCCTCAGTACAATACAAGGGTTCTCAGTTCTTCATTTAGGTACTTAGATATCTCCTTTTTATTTGCTATTGGCCTTAGCAGAAGTTTTTTTCATTGTTTTTTTATGTTTTTTTTTTTTTTGTTGGTGGTGGTGGTGGTTTACTGATTGACTATCATCTTAACAGAGAAACACAAAGTTTTTTCTTTCTGTTTTTCTTCTATTTGTCAGGTGAGAACTTTAAAGTCTTGTGGTGGTCTGACCGTCACCAGTAGCTAAGCACCACTTTCTTACTTCTCCCTCCTGCAATGGGACAAGAGAGAGAACAGAAAGAGCAAGAAAGAGAAAATGTGTGAGTCAAAATAAAGACAGTTTAATAAATGAAACGTTGGCCAGCAGAGTGATGGAGGGAATTGTCCCCCTCTTGTTAGGCCCCACCTGGAGTACTGCATCCAGGTCTGAGGCCTCCATCATAAGAAAGTTGTGGAGCTCTTGGAGCTGTCCAGAGGAGGCCATGAAGGTGTTCAGAGGGCTCGATCACCTCTCCTAAGAAGAAAGGCTTTCCTAAGAAGAAAATCTTCAGTTATCCCAGTCTTCAGGTCCCAAGCCTGTTTGGAACTCTTTTGGCCTCTGCCAAAACTACACTAATTCATATTCTCTCAGTAGTAAATGTAAACTCACACACAAAACAGGACACATGACCACAACATTAAAGAATCTGGATTTAAACTGAAAAGAAAATTAAAAAAAAAAAAAAAAAAAGAGGTTTCTAAACTATATTATGTTTTTTACATCTTCATGTTATTTTCTAACTGAAGGTTTGATGAAATCCAGAATCCCCTGGAGTCTAGAGTTTCCAATATACTGTAGAAGTCCAGGTTGCTATAACTACATATTTTTGAATCATAGAGTCATTAAGGCTAGAAAAGACCTCTAAGATCACCTAGTCCAACTGGCAAACTATCACCACCATGCCCACTAAACCATGTCCCTAAAGCCACATCTAAACATTTCTTGAACACCTCCTGGGATGGAGACCCCACCACATCCCTGGGCAGTATGACCACAGCCAGACAATGCCAGACCACTCTCTCAGAGAAGTTGTTCCTAATATCTGATGTGAACCTCCCTTGGCAGTTTAAGGCCATTACCTCTTGTCCTGTCACTGCTTATCATGGAGAAACAGGCCAACATCCACTTCACTACAACCTCCTTTCAGGTAGTTGTAGAGAGCGATAAGTTCTCCTCTTAGCACCCTCTTCTTCAGACTGGTTTTGCTTTCTTTGTTCAACAGCTCAAAACTGTAATTCCTTTCTCCTTTTTTCTATTCTGGTGATTGTCATGGTTGAAAACAGAGTTAAGGAAAAAAAACGGAATATGAACTATTCCATACTATATACATCACGACATGGCCCTCAACCTGCTCTCTGGGAAAAGGAGGGGGTAGGGGGTAAAGACATGGTTTTTGGAGCTGCTTTAGGTTATCGGGGGTTGGGCTGGTGCGGGCAGGGGCGGCGGGGCTACTTCCGGGCTCTCGGGGGTTGGGCTGTAGCTTGGGCTGGCATGTGGGTGAGAACTTGCCTTTTCTCTAAGTTAATTGTTTTACTCCAAATCTTTTACACTCCTTTTGCTACTTTTGGTAAAATTAGTTATCTTAACTCTTGAGTTCTGCCTTTTATTTTGCTCTCACTTCCCTCTTCCCCCCACTGATACTGGCAGCTGGCAGTAAGCCAGCAGCCCCGAGCTTGGTCTCCAGAGGGGTAGGGGAAAGCAAGCTACTGTTGTGAGCTATCGGAGGTTTAAACCACAACAGAGATTCCCTAGGATGATTTTTTCTGGAGTAAGGACCTAGTTCTTATATCTCTCTGGAAAAGTCCCTCAAAACCATGCAAAGAAAAGTGTTGAAAAATAAATGCATGTTTTAAATGCTTTCATACAGCGTGGGAGAAAACTCCTCAATGTTCATTGCATGTTCCACAATTCATTTGCAAAGTATAATATCTGCTTAGATATAATATTTCAAAATTATCTTAGAGTTACAGGACTAAAGGGGAATTTAACAGATCACCTAAAACAGTGGCTGAAACTGAGCTGTAATCAAATTATAGAATAACAGAATCATAGAATTGTTTGGGTTGGAAGGGACCTTAAAGACCATCTAGTTCCAACCCCCCTGCTGTGGACAGTGCTGCCAGCCACTAACTCACTAGATCAAACTGCCCAGGAACCCCAGGGACACCTCCTACTAGACCAGGCTGCTCAGAGCCTCATCCAGCCTGACCTTGAACACAGCCAGGGATGGGGCAGCCACAACTGCTCTGGGCAGCCTGTTCCAGCGCCTCACCACTCTCTCAGGGAAGAATTTCTTCCAAACATTCAATCTAAATCTCTCCTCTTTCAGTTTTAGCCCATTCCCCCTTGTCCTACCATTATCCACCTGTGTAAAAGTGGGTCCCCCTCCTGCCTGTAAGCTCCTTTTAAGTATAGGAAGGCCACAAAGAGGTCTCCCTGGAGCCTTCTCTTTTCTAGACTAAACAACCCCAGCTCTCTCAGCCTGCACAACCTCTTTCAGCAAATGCACAACCTGAAGGTTGTTTGCCTAATTTGTTCTTCATAACCCCCAGAGAAGAGGATTCCGTAATTTAACCTTCCTAGGCATTCTGTTCCAAGGATTTACCACAATCAGTGGATTATTTTATTTTATTTTGGTTTGTTTGATTTGTTTGTTCCTTTGTTTTCTTCATGATTAATGTGTCTTGTACTATAAATAAAGACCGTTCTTCTTATCCTTTTCACTTCAATGCTGATGTACATTTTTAGTATAACATTTAGCATAATAGAACAGTTATGTATTTTTTGGACTAAACAAATCCAATTCCTTCAGTATTTCCTAGTATGTCATATTTTCAAAATCTTGATTATTTTCTTTTCAATGGCTTAATGTTCTCATACTCACCATAAGAGGTAATTCTAGCTAGCTAGAGCACAAAGTGAATATACATGTATATATTAAAAAAAAAAAAAAAAAAATGGAAATGCAGGAATGAAATAATCACTTCCAACATGTCATATGACTTTGATGTTAATACATCCCAAAATCACATTTGCCTCGTTTTGAAAATCATCATTAGAGATAGATTCCTCAGAATGTTTTTTGCTTGTTTGCATGTTTTCTACTGCTGTCACTCATTTGTTTTCTGCATTCTAATATACACTTTTGTGTTCTACTTTAAATTTGCCTTTACTGAATTTAATCCTGTTGATTTCACTGTGTGTTTTTTTTTGTTGTTTGTTTTGTTTTGTTTTACAGTTTACAAAGATCATAGTGAAATTTAAGTTTATCCTCTGAACTTGACATCACATTTAGGTTTTGTAAATATGACCTGCATTCCATGAAGAAAATCATTAATGAAAATAATGATAATAATGATTTTCATTATCTGTTGAGTACATGTCTTATTCCCACCTGAAGCTTTACTTTGTGACATGATCATATCCACAGCAATCAGTTTTGATGTCACGAACAAAATTATGGCCTCATGTAGGGACAGCTGGAATAAATGATCTCTTAGGAGCCGAATTGCATACATATGTACATAGTTAAGCAGTGAAGTATCAGAGATAAAAATAGCATTTATGCTATATATTAACAGCAGCCAATAATTTTTCCTCACACAGAATTCCTTGTTGAGAAACTGCAGCATAATGAGCCCATATAGTTTGAGATTTCATTTTGGGAAAACATTTTAAAATGAAACTTCTTCTCTTTGTGTAATTAGGAGTTGTAAAGATCTACCATATAAGGCCAAGAGCAAAAACTTTCAATTAACAACAGTATGAAAGTATTGCAGTGCATTTTATACACCACTAGTTTTTAACTGAAATTTCGTCTGAAGGTGTGGAAGATGCATGCTAATCTCTTGGCATAACATTTACCCCTACAAATAAGAAAGTAGCAGGGTATCTAGCCAGCTGATGAAAACACTCATGAGTAGAGGTGAGAGTTTTCCTTACATGTCTGCAGTAAAATTAACATGGTGCACTGAGCCAAATCAATTAACACTGATCATAAATATTCCAGTGAAATCTTCTACTACAGAAAAAAATATAGGTTTAGGATAATTTAAATATTGCGCATGTAAACTAGAAACAGCTCCTTCAGTCAAGTCTACATCATTGTGCAGTTATCTGGCCATTCTGCTCACATCTCCAACATGCTATTTACTTGGGAAAGCAGACTTCCTGAGAAATCAACCAGGAATCAACATCCCTTATGAGGAAAGGCTGAGGGAGCTGCGTCTCTTCAGCTTGGAGAAGAGGAGACTTGAGGGGTGACCTAATTAATGTTTATAAATATGTAAAGGGTGGGTGTCAGGAGGATGGAGCCAGGCTCTTCGCTGTGACATCCAGTGACAGGACAAGGGGCAATGGGTGCAAGCTGGAGCATAGGAGGTTCCACTCAAATATGAGGAGAAATTTCTTCATGGTGAGGGTGGCAGAGCACTGGAACAGGCTGCCCAGAGAGGTTGTGGAGTCTCCTTCTCTGGAGACATTCAAAAGTCGCCTGGATGCGTTCCTGTGCAATGTGATCTAGGTGTTCCTGCTTTGGCAGGGGGATTGGACTAAATGATCTTTCAAGGTCCCTTCCAATCTCTNAAAAAAAAAAAAACAAAAAAAAAAAGAGGGAGAGAAAAAAAAAAAAAAAAAAAAAAAAAAAAGGAAGGAAGGAAGAGAGAGAGAAAGAAAAAGATTTATGTGTTTCAATTCAGCTTCCCTCAGAGGCACTTGCTTTCCATTAAAAAGGCGACATTTCCTTCAGAAGGTGCATTCCCCTGTTTAGCCAGAGCTCTTTCATTCAAATTCAACACAGCTGCTCTAATAGGTGCCCTTAGCAGAATATCAGATCGTAAGGAATACACTTGTTCTACCAGCCTTGCTCCCTTTTCTCAGCTCAGACACAGTTGCTTTTATGAAGCACTGTTACTCATCTGTAACATCCATGTTACATAATATTAGAAAAGAGGATAGTTTTATGGACATGTCAAAATCCTTGGCTAAACATTGCTGCATTTTACTCATGGCCCCTTCTGTATTTGTGTTTTTCTGTCTAAACAGGTGCCTGGATCTTGCCTCCTTTTACAGTGCTGTTATTATAAGGAACAAAAAGTAGATGTTCCCTAAAAACTTCTTAGCATTGCAAGGCTGCTGTAACCTGCATTTCTCCATTGAACAGAATATGACTTAGAGATTAAGGAAGAAAGGATTCGTGATGACATACAGTTTCCCCTAAGAGTATTTCTATATGACTAAATATAATTCTGGGGCTCTTATCCAGTCTTACTGTGTTCCAAATCTTAGTTTGTATTATAACTGCTTTTATCACTGTGACCATTTATTAAACCTTTCAATGCATGTGACTGGTGATATATTTACTAACAGGGAAATATTTTAACCAAGCTTTGTGGAGCTGACGTTTAGCAGTGCTTTTAATGTTCCTACAGTACTTTCTTTATTTAATTTGTCTTCCGAGTTTTGTTTTTGTTAACCATCTTAAAATTTTACATAAATGGTCTGAGGGTTATCTGTTACCATAGATTTTCCTTCCTTGCTGAATAAAAAAAAAATTCTTGACAACTCTATAAAGCAACTCCTCTTTTCTTGTCTGTATATCCTTTTGGAACTACAAGAAAACAAACAAATTTTATGGGATGAGCCAATATGAATTTATATGACCTCTTGTTTCTAAGTACCCTACTTCCTGAAAACCTTGCTGAATTTTTGTATAGTTTTGCTATTTTCATTTCTTGCATTTTATTTAATTTTTTGCTATAAATATCTTAATAGTAAGAAGTAAGAAATAACTCATGAACGTTAAAATTTGTATAACTATCTATTTATTCTTACAAATAGAATTCTTATGCAATGATATTACTGATACCTCTAAAATAGACTTTCTTATTTTTTTTTGTGCAAATGATGAATATCAGGAATATCTCAAAATGAAGTGACTTGTATGTGGAATATAAAGCTTGTGAAAGTTGATCAAGCAGTATTGGTAAAATTCAGTAAATATCAATCCAGCAAATACTTAGCATATTTCCCTCATGCATGGAAACAGTTCCACTGAAATTAAAAAAATATTTTACTGTTGTCATGACTAAACTATTCTTGTTGCATATGTGATCAAAAATGTTACTTTCTTTAGTTTAATTTCCTTAAAATTTGCACATTGACATCTCTAGCATATTATCTCATGAAGAGTAGTAGTATGAGGAATAGAATTTCATGACTATACTTCAGTAGATACCAACAAATTCCAAATTCATGTCCTCATTATTTAAGTACTGTACATGAAATCATATAATATAAACCTGTGATTAAATATGTCATGTTTTGTAATTCACTAATAGAATGTGTAGTAAGTTTGTTCAATTTATAAGATTAATGAAACTTGACTAACTGTGTACTAGTTAATGCACTAAACTGTGCATCCAATCTTAAATTATCATAAAATCACAGAATGCCTTGGCTTGGAAGGGACATCAAAGATAACCTAGGTCCAACCCCCCTACCATGGACAGGATTGCCAACCACTGGATCAAACTGCCCAGGAACCCGTCCAGCCTGGCCTTGAACACATCCACAGATGGGGCAGGCACAACTCTGCTAGGCAGCCTGTTCCAGTGCCTCACCACTCCCTCAGTGAAGAATTTCTTCCTGATGGCCAACATAAACCTCCCCTCTTTCAGCTTCAGCCCATTTCCCTATGTCCTAACATTATCCACCCACGTAAAAAAGTTGATCTCCCTCCCACTTTTAAGCTCCTTTTAAGTACTGGAAGGCCGCAATGAGGTCTCCCTGGAGCCTTCTCTTTTCCAAGCTGAACAATCACAACTCCTTCAAACTTTCCTCGTAGGAGAGGTGCTACAGCCCTCTGATCATTTTGGTGGCCCTCCTTTGCACCCGTTCCAACAGCTCCACATCCCCTCTGTACTGGGGGCCCCAGGCCTGGACACAATACTCCAGGTGAGGCCTTATAAGGGCAGAGTAGAGAGGGGTGATCAGTTCCCTCTCCCTGCTGGCCACTCCTCTCTTGATGCAGCCCAGCCCATTGGCCTTCCCAGCTGCAAGAGCACACTGCCGGCTCATGGCCAGCTTTTTGTCGATGACAATGCCCAAGTCCTTCTCCACAGGCTCCTCTCAATGAGTTTTTTTCCCAGTCTGTACACATACCTGGGACTGCCCCGGCCCAAGTGCAACACCTTGCACTTGGCCTTGTTGAACCTCATCAGTTTCTTGTGGGCCCACTTTTCCAGCGTGTCCAGGTCCCTCTGGATGGCATCCCTTCCTTCAGGGCTATCAACTGCACCACTCAGCTTAGGGTTATCAACAAACTTGCTGAGGGTGCACTTGATCCCACAGTCTAAATCATCAGTAAAGATGTTGAAGAGCACCGGTTCCAAGATGAACCCCTGGAGAACACCACTTGTGACCTGCCTCCACCTGGACATACAGCTATTGACAACAACACATTGGCCATGACCATCCAGTAATTTCTTTATCCAGCGAACAGTCCACCCATCAAATCCATAACTCTCCAGCTTAGCGATAAGGATATGGTGCGTGATCATGTCACAGGCCTTGCACACCTCCAGGTAGACAACATCCATCGCCCTTCCTTGGTCCAANCCACAGTCTAAATCATCAGTAAAGATGTTGAAGAGCACCGGTTCCAAGATGAACCCCTGGAGAACACCACTTGTGACCTGCCTCCACCTGGACATACAGCTATTGACAACAACACATTGGCCATGACCATCCAGTAATTTCTTTATCCAGCGAACAGTCCACCCATCAAATCCATAACTCTCCAGCTTAGCGATAAGGATATGGTGCGTGATCATGTCACAGGCCTTGCACACCTCCAGGTAGACAACATCCATCGCCCTTCCTTGGTCCAACGATGCTGTCACTCCATCATAGAAGGCCACCAGATTGGTCAGGCACGACCTGCCCTTGGTGAAGCCGTGCTGGCTGTCCCAGATCACCTCCTCATCTCACATGTGCCTTAACGTGGCATCCAGAATTATTTGTTCCATGATCTTTCCAGGCACAGACATCAGGCTCACCGGCCTGTAGTTCCCCGGGTCTTCCTTTCTCCCTTTCTTAAAAATGGGTGTGATGTTTCCCTTTTTCCAGTCACCGGGGACCTCGCCTGACAGCCACAACTTTTCAGATATGATGGAGAGCAGCCTGGCAACCACATCAGCCAACTCCTTCAAGACCCTGGGATGCATCCGGTCTGGCGCCATAGACTTGTACACATTCAGTCCCATCAGGTGGTCTTGGACTTGCTCCACTCTTACACTGGGAAGGATTTTGCTCCCCCAGTCCCCACCTGGGTTTTCAGGGACACGAGAGACTTGGGAAGCCTGAGCGGGAGTGAAGACCGAGGCAAAGATCTCATTAAGTACTTCAGCCTTCTCCACATCAGAGGAGGCCAGTTCTCCCTTTCCTTTTATCTGAGGGGGAACACTCTCCTTCACCTGCCTCTTCTGACCTATGTAGCTAAAGAAATCCTTCTTGTTGTTTTTCCATCCCTCACCAAGCTTAATTCTACCTGTGCCTTGGCCTTCCTGATCCTCTCCCTATATATCCTGACAGCACCTCTGTAATCCTCCCAGGCCACCCATCCCTGCTTCCACTGCCTATACTTTTCTTTCTTTTCCCTCAACTTGACCAGCAGGTCCTTGCTCAGCCATGCTGGTTTCCTGCCTCCCCTGCCTAGCTTTTTATTCCAGGGGATGGAGACTTCCAGTGCTCTCAGAAAGATGTTCTTGAAGTGCTGCCAGCCCTGCTCCGATCCCTTGTCCCTAAGGACATTTTCCCAGGAGACGTCTTCCAACAACTCCTTAAACAGCCTGAAGTTTGCTTTCCTGAAATTGAGTGTCCTGACTTCACTCCTTGCCAGGCCCATGCTCCTCAGGATGACAAACTCCACAAAGGCATGGTCTCTGCAGCCCAGGCTGCCTCCAGTCTGAACCTCTTTGACCATCTCCTCCACACTGGTGAGCACTAGGTCCAACAACACATCCCCTCTGTTCAGTCTGTCCAATACCTGAACCAGAAAGTTATCGTTGATGGACTCCAATAGCCTCCTGGATCGGTTGCATCTTGCCGTGTTGTTGTCCCAGCAGATGTCCGAATGGATGAAAACCCCCATTTGGATGACTGTGACACCTCCTTCAGCTGATGCAAGAAGGCCTCATCAACCAGCTCGCCTTAATCTGGTGGCCTGTAGTAGACCCCGACCACCAGCTACCTTTTATTGGTCCCATTTTTAATTTTAACCCACAGGGTCTCAATATGTTCCTGACTGTTACTCATTGGAATTATATTTGAACAAATCTACTAACTTGTCAAACTGACAAATCATTAGTGTCTTAGAATTTTTTTTTTTTTAAAGATCTCAGCTAATTCTCTCAGATTGTTTCAAAACAGAGAAAGCTGCTTCTCCATAATTTTTTTTAGATGCAGAATGGAATGAACCAGGCAAATAACCTTTTAGACAATATTTTCTTTCCAAAACATACCATAATGTAGTAAACTCCTAGGTGGGAGAAAGTTAACAGAATGCTGTTGATTGCGTACTGTAGGTATGTCATAGTTGAAGGAAGTTAAGTTAAGGAAGTATGAGGAAGTATGCTATTCCATAGCATGAACATTATGTCACCCTGCTCTCCGGGAAAAGGGGAGGGGGGTGAGGGGGAAAAGCTGCGGTTTGAGGAGCTGCGTCGGGCTATCAGGGGTCAGGCTTGCGCGGGCAGGCACAGGGGGACGTTGTGATTTCCAGTTCTTGGGGGTTAGGCTGTAGCTCGGGCTGGTGCGTGGATGAGAACTTGCCATTTTCTGTAAGTTAATTGTTTTACTCCAAATCTTTTACATTCAGATTTTACTATTATAGTAAATTAGTTATACTAACTCTTGAGGTCTAACTTTTATTTTCCTCTCACTTTCCCTCCTTCCCCCGCTGATACTGGCCGCCACAAACACGCCAGCAGCCACAAGCTTGCTCTCCAGAGAGGGAGGGGAAAGTGAGCCACTGTTGTGAGATACCGGGGGTTTAAACCACAACAAGGTACTAGATAAAACATCAGTCTAATAAAAGTATCATCTTATGCCACTAGCTTAGCCCAAGTATATTGACTTACCACACTTGTAAGGTGTCTTTAGTTTGGGGAATTTACTGGTGGCTAATCCTTCATAACACATCTAATTCTTTACATATTTCTTAATCTCAAAGATAATACAATTGTATAATTCATGGAAGTCTCTGTTCACATCCATAACAAAAGTTTACTATATTGCTGTTCAAGAAAACCTTCTAAAAAGAGCATATAAAGGATTACTTCAATCAGATTCTCCCCACCTCTTGGTATAAAACAAAAAGGTATAAAAATATATTTGTTGACATACAATACAAAAGGTATTTTATTATTTCCTGTGACATAATTTAACTTCCATTTTGTGTTTAACCATATTAATAACCTTCTAACTAGCATATTTTCTGCAGCTCCTGCATTATATTTACTAGAATTTTTAAGTCTGTAATAGTCAAGAGTTAGAAAAATGTAGCAAAATTACACCTAACAAAAATTATAATTGACAGCAATGTCATTCTACAGGTCATCTGAGTTAAACTTCTTGTGTATACCTAAAATGTTAGTGCATTTAGTACATTACATAATTGAAAATATCTCAGCTGCTTCAAAAACTGCAATGGCATCTAACTTTATTTTTAGTCAACTGAAAAGCACTTCTTAACAAAAAAGAAAATAACTCTCCCATTAGATGTTTCTGTATAGTTTTGCTGGTAAATTAGTGTACATATGAGTGTGAGGACAATGAATCTTAATTTTATGAACATAATCCTTTGTATATATAATTTGGTTGTACTACAGAAGAACAGCTAATTCAGGCATGTTAGAAGAGTTTGTTTTTCTAATGAGGACCATTTGTAACAGATAATGTTATTTAAGCTCGCTGTTGGGCAACCTAACAACAGTAGACAGACATTACTATCTTCCAAGTGTACCCTAAAGGACTTTTGGAAACAGTTATCCGTTGTTTCAGGATTTTAGTTTATTTTTGTAATGCAGAATAGAGAACTTGTCAGCAGTTACTCTAAGCATGGTAGAAACTTCCTCTTCATTTTTCCTCTTCTGTTTTCAAATTGCTGTGACTTTAATATATCCCTTATGTATTCATTGAATTTTTCATTTATTAATTTCTAATCATCTGAGTATTGTAACTGCTAAAAAGTTATTCAGACAACTTGGGTATCATCATTTTCAGTTATGTAGATCCATAAGCAACTCCCTCTACTGTGAATGATAACACTTCTATTGGCTTTAGTGAGATGGATAATCAACCAGAAAGTGCAAAGAGGATTTTTTAAATTTTTTCCCCTGAGGAAGTCTAGCCTAGGTTTCTATTTACGCTATAGGAGAACTGTTGCCAAATCACCTCTGCATATATCGTGGTGGCAATGGAGAACTTCTCCCACATCAGACAGCTATTGTGTTATTTCAGCTCCTCTGTGTACCATGGACATTATTAAAGTATTTTAAAGCAAAGAACTGAAATAACATTCCTAAATATTTTCCTAAGAACAATAACTTCTTTCTAATGTTTTTGAGTTAACACAAAAAAAGATTTTTGTCTCATTATAATTTCAATCAGTCAGTGAACAATGGAGATAAGAAATAACGCAAACTGATTTTACATTATAGAGTCATAGAAAAATATCTCCTTACTTAAATGTTCAGAACACCTGTAAATGTAGTTAGTTTTTAACATTTTATTCAGATCTCATTTAAAACCTGTAGACTTTATTTTTCATATTTTATAAATTAGTTGTTGACAATTCTAATAAAAACACCCACCCCTAACCTCTCCCCAAAAACAACTTTAGTACATAAAATCTCCCTGTATCCCCTCAGAAAGAGACCACAATGGAAACCTAGTAATCCCTACCACTAGGTATTCACAGTGGAGCATTTTTTCCAGTTCCATAAATCTACTGTATCATAATATCTGGATAGAGTGTCAGTATATTTTTTGTATTAGTAAATTAAGTGAGCATTAATCTCAACATTGACTGAGGATTAAGTAGGTGGTGAGAAAACAGAGATCCCCTTGTACTCAGCCGTCTTTATAACTGCTAATTTACTACATGATGCTAATTAAATGAGGCTTGCTTCATAATGGAAATATACGGTGCCTGAGTAGGAAAGCTGTTAACATAATTATGTCTGTTATACAGTAGGTGTAGAAGATTGTGACTGTTAGAAGTTTGTGAGTTTAAGGCTACCTTGTACACTCTAATATTAATAGTGATATTTACATTCCATCAGTTTCCAAACAGCGTTCAAACCTGGCATTAAAACTTCTCTTTTCTCCTTATGGTTTCAAATATATGCTTTAAAAAAATTAACTTTCCTTCCCTAAGTACTCAGTTTGACCTTTGACATGGTCTCCACATTCTTATATCTAAATTGGAGAGATTTGAAATATGGACTATTTGTTGGCTAAACAATTGATTGGATGGCCACAGCCAAAGGGTTGCGGTCAACAGCTCTATGTCCAGGTGGACGTGGGTCATAAGTCTTATCACCAAGAGCTGGTATTGGGACCGATGCTCTTCAATACCTATATCAATGACATAGACAATGAGATTAAGTGCACCCTCAGCTAGTCTGCTGATGACACTAAGCTGAGTGGTGCAGCTGATATGACAGAAGGAAGGGATGCCATCCAGAGGGACCTGGACAAGCTTGAAAAGTGGGCCCGCGGCAACCTGATGAGGTTTAACAAAGATAAGTGCAAGGCATTGCACTTGGGCTGGGGCAATCCCAGGTGTGTGTACAGACTGGGAGAGCAGCTCTGCAGAAAAGGACTTGGAGGTCCTTGTGGACAAGAAGCTGGACATGAGCCAGCAGTGTGCACTCTTGCAGCCAGGAAGGCCAGTGGGGCATCCTGGGCTGCATCAAAAGAGGGGTGGCCAGCAGGGAAGAGAGTTGATTGTACACTTTGCTCTGCCCTTGTGAGACCCCATCTGGAGTACTATATTCGGACTTGAGGCCTCCATAGCAAGAAAGATGTGGAGCTCTTGGAACAGGTCCAAGAAGAGCCACGAAGATGATCAGAGGGTTAGTGCACCTCTCCTATGAAGAAAGGTTAAGGGAAATTGTCTTGTTTAGCTTAGAGAAGGCTCTGGGGAGGTCTCATGACAGTCTTTCAGTACTTGAAGGGAGCTTACAAACAGGAGGAGGACCAACTTTTTACACAGGTAGATAATGATAGGACAAGGGGAAATGGTTTTAAACTGAAAGAGGAGAGATTTACTTTAGATGTGAGGAGAAAATTTTTCACTCGGATGATGTGTTGGAACAGGCTGCCCAGAGAAGTTGTGGATGCCCCATCTCAGGAGGCATTCAACTCCTGGTTGATCTAGTGGGTGGCAACCCTGACCACATCAGGATGGTTGAAACTAGATGATCTTTAAGGTCATTTTCAACCCAGGCCATTCTAGGATTTCATTATTCTAATTCTACATAACCTAACCTTATTAGGACTGTTATATTTGCCACAGTCCCACTTTTCACAAACTGTATAAATATTCCATATTCTATGAAAAGGGGACTCTCAAACAGATGTATCAAATTAGCAACACATGATGTTTAAAGCAGGCATATCAGTGTTTTAGATTGTATTCACTACTTCAAGAAAAAATCATTAAGTGGTAATGTTCACTGTGGAGGAGCATTGAGGCTTTAAAAAACATTTGTGGATGATTTTAAGAAATGAAACAGTGCCAAGGCATTTTATAACCACAAAAGCTATTTATTGTGAATGTTTCCAGTACCCCGAATGCTGTGTCTGTTAGTCAAAGACAAGGAAAAAAAGCCTCAAAGTCAATAAAAACAAACATAAAAATGGCTAATATTGTTTTTCTCAACTTGTGAACACTTAAAATTTCTCACTTCTATGCTCCTACAAGTCCATTAAGAGAGTTAACAGCCTCATACCTCCCCTTAGGAAGGTTCCCTTCCATGTATTTGAGAGCAACTATTTAAATCCTGTGCTATTTCCATAGTCATTTACAGCCATAACTTTTAGCCACCTATATTTTCACTCCCAGAAGTGGAGATCCAAGGAAGCCACAGAATAGTGTACAATACTGGAGAAGAAAATATGAATGAAAACTAATTAGTTTCACATCGGTGTTAACTGTCTCTTTTTCCTCTAAAAACATAAACCCAATACCTGAATTCCTAATGATATCTTCAGCACAATATAAATAGTCCATACTTCAATACCTTTTTGTTCTTATTTTCTTCCCATTTTATTATTTCATGATTTTTTCTTCTTCTGCATATAAGATTCTCCTCTTTTACCTTCTTACCTTTTATCAAAGCCCTTTGCCACTCATTTTCCTTTCTCAGATCGTTGCTTCAGTCTCCTGAACTTCCACACAGATCTTGTGTGCAGGAAGAATTTTGCCAGAGGTCACCTATATATATATTGTTTGCCTCCCCCTACACCCACCATTTATATATTTGTCTTTTCCAAACTCTCAGAATAAATTATGATAAGATATAAGAGGAGAGGAATGAATGTGCTAACAGCCTGTAAAGAATGAGAAGGAACTAGTAATGTGGGACTTCTCCAAACTTGGGGGAAATCATTGGCTGATGAAGTAAAATTTAATGAGTTCTGAGTTGTTCTTTTGTAAGTGTTCAAAGACATTCTGGTGTACTTTGGAGATTTAGCTGACTGTAGTATAGAACCACAAGGGAAAGTCTTAACATTTTATAATCAAAAACATAATCTTCTCAAAGAACCGGTATGTGCAACCTTGCGTAATTGAAGTATTACCTTCACTTTGCAGAAGTCTCTAATTTATTTGACTCTACTATATTGATGTTGTCTCATTCAAATTAAGTAAGAGTGAGCATTTGTATTCAGATTAATCATGCCTAACTCAATGCCTAACTTTTAAGTAAAGCTCACCAATGCATCTGAATTTCAATTCTCAACCACTTTTGGGCTACATCTATAATTATGCTATAAAGAAGTAATAAAGAAGATCAATGAGAAATCATTCTCCATCAGAAAAAGCAAAAGAATATTGCACTGATTTACCATGAGCTGGAGAGGTCTGAAGTGTAAAGGTTGCTGGAAGACAATGCTATAGAAATAAGCTCTTCAAATATGAGGTGCTGAGAAAAGTGTAAGCATTTAAGAGTAAAAATTGAAAAAAAAAAAAAAAAAAAAAAAAAAAAAAAGAAACCATCATGGCATAGCTTTACTTCTCNAAAAAAAAAAAAAAAAAAAAAAAAAAAAAAAAAGGATGGCTAATACCTCTCTGTCAGTAGTACTGAGTGACCTGTTCATGACAGTTCATCTTGTCTGATGTGAGCATGAACAGTTTTTCCACAACTAGATGATGTCACATAAAAGCCAAGGAAACAAAGAAAGTTCAAATTATTTGTAGCTGAACAGTCTCATAAAAAGCTCTTTTTTACTGTTAGTAGTGAAGAGAAAACTTCAATATAAAAGAAGTTCTAGAAAAAAAAAAAAAACAAAAAGACTGGATGACTTTATTAAATTTCTAAGATTTTCCATCTGACAGCCACTCATGTTGTGTCATTCTCTGAGTATAAATAATTATTGCATCATTAGAATAAGTGAATAGCAATTGTAGTAATTGTATCATGACCTTCCGGTGATTGGCCTATGGCCATCTAATTGCTTGTCAGTGTTCAGGGACCCACATCTACAGCTGTGACTCATCATTACTGCTTAGGGCAAGGGTTGTGTAAACTTCTTTACCTTTGAAACTGTTCAGTTTCATGTAGTATAAATAAGAACAAATTTTAGGTCACTATGATTTCTGGCAGGTGGAGAGAGAGAAGCTACTATACAGCCTGTGGTAAGTAGCTCAAACATGTCATGTCCTTACAGTCACCTAATACTTTTCAGTACAGGCATTACGGGTTTAGGAACAAAATTCACACCAAAGAGTACCCACCACACTTGAACACTTCAGTGAGTTTCTTGGAGCCAGAAATGTTTTCTCCAGTTTTGTACAGCACTAAGCACATTAAAAGCATTCAAGAATTTATCATCCACTTATACTGAGGAGAATCCAAAGTTAAAACCTGCTGCAGCTACAAAAACAATCTAGGAAATTCTTAGAAAGTCATAATTTTTACTTCTTTTAAGTATGGTGTTTTAGTTTGAGATTTATTTTTTTTTAGGCGAATGTAGCAAAATTATAAATGGGTATGTATTCTTTTGAATGTGTAACTTATACACTTTAAAAGCAGATATTAAAGTATTTAGAGTCCTCTGAGAACTTATAGTGTCAGAAGTATTCATACACTGAACCAAGCATTCCAATACAACAAAGACAGTGAGCAACAATTTTCTCACAGTATTGAGTCTCTAGAAATGGCTTCTCTTACTAATACAGGTAAGAAATACCTCAGAAGTCCTGGGGTTTAACAGGTTTATAGAAAAGAGGGAGAAATATCCTGATAAATAAGTGCAAAATTAAGTCAGCAACACTTCCAGTCAAATAAAAAAACTCCTTCTTCTAGACAAGCAAACAGGATGTCGGACAAACAGGAAAAGTCAAAAGGCATCGAGATAACAATCAGTTCACAAAATACTCTCATATTAACACCATCAGGCCTGCTCATTCATCCTACCCCATACTGNAATTGATGAAAAAACTGATTTTTTTCTGCCTTCTCGCAGTATCCAACTAGAATACTGATTGCCTTCTCCTAATCCTCTTCAGATCTCCCATTTCCCTTCCTTACTTCTCAAGGATCCTGACACAACTGGGCAATGTTGCTGTCTAGACAAAATACTCCTTCAGTGGGTACAACAGGGAAAACTCATCAGTATCTTTATTCTTATCCTGCAGAGTTATCCTGCAGAAAGCTTTGGTAAAATTCTAATAAGTTCAGCTTGCTTTCAAAAGGCAGAGTGTCAGGCTCACTCGCATTCTATTCAATGTAAAACCCAGAGTAGTAAAGAGATGGTGTTCCTGAGCTACTTTTCTAGCCATGTAGTCCCATCTGTCTCGTTTCCAAACTGAAGGCATGTTCTAAGTTACATTTCAGGTCTATTATAGCAATGAAGTGTCCTCCAAAATCATCTCCATATGCTGGAGAGACCTAACCTCTCAAAACCAACCAGCTCCTGTCAGATAATTTCCTCCATCCAGCAGTGGCAAAACTGTATTAGAAAAACAGACAAAGACAGTATACAGAAGACAAAAATCTACTTGTAGTCTAGCCATACCTGCCAGAAAAAGTGCAGCCTAGAAATTAGCCAAGTTTCTTACTAAACAGCAGTTTTGATGCAATACTTATTTTAACAGTCCTTATATCTGGCACTGGATATCTACTAAACTGATCTGTAAACTCATTGCTAGAATTCCTTTTTTCTCATTATATATGCATATTAAAGATTATTGGAGAATTTATTGAAATGATATCTTGATATTCTTAAAAATGTTACAAACACTTTAGTCTTTCTTTCCTGCACAGAAATTTTCATGGGATCATAGAATCATTTGAGTTGGAAAGGACCTTTAAAGGTCATCTAGTCCAACTTCCTTGCAATGAACAATGACAGCTAGAGCTAGATCAAGTTGCTCAGAGCCCAGTCCAGCCTGACCTTGAAGGTCTGCAGGGACGGGGCATCCACCACCTCTCTGGGCAACCTCTGCCAGTGCTTCACTGTCCTCACTGTAAAAAAAAAATCTTTTTCCTTATACGGAGTCTAAATCTCCTCCCTCTCAATTTGAGACCATTTCCCCTAGTCCTATCATAACAGGCCCCGCTAAAGAGTCTTCTTTCTTACACCTTCAGAAGTATCTTACTCAGAAAAGATATTAACAAGACAATAAATTGTGAAGACTAGGAAAAGTTAATCAATAGCAAGTTAATAATGGATTGCTAGATTTCAGTTGTATCCTGCCAAGAGAAAGTATTTTTTCTGGTTTTTAGTGTTATAGCTGATCATCCAAATGTACACATACCTGCTCCATGCTTTCTTTTTTGCAGCTATACCATCCTAGTAGTGTCATGTAAGAAATGCCTCCCACATCAGGAAATCCTTTCCTGGACAGACTGCCAAGGGCTATCACTCTGTTAGACTAGAACAAACCTCAGTGTTTAGGAGGTTGATAGGAATAAAACTAAAACCTCACCTAATCTCAAATCTATGGCTGGAGGTGTTAGAAAAGCAGGTATATAACGGATACTTAACAACACAAACTCATCCACGGAAGTTATGAAGGGAAGAGAGGCAGTGTATAGTGCTAGTTTCATCTTGTTCCTGTTTTGGCATTAGTAAAATAATAAACTGAACAATATACATTGGTAAATTTCACATCCTGATTGTTCTAAATAAGATTTTATGCATTATGAACACACATAACATATGTAAAGAAATCATGTAGAGAGAAAAACAACTTCACAAACAAATAATTTATAGGCAGGAAGGGAAGGGAAGAGGAAGAGGAAGAGGAAGAGGAAGAGGAAGAGGAAGAGGAAGAGGAAGAGGAAGAGGAAGAGGAAGCAAGATAGTCACCACCACAGATTC
>VXAV01005489.1:70889-83110 GCA_013399715.1 Alectura lathami | reverse complement strand
TACTCCAATTTCTATTCTAAATGATGCAATTGCATATCGCTTCACCAAGAATACACAAGCACCTATCTAATTTTAGTCAATAACTTTGGGAATACTGTATTTTTCAGCAAAATAGCTAAAATATAATATATACAAATCCTGTGAGAACTTCACGTAGCTTAGGACATTACAACAAGGAAAAAAAAACGATCCCTGCAAAGATTGCTTGTACCTATGGTTATAAAAATCACTCACCAGTTCTTTAGTTACACCTATTGTATTTACAGCACTTCGGTTCACATTCCAAAAACTCATACAATCATAAGATCATCTGACTTAGAAGGGACCTTTCAAGGTCATCCAGTCCAACTCCCCTACAGTGCACAGGGACACCTACAGCTGGATAAGGTTGCTCAGAGCCCTGTCCAGCCTGACCTTGAAGGGCTTCAGGGATGAGGCATCCACCATCTCATTGAGCAACCCGTTCCAGTGCTTCACCATCCTTACTGTAAAGAACTTTTTCCTCATATCCAGTCTAAATCTCTCCTCTCTCAATTTGAACCCATTTCCCCATGTCCTATCACAACAGACCCTGCTAAAGAGTCTGTCCCCTTCTTTCTTGTAGCCCCCCTTAAGATACTGAAAGGCCGCTATCAGGTCTCCCTTCAGCCTTCCCTTCTCCATCCCCAACTCTCTCAGCCTGTCCTCACAGGGTAGGTGTTTGGATTTCAACTGAAATTCATATGGATCTTCACATACACCCCAATTCCTAGAAGACATAGGAATGGGTATATAGATGTGTCAGCTAGTCACTAGGACTTAGTGCATTTCCTATTTGTGGTTCACTTAAGCAATTCTTACATACAATAATACTTCTAAACTGAAAGCCCTTGTAGTTCCCAAATTTCCTAGTATCTTCTCTTTCTATCACTACCCTATTAACATAGAATGTTCCTTAAAGATCATTTCAGTTGAAACATTTGTTTCCCTCACTTGAAGGATGGTATTTCTTGATTTATTAAGTGAGCATTTCCTTTCAAGTTGTTTTCCTACTATTCCATTTTAATGTCTTACAATCTTTAGTGTATTTTTTACATTTACTACATGATGCACATGTGTACAATCGTTCTGGAGGAGGGGAAAAAAAAGTAAACCAAAGCACTCTTAAAGCCCTTCTGTCCTAGCCTGCAAATTTCTCAGCTGCATGTAATTAACCACTGATTAAGGCATTGCAATGAACCAGGAAAAAGTTAGAAAATGAGATGGGAAATGGTACCTTCAGAACTTAATTGCTGTCACATCTACAATTTCAAGTTTCAGAACAATTTTTCTTGCTTCCTGATGTATCCTGTCTTTCATCTTCTACATTAAAGCTTTACTAAAGCTGTTAGACTTAACATTCCTGCAGCCAAATCTCTTGGACTTCACAGCCAAGTAAACCATCGGTCACCCCCTCCCCAGGATACAATCCATCAACACAAGCTCTCCTTGAGTGGAATTTCTTGCCTGTGAGATCTTGGGACGTGCTCTATTTTTCCAGTAAAAAATCTGAGCACACTAGTGTGATGCTGTAGTTGAACAGGACTGTTCTCTGCTCTCAGAGGTACCTGGGATGGTAAAAATCACTGGGAACTGTTGGGCCACTTCAAGTGTAAGCATTCTCCGGCAGAAAGTAGTACGCTTTCACAGGATCTTCTTTTGATGAGCTAGTATCAAGTCTTGGGCATTATCAAATAAGCTAGGAACTGATGCACAAGACTAACTCCAGCTATTTCTGAATTTATGTTCAGTGTTTATTTGCATGCGCATAACTCATTAGAATGCTATTACTAGTCCTCTTTCTGATCATCTCTTCATGATAACTCAACAGTCAGGCGTGCCTGTGAGGACTGAAGTGTTAGTCCTTATGCACAAGTATCTGAAATGAAAAGCCTGACTACAGTCTGCCACCCAGAGCTAACAAACGGCACTCAATCCTGACACTCAGAGTTTCACAGTACGTGCAAGTTGTGCTCTGAAAACATCACCAGCAGTTCAGTCTGCTTGCGGAAAGCCAAGCATTATGAGATAGTACAGAGCATATATTGAAAAGCTCTCTCTTTCCAGTGAGCTCTAGCCTCCTCAACAAAAATAATACATGTACCTCTCATTTAGAAATGATTCAGTTGCAGACTCCTGGTATTTTATACTCTGACAGTTCCTTGAAGAGAAAGATCATTACATACTTTCCTAGTGAACTAGATGCATATACGTAGGTGGTGAATTTAACACAGATATGTTACGCTTAAAAAGGCTTCAGGAGGGAAAACACTGTGTAAGGTATCTGATATTTTTTCCCACACAACTTTTTTTGAACTACTAAGCCATTACACTCCTTTCATTGTAATAAATTACTTAAACACATTAATTCAGTGTAGTGAACTCATGTAAATTCAATATAAAGCTCCTGATACTTAGCATTTCACCCAAGAGTGGTGTGCTACTGAACTGCTGAACAGCCACCAGGAAGCCACATTGAATTCAAAGCAAAGAATTAAAGCCTAAGCACACTAGTGGATGCAAACCATATTCACCCCAGTCAGAGCTTGGAAAAACAAACAAACAAACAAACAACCACCATGTATTAGACCACTCAGTTCCCTCCTCTCAAAACAAATGAGCAGGAAAAATAAACAAAATCCTCCTAGCCAGGAAAACAGTGATCCTCTGTAGACTGCGTACGGACCTCACTGGGGGAGCTGCTGAGCCATATTAGCAGAGATGATGGCAGCAACAGGGCCACCTGCAGTCCAGGGATCCTCATCAAAGGCAAAGTCACGAGTCAGGCTCACAGCCAGCCCAGGAAATCCAACAAGTAATTCAGAAACAACACTGGAAACAGTTACACCAAACCCAACCCACCGAACACTCAGCCTTCAAGCCAGATCTTAAATGGGCTCATAGGCTGATGGGCTGCAGCTGGGGGTGGATGGCAAAGCAGGGCTGGGCAGGACAATTGGAGTCTATTGCTGCCCTCAGGGCTGGAAACCAATTACCCTTGATGCTAATTCCCTTTTGAACCTGTTGATATTTTCACTCTTAAGCATGGAAAAGCTGTACTGAGCAAGACAGACTCTTGGGCTTGCCAGTTGTGGCACTTCTCACATGCTGTGATTTCCTTTTGACAGCTGTGTGCACTGTTTGCTTTTGCTCTGTTTCAGTTCAAGTAAAGAATAAAACGCACAAGTGCACACTGGGCTTGTACTCCACTTGTACCTACGCACAGATAAATTGGCACTAAAGCATGATCTCAGCCTCCTGCTGCATGCAGGGCAACTGCCTGCAACAGCAATGCACAGGTGGCACTTCTGCCTGGCTTGTGCAGCTGTAGTTCTATTGTAACAAGCTTGAAAGCAAAGCTTGACCCAAAACACCTGAAAAAACATCTTTCTGTTCAAAATCCAAATTGAGATCTGAATTTCACACCCACAGACTACAAAGTAAATAGCATGTCTCTGCAAAGAGATGCCCCAAACCAGCTTAAAAATTCACATTTTGAAGCTCAGTTACAACCCTATTGTCAGATCTCTCTAAAGGAAGCGCAATAAGATACTCAAGTGTAGAAACCACAAGGGTAAAATGCAAAGATATTGAGTATAATGATACAAATAACTTTGGTATTTTGAGTGACACAAAAGGCTGTATATTTACAATGTACCTAGGGGTTATTATTAAAGAAATATTTCTGTATACAGAAGTACATTCCTCTAGAGACAACAGGAATTGCTATATGAAGAATTAAGCCATTATATCAATTNATTCCTGACATCACAGATTGGATTGCCTTTTGCTTGGGAGTCTGTACAGCTCTATTTTTAAGCATCCTCAGGAAAGAAAAAAAAAAAAAAAAAAAAAAAGGAAGTCTACCATCCAACAACTTTATACCTTGTCAAGAGAAAATAAGTTTTTATAAAGCTTCCTTTTCAATGTTTATTTTAAAAGTCTCACTTTAAGCAGGCAGGATTCCAGAAGACAGAAAAAGAAGCATTTTTACACAAAGATGTATCATTTCATCTTGTTATGCATGAATTTATTATCCAGCCTGTCAGACAACTAAAGTGTATGCTGAAATTCTTAAAACCCTACAAGTCTTATTTTTAAATTCTTACAGATCTTTTCCTTTTAAGAGATGAATGTCATGGAAAAAGACACTAGAGAATAGGGACCAGCCAATTTTCCAAATGAAATACTCACAAAACACAAAGGCAAAGGAATGAGATGGCATCAAACTTCACCACAGACTCTGAAACTCCCATGTTCTTGAAGCAAGGTGGAACTGGAGCCACCGAGACACCTTCCAGACCAAACAGTTCAGCCTACCACATTCAAAGAATGGAAAATGTATCCAGAAAAACAACAACAACAACAACAACAACACAACTAATGAAGTGGCGTTATTGGTATTTTAAATGTGATGTATTTTTCAGGACATGTTCAGTTCTATAGTTTTTTTGATATTCAGCCTCATAAATGTCTCTACACAAGCTGCGGGGAACTGCAGATCATGGTCTCTTCTTACTGGAGAAGCCAAACACAAATGGGATAGACGTGTTGTGTTCATCTAAGGAAGAGTTTCCTTTGGCAGACACTAAAATAAATGGTCAATAATCCATGCTTACAAGGCAGTCTCAGAGGCAATAACACAGCCCTCAAATTCTACCTTGCTGAACGCTGTCCTTAAGATGTAGAACTAAAGCACTCGATGTGTGTTGGTTGGGAGGTAACAATCAAGGAGATTATGACAGGTCAGCTAAGCCAAACTAGCAGATTTTATGAATGCTTCTACTCTATTTCTGTGGAAATAGAAAACAATGTTTGATTCGTCGCTGAAAGTTTTGAAGGAATACGTGGGTAAAAGGTGACTACAGAAGTGCAAACGTTTTAGGAAGCTGCTTCAATGGCATTTTGGGCTACTCTTGATGTGATATATTTTCACTAAAGCTGAGCAGGAGAGGCTTTAAAGGTGAAACCAAAACTATGAGTAAACATGTACTTTCCTACCTCTGTCCAGTGGTACTTCGTTGTTGAAAAAATTAGGAAATAGGTGTGGTTTCTAAAAGCCTGACGTAACATGTTAGGCACTACAGATTTCCAGGCTTTACCATATCCCATCCAAATATGGACACCCACTGGGGCTGTTTCTGATTATGGAATCTCACTTCTAAGTTTCTGAATCACCAATTTAAAAAAAGCCAGAAAAATGCTGTGCCTTTAATGGACATAACCAACAGAAGGCTGGGGGGGTGCAGAGAAGGACACCTCTTATTGTTACGCGTAGAAGCATTTTCTTCATAAATTACAAGATATAGTTGGGGAAAAAAAAAAAAAAAGTTTTTTTATTTTCTTTATTGAGTGAAATTATCAGCAATTTATGTGTCGCTATGGCAACATTCTCAAAGTGTGAAAAGGAAAAATGGATAAGGCAGAAAAATAAATTTACAGAGAGATTAGGAACAAATAAAATTAAATAAAACTGAAGTTATAGTTTTTTACCAAAAACAAGTTCATTTCCACTTAACAATGATACTCTCAAAAGGAAATTAACACTCTCACTGATGTCCTGGCTTTTTAGCCTACAATTCATTTTTATATCTGGAAACCTGACAAGGAAAAATAAGTCTATTTTCTACAGTAAGAGACAAAGAACAGCTTCTGCAAGAGATTTTTAACTGCTTACAAAACCAGGCTTTTTCTTCAGATTTAATCCCATAACCACACACAGTATGCAAGCAGAATACGTTGCAGTGTTTACCTGTATCTGAGCTGACTGACAAAAGTGTCGCTGTTAGGCACTTGCTTTGTCTTAGGGAGAAAGAAATCTGCTGGAAGTGATGAAATCTGTTCCAAAGAGTGCACAAAACCATCTAAAAATGCAAGATCAGCAACACGGTGCTGACATTGGTGTCCAGCCAAGGGTAGAAGAAGCCTGGCACAGGTGGAGCATGCTTCCTGCACGCTTCCTCCAGCACAAGGCAACGGTGAGCAGAGGAGTGGGTGCAAGTCACCTGGTCACTAGCAGAGACATGACTGGCACTTAGTCGCTAGGGAGGACAGGTTCCTCATGCGCATCATTATGCTGTAGAGGCTTCTAGGCATAGGTAGATTATTTGGAATTTGTGTCAGGAATATGTTCTGTATTTCAGAATTCTGAAGAAATTTAGTTGAAACACAAATCAAGAATATTCAGCATTTTTTTCTACTTTTTGTGAGCCAGTGGTGGCATTCATGTGAACATTAATGTGATGTTCAGTATGAATATTGACAAAGACACATTAAAAATAAGGGGTCTGGCAAAAGAAGAAAATTATCAAAGCGTATGAGAAAGATGTGTTTAGGAAAAAAGAAAAAAAAATAATTAAAAGGAAAAAGAAGAAAAATAGTTACATGTAAGAAGTAATGAGGCTTGCTGGGGAAAAAGGTCAAATAATACACATTTAAGATGAAGACTGATGTGGTACAATCGCTTTAAAATAGAAAGGACTGAGAAGAAAGTATGCACATAATACTTCCCACAAGGTCCCACAAAGCATAGCCCCTCCCTGCAGTTCCAGCATGGGCAGTGCATTGGCACTGGTTACGTTACCACTGTGGTGTGGTTGTAGGAGATACACAGTTATGAAGCAGACTGCGAAACTGTTTTCAATCAAATTGTGCAGCCTGGCTGTAATCCATTTTCGTGGCACCCATGGATTTGATATTCTGCGGTATGGAAAGCAAATGGCCATGGTGCAGAGTTTGTAACAAGTAGGGAGGCCTGATCTGAAGGCTTGTCAATACCTTTCAAATCACAGAGATACTGGCTGTGCACAGAATGAGTAATTTGGACTGTAACGTCTTTATAGAAAACATGGGAAGCACGTGCTGTTCTGAATCTAGGGAATTTAATGCTATATAATACCATACCCCCAAGTGACATAAATGGTAACAGCAGTGACACCAGTAAGATCTACGCGGTTCCTTCATTCGGGTGTAAAGGTACCGGTGTTTTTCCTTTGAAAATCTTATACAAATCTAAAGAAGTTAATTGAGATAAACATTAGTGTATTGAATAGCTAATGAATTAATAATCACTGGTCTTTTTTTTTGTGAAGTGGCATCATTTTATTGTTTAATGTACAAGAAAAATATAAGTGAAATCCACAGTGTATAAAATATCTTGCAGCTGCAATGTCTTCTGGCTCTGCAGATCTTTCCACTTTTAAGGTAGAGTTACTATTTCACTTTTTCAAAAGTACTGTGTCCATACTCAATATTTACCTCTTTTGACTGACTTCTGTCCTGGAATTGAATGAGCAATTTCATGTCACAAGTCTCAGCCGATTCACGGGGTAATGAAAATTCAGTGATTTTTTCCAGTCTGAGTGAAAGCCTGGGAGATGACTATCTTAAACGCATTTGGATTGTCCCGCACCGTATAGCTTAAAGTGCTCACTGCACCTTGGCAGGATCCCCCAAAGGCAGCTTCACTCATCTCTTTTCCTTTACTTTAACACATAACGAACAGCCAAATGTTGGCAAACCCAGGTCATTTGCAATGCTGCGCAGTCATGCAGAATGAGGGCTCCTGATAACAAAACACAGTGCGTGTCGAGATATACAGCCTGCTCTTTTCCAGCTATTGCTGCTTGGCACCCACGATGTCCTAGTGAACCACTCCAACCAAGCTAGGAGCAGGAATGTGCCATCCAAACAGATGGCTGCAGCCGCAGGCAGCCAAGAGACTGTGGTTTTTTCATGACGTGTGGGTGTTGACAGCATTTCCAGACAGAAATCCAAATGGCTGTCATTTCTGAGCTTCTTGTCTAAAGGGGATACGTCAGTATTAATTTACCTCTGAGACAGACCGCCCTTCACAATAGAAACCTACCCCTTATTTATAATTGACGCACTCTCTGTAACACTTGCAGATCTTTCCTTTCCCAAGCTTTTAGGTGGTGTCCTTTGGACTCCTTTAGCTATAGCTTGCCCCTCAGGTAAGATGGACATCAGGAAGTAAAAATAATTTACACAATTTTTGAGAGTCTTCTGTTCATAGGGATAATTACAAGTTAACACAGAGGCAGGAGTACTGAAAAAGCTTTTTGGCTTCAAGTATGTTTACACAAAAAGAAACAAACAGAGACATATTTGTTCTACATTTCCAAATGATTTCACACTCAATGTACCGCTGTTTCATACTGTCCATGTTGTGTAAGGTGCTTATGATCAGGAAGATTCCTGACAGTAGATTTGCTACACTGGTTTTCAAAGGGCAGTGCTGATTTATAAAATATGAGCACATTACCTGTCAGGATTTAGTGCTGGGCTGTAAAAATCAGCTAGGTAAGTTTTAAGGCATATCCACTTTACGCAGAATGTACCAAAGCTTTCCGACAATGCTCAATTAAATAGAGTGCTAAAGCAAGTTTTTAAAGGCTGATTGCAGCTAAATCTACATAATAATAGCTGCTCTGGCATTGCCCAATACAAGTATTAAGAAAATTAAAAAATGAACGGTAGAAGACTGTTTGTAGCCTGCCTCAATAAACTAATACAGTTAGATTACATTTGCAATAAATCTGTGACAGAATGTTTCCATTAGCAGCTTTATTTTTCACTTACTTTCTCTATCAGCTCAAGTCAGCCTTTACACAGCCTATATTGATGCATTATGTCCTGTGGTCCACTAAACTATCAGAGCGTTCCGGATCCCAGATCTCAGATGAACGTTTGACAAGGCACAGTCACTCCAGAGATACGTATAAGTTCAGTACTGATCAGCAGAAATGCACACAAAAATTCTCGGACGGTACAGCCAGCTCCATCAGATGAAGTGAGCTTTCCTTGGATCCCCATCCAACGGCGGACTACAAGCAGCTTATAAAACTAAATTAATATTGATTAAATAAAGATGAGGATGAAAATCTGTACATTGCATTCTAATGTTCTCTTCAACAAAGGAAAGACAGATTCAAAAAGTCTGTATTCAAAAGAGATTCAATTGCTTTATCTCTGTTGGCTTCCTTCCTCCACATGCCACGATAATAATTTGATGTTCCAAATAGGAGCTAGGAAGAGGCAGAGCTTTCTAAAGTCATCGCAATAAGTAATCAGTCGATGCAGAAGAGCCATCACAATGGTTTTCCTCTTTCATACTCTGAATACCTTTTCAACACACTTGTCTAAAAGAAGAAATATTGGCTTTAATAACATATGTAAGTACAGTAGCTGGGCCGCTGGGAGGATATCCACTTGTTCTTCATTCCATATTAGTGAAGCTTTTCATAGTGCTTGAAGACATCTAATGGCTGAGATGTTTTTTGACACAGAAGAGAACCACTGAAGCGGGGAGATGGCACTTTGGTGTCTTTCTCTGTCCTCAGGAGTGTCCACGTACACCTTAATTATTCCCATACCTTTGTCCACTCAAGACGGGGGCTACCCTTCTCTTTCTTTGCCAGGGTATCACTTACAAAGCTTCTTAAGTGTATCTACTGTTGAGAAAATCATTAATAAGAAACCTCCTGGGACAAGGGACAAGGATCCCATGGACTCATCCCCTCTGAGATCCCATGGACTCATCCCCCACCTGAGAGCCAGGCTCCCTCCCTGCAGAGAGGGGCAACATGCCAACCTGCCTAGGGGCACCCCAGGTTGAGAGCCATATTGCTCTCATAAGCTTGCAGGGAACAATGGCTTTTTCTCCCATGGATCCTGGAAACAGTGTGTACAGGCTGTAAATTTCACTTGGAAAAGAAAAAGGAGTCTCACATAGATCATCTGCAGCTGTGCATGAGGTATTCATTTGAAATTCTCCCATAATTGTAAAGGGCCCCTTGAGAAGAACAAATAAGCCCTGCCATGTTTCCTAATCTTGCTACACTAGTTATACAGAGAAATGTTCAACCCTAATGATGACACAAAAGCTGCTGTAAGCTTTTCTTCTGCAACGCCGCTGCTTATATCAGCTATTATTCTGTTACTCCATCCTAACAGTGAAGAATCATTTTTGTGCTTTTCATTCTTCCTCCCAGAGGGCAACAGATGTAATAACTTATTCCCTGTCTGGCACATTATGGCTTGAAAAATTAATGCAGTGCTGCTGAGATTTCCACTTCCAGCTTTACTTAGAGTGCCAAAGCTTTGAATTCCATAAAAAAAAAAAAAAAAAAGTAATAAAAAGCTTATTTAAAGTTTGTTAATGCACTTGTCTGTTTAAACGCATTTCTGAGTTTTCTGCAAAATAAGAATGTTAGTAACTAGTCTTCCAGATATTGTTGGCCTCTAAGGGATTACTCTGCCACCTAACTGGGACCTCTCCTGCTTCACAATTATCACGAGAGACCCAGGCCATGTTCCATAGCACTGAAAAGCATTTTTTAATGCTCCTGCCTAATGTATTTCACATCTGTAAGCATGGGAATGGGCATTAACCACACCTCGTGTAAGGCTGCCCTTTCACTCCTCCATACAGCTGCTCAGGTCTCTTTTCCTCCTTCAGTAGAAATACTCACGTAATTTCCCCTTGGTCTTCCAGGCTAGTGACTGTGCCCCAGAGAGTGCTGACTGTTAAAGAGCACAGGCTTCATATTTCCAGTCCCTGGCAACACTTGTTCCTTTATTCCAGAGAGGGATCTCTGTTTCGTTAAAAGCTGGCTCTGATGTTTCAGGTTCCTCATCTCTGAAGATTTCAGTTCCAAGTTTGATCTACCAGCATCAAAGACATCCTTCTGTTCAGAGCATGCCTCAGCGATTACATAATAAGAAGCACAAGAATTTCAAACACAGCTAGTTGTTCCCCAGGAGACTAAAGGCAATTAACATTTTTTTATTTTTATTTTTTCTGCAAGGAGCAAAGCTTATGAACCCTGACTTCCTACACGTGTCTATAAACTGTTAGCCCACTGAGCTACTCTGCCTCACGCCTCTAGCCTTACCCAGTTCCTCCTGCATCTTACTGTGATGAACAAACAAGCATCTGGCTTCCTCTTGTTCCTAACAGGACCTCCACAGGGTCCTCAGCTTCCTCTGGGTACTTATTTCATTTGGTCCATCACTTGCAAGATGACTTACGCTGCGGCTATGTGGGTGCTTGGGGAGCAGCAAAGTGCTGCTAGGCAGAGAGAGTAGAGTTTGCTCCTCCAATAAAAAGCTTAATACGGACACACCAAATGAGAAATTTAAAATAAAACTATAGCTATGAGACCTCAGTTCAGCCAAAATTGTTGGGTTTGGCTGAAACAGGCCAGTAAATGCACAAGCTATAAAGAAGCAATAGACAAGTGAGACAGGAGGAGCAAGAGCAAACAGTGAGTGCAAAAATATTTCTTTGAAAAACAGGCAACCTAAAGAACATTGAAGTCTTTCAATGACTGAACGGTGACCCTGGCTCAGTCATATATATTGGTCAGGATCTGACACGAACTACTGTATTTGTGGCACTATTGTTACTTTTCCAATCCAGATGTGAAAGTGGTGATTTTATTAAAATCTGAACCATTATGGTTGAGCATCCCTTTCAAAAACTAACAATATTAAGCTTGACAATGAACAGAAGCTGATTAGGCTGACACTAAAGGGACTCTAATTTAAAGTCATTTGTTTCCCTCGAGTGTGTGATTATGCTGGATTATTCTCCCTCAAACGATCTGGGAGCACACTTAGAGGAAGTCTCTGAGCACAGCTATCCAGCAGCTCAAGGGACACCTCCCACAGGCTCTTTGGAAGTAGTTTTTGAACACATCATTTAGACCCATTAGCAAGAAGTGAACGGGTAATTACTTTAAGTTAGACTTGCTCACCATAGTCTTTAAGCCAACATCTGACAAAATCTACAAACCAACACCTCAACCAATAGCCAGGATGTGGAACAAGCGGTAGAGATTGAAGTGTCTCATGCCTATGGAGCCAGATAATGACTTCTGCTACCTATGTCTGTCTCTAGACAATGAACTGGACTGCACCTGGCCTTCATGTGTCATAGTCAAAAGTTTCAAGCGGGAACTGAACTGACTTTGCAAAATATCCTTTCAAGAAAAGGTTTCATTTAACAGGTGGCAACTCAGGGAAATAGAAAGAGCCACTAAGGAGATGATGCCTACCTTCCAGTTATTGTCTTTCTCATAGATTCTCATATTTTGATTGCTGCTGCTTGTAATGACATCTGCACAAATTGCTTGTAGTTTCCCTCTTTCATCTTAAAAAATCCAGCTCTGCAGCTAAAA
>VXAV01005489.1:60576-70839 GCA_013399715.1 Alectura lathami | reverse complement strand
AAAAAAAAAAAAAAAAGAGTAAGGTTATAGGAGCATAACATCAATAAGAGCATGGTAGTGTCCAATTCATACCCCAGACACATAGAATTCCCATATTGTTTTGTTTTGTTTTCCAGGTACAAACAGCAATAAGGATATAAACCAGCTGTACTAATTGAAGATGTTGAAAACAAGGCACAAAATTTCTATCTAGGACCTAGAATAAATGTCTTTATTTTTAGCAATCCTCCCAGACATACTGCAATTATTAAACAGGACCATGGCTGTCCCATTCATTTCTGCTGTCTGTGGTCAATTAAAGTTGAATAAGTAGATGTTACCATCCTGATCATTTACACCTTTGCTTTTAGTTCTTTTAGTACAAGGAACTATGGAATTCTATCTTTTTTTTTTCTCAGTGGAGAAAAATTCTGGCACGATTCCTTTACCGTACAGGATCGTTTTTTTTTTGTTGTTGTTGTTGTTCATTCCACTTTTTAAGTCATCTGCATGGGATCTTGTAATTTAAGTTTGATTCATCTTCTTTTAACCTGCTATTATAAGGAAGATGTTTGTGTCTTGGCTTTAAGGTCTCTGATCACAGAAGCAGCAAATTGGAATTGTTCCTTTCAAATTCAGATCTGTTTCTTGCAGATGGTTGGAAACACCACCAGAGCAAAAAACAACTTGTGTGGATATTTTATTTCAGACTCAACTAGTTCTAAACCGAGGGGCAGAAGAAAGATGTATCAAATAGCATTGCGAAGAAGCAGATTAATAGTGTGGGAAAAACACTTGGACAAAGAATTAAAAGAAAAATTAGGTGATTGGAGAAAGAGAGAGACCACACACTTAATCGTTTCATTATTTACTTCATCTTCGTCATGTCCTAGGCTGACCTCTATCTAGTGCAAAACTGTGCTACGGTATAGTCATTGACTAGACATTTTATTTGTAGGAAATAAATGTTTACAAGAGGAAAGAAATTACTTAATTTTCAAGACCGAGAGTTCCTGCAAGGGAATTTGTTAAACAACTGCAAAGCCAAGGAGAAATATTTCACAGTGGCAGTGAAGAAAATGCTCTGACTGAAGATTTACAAACCATGTGTGAAACTATTTCAGACAGTTCTTAATCACTAGCCTAGAAATCAGCAGGCTCCCTGAATGTCACTGGTATCAAGGTGAATGTCACACATACCGCAAAGGATTTCTTTTAATTGGCAGTGCTTGAAATGGATATGAGAGGTTTTGCAGGCTATCGGGAGGGTGCAGAAAACATGGAGGTGATATAGCATAAATGTTGCACTTCTTGCAGCACAAAATATTTACTGAAACATTGGAGAGTTTGCAGAACATTTTGCTTTAACAGAAAAAGAAAAATAAAGAATGACTCAACCTGATCCAAATTAGAACATGAGTCTTTAAAAGTGGAGATGGAAGTAAAGAAGACAGAAAGATGAGAAGAAAAAGGAGAGGAAATCAATTTACAGCGCTATGAGACCAGCCCTTCTGTCTGACCCTCTGTGCAAACACATACAGCTCCTCTGTTTGTGACACACTCCAAATCAGCTCTTTATTTCCTAAAGACATTTCCTTTTCTAACACATATACGCCATACAGCAGTGATGATTTACCCCAGCTAGGAACCTCAGTGCCTACGTATGTCAATAAGCCTAAATCAAACATGGTTACCTCCATTCAAAAATGTACTTTCTTAAAATACTCCAGGACCAGGCTCAGCTGGAATACCAACATAAGATTTTTCGCATCAGTGATAGCCCACAAAGACATCACTTCCTTCCATGCAGCAAGCACAGCAAATGGCACAGACCCAGCCTGCATCCCACATCCAAAAGCCACCAGCAGTTCTGCACGGCCACTGGAATACCTGTTCCAAACAGCCTGGCTCTAAAAAATAAAATAAAATAAAATAAACAGCCACTGATGTTTTTTGACATTATATCAGCTTTCCTTGAAGGACTCCTTAAAATAAAAATAAATTAATATTAATTAATATTAACTGCCACTTCAATCGTGAGAGTAAGGTGGCTGCATTTTTTCCCTCTCACTTCTTTTTCTTCTTCCTCCTTCAACAATAACGAGAATACTTAAAACAAAATCTTCAAAAACATCCCTGGCTTTTCCAATACAAAATATGAAATGTGTTCTCAAATATCAAAATGGGAGTCTCTACATGTTTGTGAGGATACTAAAGCTGTCCTTGGAAAGAGTAACTGATTGTACACACAATCATTGGCAATGTACAGAGCATTAGAATATGATTTATGTTTATTAGACATTGTGAGGTGCAATAAATCATTGTTTTCATTTGTAGAGTATTATTAGAGGAGTGATTTAACTGAAGAAATTCTTCCTCATGGCCCATAGGAGTGAAAGGTTAATGGTATAATGAATTCCTATGAAACAAATAGGAGACTTTCCCCATCCTTCAGCCAGCAGGTGGTAAATTAGCAGGTAATAAAGTGTGTATGTAATCTGCATTCACAGGCCAATAAATAATATTCAGGGGCTAGTTTTACCTGCTCTAGCAGACAGTACATTACTGGGACTGTATAACTCCACAGCACATAGGAAAGGTACAGTGAGCAGAAGGGAGCTGATTTTGCAGTAGCCTGACTTTAGCACTGATATATATCAGATATCACCAGAAAGGCATATCCAGAATGTTATAGCGGTGCCCATAAATTCCGCATCGTGCTGTAATAAAGTACTGCTTCTACATGCGGCAAATACACATCCTTGTGGTCCCTTCAGCTTGTGACATTTACTCTGCTATCCTATTAATACTGGTGGCATTTCAATCGGGTAATGGAATAGCTGAAGAAAAATATCTTAATATGCAGCACTACTCTGAAGGCCAAAAAAACACCTCCTAAAATAATATACTACTCACTCTGAAAGTAGAGTACATTATCAAGGTATTTCTATGAATGGGCATTAACTACCCATTCAGTCTGCAAGACTTGAGAGCTGCATCAATGCTCCCCAGTTAAGAAAAATAATGCTTAATTGCAATGCAATTAAATGAAAATGTTGTTAAAAAAGAAGCTTTTATTTTTAAAGATCATCATTATTTTTTACAGAAGCCAGTCTCAGCTTCCTCAGCTTCCTCTTTTAGATACATAGAGGTTACATTTATAAATTTATAAATCCATATAGGAAAAAATTTAATATTTAAGCTCTTATTATCCCAAATTAGATCTTCATTTGTAAACTGATTAAAATTAAAAAAAAAAAAAATCCAAACAGATCAAGAAATCACATCTATCAGGCCCCATGTATGTCTATTTCCATTCCCAAGTAAAACAAAAACCAACCAACAAAACAAACAACCAAAATCTTTTTCCCTACTTATTACAGTACTTGAATGAGGTAATGAAAAACCACATTTTTTGAAGTGGTTGAATACCAGGAAAGCAAATAATGATGCCACAGTGCTATCAACGTCATAAAATTGTTGTTTCTGAGAGAATAATAACCACCCTTTGCCACTGCAGACAGATCAAGGAATACCATAAGTTAGTATGTACCTTGTTCATCGTCATTTGCTTTTAGTTTGATTTTTCCCACTCCTCTTGCCCCAATATAAAGTTAAGCTCATGCTTCTAGGAGTTTAAGTAAACAAAATTATGCTGTGTCCAAGTTATATAATAGTGACAAGAAAGTCAGGAGGAATTGCCATTTTTCACTCTGGTCTTATACTAGAAGAGATGTCTCATGACCTCCATACTCACCTCAATGCCTATACTGGAATTAACAGTGGCTTTCTAAAAAGTACTTCTCACTTTTATATAGGCAACAGATGACTCATCATGGGAGTTCAGAGCTTCCACCTGGTGATACAAAGGGGACATACTGGAGCCCTGCTGGGGCACTGACTGGGTAACTATTTGGTAATGCTTTGCTTCTGTGTTCTGCTTCAAAAAAAAAAAAAAAGAAAAAAAAAAAGTCCATAACTATTTTGCTTGGTGTATGAAAACAGACAGGTAACTGTAGATTGCAGTGTTTTGATTCTGAACTTTGGCTTTTCCATCAGGACCATGCATCAAGCTTGGATGTATATACCTGCACATTTTGCAATGGCTGGAGTAACACACCCTCTAGCATTTAGCTAGTTGTTTTTAACATCTGTTTGGGACAGGTTTTTTGTTTATTTGCTATTGATCAACTTGCACCTGTTTCCTACAGTAGAAAAATATTTGGCAAGAAATAAACAACAAGGTTTTGCTTCATGATTGCTAAATAATACTTACTTATGGGAGAGAATATGCTCAAAAACATTTGTTAAATGTACATTAGCTACGGTGTCTTGCAGTTATGAAGATTACGCTTCTGTTAATCTGTTGGTTGTGATTGCGAGACCTAACCGTACTACTCAGACTGAAATAATTTTGTTGAGAACAACATAACTACGCTGCCCTTTGGAACTATGACCCACATCTACGGTGGAGCCTTTCCAATTCTTCCCCAGAGCTCAGGACAGGAGCTGCTCCTGCCCTCATTGGCTGCATGAGGGCCCCCAAATGATCCCCTCGCTCAGCCCCATCTGCTGCGGTGGCACGGCGCCCGCCTCGCTCAGTGTGAAGCAAAATGGGTTTGGAAGGGCAGTTTGTGAGCAGCAGCTCTTCCACAGCAAGTCCCTCCTCAGTGAAGGCCCTAGTGCACAGGTGCCAAAAGCCACTTTGTACTTGGTTGCATCTGCTGGTGTTCTCCTGCCAGGAGCAGAATACCTGCTTGGTACAGTTACAGAGATAGGAATCCTTATTTGTGCTTGCCAAAAGACTGGCTATGCTCAAACAAAGTCATTAGGACAACAGAGGTTGTCAAACTCCATGTTAAAATACACCACAGCCTCAGAAGATCCTGTTAAGGCTAATTCACAGCTGATGGTGGCATTAGGAAACAAAACAAATAAAGCAAAAAAAAGGCACGAGGGACAAAAGGTCCAGAGTAGTTTTGCGTCTACCTGAAGGACTGTAAAGCACCTACAAGCCTATTACCCTTATGTGTTCCGTGTTATATTTACAGATGAAGGATTAAAAATAGTAAGTTAAAACCAATTTGAATGCAAAAATGCAGTAAGAAAACAAACAAAAAAAAAGAAAGAAAGAAAGAAAGAAAAAAGCCTCAATGGAAATTCCTTACCCCGTCTTCCATTAGTCTGCATAGCTGTTTGTGCTCCACTCGTCCTTTCAATGGGACAACATATTCAATAATTGGCTATTCCAGATCTCGTAAACAGAAGAACATCACTTTCCTTTCCTTATAAAGCAGAAGACTCAAACGCTTAGAGATTCTTCAAAACACAATAGGTGCTCATGGATTTTGTTCTTCCCCAGTGACCTTCTCTTTGTCTGACCCGCTGATAGGCTTCTAGCATTTGTTCTTTTTTTCTCAGAGGCTATAAATCATAATGGATTATAATTAAATGTTGGTTCCTTGCATTGTCTGCATGTCACAAGCAGGTTCCTGTTGCATTGGTGCTGTACACACATAGTGAGAAACAGACTTTCCCATAAAGAGTGAACAACCCTTCCTGGCCATGGCTCAGAAAGATGTCCCAGAGTCTGATAATTGACTTGTTTTTACCCTCCTGAAATGGGAAAAAGACTATAGTCTTTTCTGTTTTAACATAAAAAGGTGTTGCCTCTAGCTTGCCACTTACTGAAGAGATTACGAGTCCTGGAAATTCTGCTCGTGTCTGTGTAAGGAACAATAAACAAAAATGTAATTATTACGCTCTAGGCCAGCTAATCTCTTTTGGATGTGTTGATTGATAATAATAATCAACTTTTCCTCTTCCTCTCCTCACTTCATGCCTATCTGGCTCTATTCCATGACCCAGAACATGAGGATGGCCATACTGAGTCATGGCATAGTCCTGAGTCTTACATAGCCCTATATTTGCCTTCCCTGGCCCTGAGAAAACAGAGACTGAGCTGCTGACTACAGCTACATCTCAGTAATTAATGATTATATAGCTCCATCGTTCAGAGAGCTCTGGTTCTTTTTTTCCTTTTTCTTGTTAAGCTTTTCAATATAATTTGACTTTAGCTAAGGTATTCATATGTGATTTTCACAGTGTCTTTTATTTATTTTTTTTAACAGAGGAAGTGTATTCTTTTGTTAACACTTTATAGTTTAAGGAGGAAAAAAAATCTTAGCAAATTCTCTTATTTTGCTCTAGATGCCTGTAATATACTTTAAATATTTGTATCTTACCTGAAGGAAGTGTTATTCATAGATTAGGTGATAAGACCACACAGAAGCAGTCAGAGTGCATTTGTTATCATTTTCTCAGCTAGGCCATTTATGAAGCTTGCACCTCGAGAATAGGAATCCATCATCTTACTGCCATGACACAGCAGGCATCTCCTGTTCCTCTCCTTCTCCTGGTCTGATTTTGGCCATTTTTGTTCCTGCAGCCTCAGATACAGTCAATCTGTGCCCCAAACAGCTTTGATCAGGCCCTGAGGGAATTACTAGCACAGGTGCACCATGGTCCCAAAAGCTCCACTCTGGCTGAGGCTGCACTATTCTCCAGCCTGTCTCCCACCACTACTACTCCTTTGGATCACATTTCCCATGCAATCTGCCTGACCAGTACTCCATTCTCATTAACAGTGCTCAAAATTCACTAAATCTGGAATTCGTTAGGTCGGGGATCCAGATTTAAAACCCATTCTCCCACTACTACACCTCAGGAGTCAACTGCTATTCAACCCAAGGGCAACACTGCGAAAGACCCTGCTGGTTTTACTGGGAATTGATTTAAGGATACACTTTTCTAACTGCTGAAGTACCTATTGCAACTAGCAAACAGAACAGTCCCAGCCATTTTTTTTTAGGAAATTATTGATATTGAAATATCAATATTTTTTGCTTTTTAAGCAAGTGTAACAGTCTTAATGCCCTCAGCATGGCTTTAGCACATACTTAAATTTAAAGACAACGTGCAATATTTTCCTGAGTCAGTAATATATATTACAAGTGCTTTTAATTACAATAATTTGTAAATATATCTTTTACACTGTACCATATATCACCCGTGTTGAATTGCCAATAGCTCCAAACATTTTTCCACTCTCAGCATGCTGCTTATTCTATCAGCACAGCCTGTGCTGCTGTTTTTATTCTCCAGACCAGCCTGACTTTATGATTCTGTTCATTTCACACCTGGCAACACTGAAAATGCAGAGGTAATAGAGGGGAAATCCTTTAGCAATCAGTAAAACGACCAGAACCGCAGTGGTGATGTGTGCTATTTTCTCAAGCAGCAATAAAAAGTATGTGAATTTTCAAGGGAGCTACAAGTCATTGTTTGCTACAGTGACATGCCAGCATATGCTCGTGTTATCGTTTAATAATATGGAAGATAGCACTCATCATAACCATCGCAGAGCGAAATACCGGGGAGGTAGGAGTTGTCATACAAAGTAACTCAGTATAAAATGTGTAACGCACACCCTGGCTGTTGATGTTGGAAACAGATTTTATACGGAAACGCATAAACACAAAAGCTCCTGTACATGCATACGCACACAAATGCACATTCTCTTTGCGGACAGTCACAAAGCACGGTATATGATTTTACCTGGAACATCACGGAAAGTTTAAGTGCTGAAAAATAGTTCCAATCGTGATTTCATAGAATCTCATGTTTGTGGTTTCATGATGTTACCTGGTCACAGTGCCTTCTACCTTAGTCTTCTCCAGTGATAACACAGTCCTGCCTGAGATTGGAAAGCTAAATTGTGTGCTTTCCCATATGTAATAATCCTACATCTAATCTAACACAAAAGCCTCAATGTCTTCACCTTAACAGTGATTTACGTAATCATTTTAACTCACCAACAATAAATAAGTTACAGTAGGAACGGTATCTTGATATCACTAATCCACATAGGACCCTTCATCCTGGATGGGTGAATGGCAGAGGAGGTTAGAAACCAGAACAGAACTTCCCCGTGCTGAATTTCTGCAAGATGTCCAGGAGGAAATACAAGGAGACATCTGAAACACATGGTAGGAGAGGGGTCAGGTGTGGATGAAATCCTGACCCTTTGCCTTGTAAGAAGGAACTAAATCCCCAAGACCAGGGATATGGAGTAAGACGAGCATCACCGCAGTTGAGGTTAGATTCAAACTGTGTGAAAGACAAAGCAAAAGCACCCAGGGCTTGGAAGCTCTGCTTCAAAACTATTTTATACACACTTGACCTTATTTCAAATTCACCTTCTAACTTATTTTTTTCTCCAAATCAATTCCTCTGAATGTTCCACTATTAAAATATGTTTCAGAAACATCACGGGGAATTTTACCCAGTTCAGAGAAAATGTTGCCATTTTCCTTATGCAAGCTTACATTCTTTCCCATTATTTCATTTAGCGCTCCAATAAACACTGAGACTGCAGTGAAACAGGAGCTCATCCAGCAAAATATATGTTGAGGAACTGGTTCACAGTTTGTACAGAAAGTTTTCATGCATAAAAATGTATAAAAATGGAAGTCAAATACAGATTTGTTATTTATTAAGGCATAAATAATTCATAAGCATTTAATAAAATTCAACTTTAAGCTAACTATACTGCCATAAATATTTGAGACATATTCATTTAGTTTTGAAAATGTATTGTTTATATTTGACAATATTAAGTAAATCCATCCCTAAAATCTCCAAACTGGTCACACAAAAGAGACTTGCAAGCACACAAAACCTCTGGGAGAAAGTCTTGTTATTTTAGTGGCAATTTGTAAATAATCATTATCCTATTGTTTCCCGTAAAGGGTCTTGTTTCAAAAACACCCTTACAAAAACGTCATGCGTAGCAGAAAAACAAAAGAAAAATTCAACTACAAAAGATATATACTATAATAAACTTATGCCATGTTTTTCAGGGAAGGGCAAGCCTGTAGGGGGCCTAGGGAGAAGGGGAAACAAATGTCATCTTTCTTTTTATATAATTGTATACCCATGTGCTTTATATAATCAAAATGAATACTCCAATTTGCTACATATTTAGCTGGAGGAATAGAAGGCATATGGAAAAAAAGCCCCAGGGGCAAATGATCTCACTCACCTGGAAAACAATGTGTGTGTTAATGGAGTAATTTGTTAATTAAAGATTCTAAGATGCCCACCAAAGCCATTTATTTTTGAATTACCACTTCCTAGAGTTAAACAAGATCCCGGGTAAAATGTAATTAGAAACTCTATTTTTCCTCTGTCTCAGTTGTTTCTGAGCGCAATCAATTTGACAAGTCTCCCCAGAGTTACCTCAGCAGCAGATGGTCCACGCGCTCGCCCAATCAGCACCGCGCACCAAGAACAAAAAAGATAAAACAATTTCACGCCTGTCGCTAGAGATCCGAGATGCGGTGCTGGATTGAATTACCTTCAGATTAAGCTCCTTATTTGCAGTGGAACACAAAACAGGGACAACTGCCAAAGACAAATAAGTACTCATTTATAAGACTCCAAGCACAGTGCAATTTTTTGGGGAAGGTTTAAAATATGGGTGGTGTCTCTTCAGCTCTCAGCAGCAAATATGAGAACTTGCCCATAAAGATTTGTCCAGAGAACACTCATTCCCCTGATACCTTGGAATCCTTTCCACTGCAACCATGTGGCAGCCCTTCAGAAAACCGACAGCTGTTTTTTTAAGGAAGTAAAAACAAATTACTGTGCTACATGTTAAGAAACCTAATAATTCTGTTTCATTCATTTTAAAAGGAACATACCCAAACGCCTAGTTTTCATTTACAGCAGCGATACGAAATGACTAGGTAAAGAACCCACAGGCGTGTGTTATTCAGGAAAGTCCTCATTTCCAAATCTTCCAAGGATGCTCTGTAGGTTGCTGCTCTGACAGGAGGATGGGAGAATTGTGCTGGTAAGAAACACTGCTTGGCACTGACTCCTGTTGCTGCTGTTTGGGTGTACCTCAGGTTCAATCCCATGTGTGATACCTGGTTCTCTGTTGCCCCTGAGGCAGGGATCCAAGGGACAAAAGGAATTAACATCGCAGTGGTATGGAAGTGGGGGTTGTTCTAAAAGTTCACTCCCGGCCATGAAATGCAGCAGGAAGTTGGGACAAATATGTTGATAGGACAGTGGGAAACTGCCTGCTGCACGGTATGGTTTTTCTTGCTCTTATTGGAGGAATTTGGGTAAAACAGCAGATGATGTTTGAATAGAACTAATCACAGCAGAGCTTCGTTTTGCCAAGTTGCTAAGAGACACACTGAGGACTTCAGAAAT
>VXAV01005489.1:22543-46178 GCA_013399715.1 Alectura lathami | reverse complement strand
AGTAATATTAATGGAAAAGCTTCCTTAGACTTCATTGGTTTCAGAATTTCACCAATAGATCAAAATTCAGACCTGGTTAAGACTCTTCCAGTCATACATAAAATGCATGAAATAAAAGAGAAGTTTGAAACAAAAATAGAAAGTCACGTAATTCTCACAGTTGCTACACCAGTTTTTGCAATAAATAAATAAATAAATAAAATTGTAAAAAAAAAATGAAGTAAGAAGAAAGTCTGGTTCTTATTCATAAATATACACATTCCAAGAAATACTCAGAAGTTTACTTGGAGACAAACAGAAAAGGAGAAAACCTTATAGAGTTCCTGAAATAATGGGGAGAACGAAAAATAAAACTAAAATAATATACAAGATCATAGCTAATGTAAACATCAAAATAAAACTATCTACAAAATCACGTACACATTAATAAGCCATGCTAATTTCAAGTTATCAAATGATCTCTACACAGTAAAAATGTCCTTACTTTGAAGAAAAAGAATTCACACCTTTTCAGAATTTTACAGTAGGCAAGCAAAGTGCATAGATGTGTACACTGCTAAGTACATACAGGTCTTTAGGCAACGTATAGTAATAGAAATCAGAAAATGAATGCATGGAGTTTAGAATATGTAGGCTGAGCACCATGGTAAAATACCCAAGAGATTTAAATTTGCCACCTTAATCACTAATAACCGCCTCAGAAATACATTCATGTGGTCATAATGTATTGCCTTCACATTACAAAGGTAACAAAATCTTTAAAAGTGCAACATTGGTGATTTTCAGTTGGCTCAAATCAATGAAATTCCACGGAAGTCAGGAGCTGTACATTGATTTACACTAATTCAGAACCTGACCGATTATACTTACAAACTGGATTTTAAATGCAGCATGTCAACTAAATGTAAATGTAAAACTCGTATTACAAGAAAAATGTACAATTATGAAAAACGAACTCAACAGAAAAAATATGGCCATGTTGTAAATTGTATATAAGGAGCACATTATCACACACGGTATATATTAAAGAGAAATGGATGTTCCAATGGCCTTTAAAGCACAGTCTGGAAATCACATCTACACTAGTTTTCTTGAGTGTACAAAGTTTACAAACCAATACAAAGCTAACATTGTAAGTAAAGACAACAAACTGCTTCATGATGATTTGATCGTTGCTTCATTACACCAAACGATAACAGCAAACATTCTTTCAATAATACTCTCTAAAAGGTATTCCTTTTACTGTTTGTCATCCGCAGTTTCTATGTACATGAATACTCACTGCTCGCTCCTGAAGAATCTTAAGCCTTTTTCTTCCTCCCAAGCCATCAAAACCTTGCATATTTTCTAGCTTGCGAGTTAAACCAAATGAACAATTTGATCCTTCTGCGCTCCGTAGGTATTGGCATTCTATGTACTTACGGACAAGACAAAAGTGCCCAACGATCCCAAAACGCCCATACCGCTAAGAGATGATGATCATTCTTAATGCCTGAAAGATCCTACAGGACATTACTCTGTGGCTCATGTTACCTGAGAAATGGTACGGCTCCCAGAAGGTCGCTGCCTGGACAGACTGCAGCATCCCAAGGACAAAGATACACTTCCCCTCTCAGTGGAACAGATTAACTTCTCAATCATCTCTCCGCAGAGCTGTTCTGTGGGATCACTTAACAAAATCTATAACCTAATTTAGGGTCCTCATTGCAGTCTGCAGATTTAATTCCGTGACTCAGGTGGATTAAAGGGATAGTATCACTTTTGCTTTACACGAGGAAGACAATCCAGTAATTCCATAAACTGGCAAACTGGACAGGAACATAGACACAAAAGAAGCTGTAATTTGCGTAAATTTGAAAATTCAAAAGTAAATTAATTAAGCAAGTTTGGTGAAATTTATTTAGAATGATTAAAATTCAATTATTTAGCATTTGAAATAATGTTTAATTATAAATTAGGCTGCCAAGTCATAGAATAAAAATACATAGAATAAAATACATAGAATAAAAATTTAATTGAAAATACTAGATAAATCCTGAAAAAAGAACTATCTTTATATAACTAACTAAAAGTTATATACTTAATAATAAAACAGAAAGTCAAAGTAATATTTTAACAGGTCATTTAATTTAGCATGTTCAATTTTAAACTTAACTTGTGATTTATTTTTATACTGGTTTTGCTCCTACATATGATGTCACATATACAAACAGTTCTAGCACTGAAGGCAATATACCATGTCAGCAAATAACTACATTTGATGGTTGTTAGTCTTTTATTCTAAGTTTATACACTATTGAAAAACAATTACAGTAAATAAATAATTGTGCAATGTTGTAAAACTATTTGACAACTTAAAATATAATTAATTTAAATGGTAGGAAAAATGTAAAATTCAAAGCAGTTTGAATATTTCCTTAAAAAAAAAAAAAAATGCAGACCTAAATTAATAGATGGGAGTTTTTTCAATGAACATTAGAGCTGATAATTCAAAATTTGTGTTGTTTTTCTTTCGAAAAAAATCTCCTGATAGATAAAGTGCATGGCTATCAGTCACGTGTAATCACAGCTGTCCTACATAGTTCCTTTTTCTCCAGCATATATTATCAGATTGATTTCTTTGACAAGAAATCAGGATCCAGGGGAACACCTGCGCCGACTCCTGCAGAGGAGCACAGGAATACAAAAGCCAGCACAGGTCAGCTAAGGCAAGGGGCTGAGCAGCAAGCACGCACCTTCAGGCTTCAGGTACGGGTTCCAGTGCTTGAGCAACACATCTTGCAGCTGCTTGGTGCCTGCCTGCTGCAGGAGGTAGCGAAACAGCTTATGCAGGCTTACTCTTGAAGTAAAGAAGCAGGGTAAAGTCACTTAAACTGTATTTTCCAGGTACCAGAGAACTAGAAACGGGCATTCACTTGAAATTACAAGCTAGAGAAAATTTACCCTCTTTATGACATTACACGAATGGATGCCCAGCAACGTCCTGCTCCGTGTCAGCATCAGGCAGGGGTTCCAAGAAGCAGTCCATGACCAGACTGTTCACCTCTTCTTTCCCATCAACTTTTTGCTTATTAATGTAGTTTAGCCCTTTGTAATGGCATGGCAAGGAAAACTTGAGAATCCCACACAGTAATCAGTTGACAAGATGTTGTTTGCTATAGGTTTAATGCAATAATCTACTAAAAGTTGCAATATTGATATAGGTAAGTTCTAACACTATCGGTGCAGAAAATAATACCCAGATACACATCTTTTAGACTATAATATTACTTTTCAAATGGATAATGTATGTAACTATTAGTACGCAATGTATATTAATAATCTTCCAAAAATACTATTATTTCATTTCAACCATACATAATTTTATTATAATACATAAAAAGGTGAAGAAAAGTAATTAATTTGAGAGCTAGCCCCTAGCTTTTATTACTGAGAGCCTACTTAGCACTAAAGGTCATGCTGCAAATTCTTAGTTTCACTCATGTGGCTAGACTTCATTTTTAACTCAGAGCTGGCTCTGACCCAGAACCACTGCTGCTTTTATTTTGGGCCAACACAGGTGTGGGCCTGAAATATCTCATCTTAAAGCAAATGAGGAGATTTCACTGGCTGAAGTCAAGTGAGGTTCATCAGCAATGAAAAGGCTGCAGAGGTAGGGAAAATTCTCTGAAATACAGTTAGAAGTAATGGCAGCACGTTATCATTATTTCTATTCTAAGTCACTTATGGCAGCATGTTATTATTATTTCTATCCTAAGTCACTTATTTATTTTTAACACCAGAATGCTGCAGGTAATGGGAAAGTGAAATGCGGTAAGAATCTGAACCATACCCAAGTGGGACTCAAAGTTCCCCATGAGAAGCTCATCCAAACCTCCCTGCACACTCATATCTTTGCTGTTTTTCCCACACAGCACAAGCAGCAAGGACCTCCTCTCCAACAGACCTGAACTCAGCCACAGTAAGTCTGAGTGCAGGTCTTCAGAGCAAAACAGGCAGGGCAGCTTCTATGTGCTTGTGTGGATGTGCAAAAAGTAGGCATGAGAAATGGAGATCATCTGAAGGCTTGATGGAAATAAGGCTCTCTGCACTGCATGTTTTCACCATAAGGAATATTCCCCTGCAAGTCAAACCGCTGTTATCTATTTTTTTTTTTTTTTTTCTTCTACCACTGATGCTACTTTTGTTACAGTCTTTTTGTGGTTCAGAAGAAAAGGGATTAGCTCCAACAGCCAGCAGTTTGTGCACATACTATAAGAAGGCAAAATTTGTCACGGTGACATCAAACTGCTAACACAAACAGATGTGTTACCCTTTCTCTCTTGCTCAGTGAGACAGCTGCCCTCAAGGTACTAGCCTCTGAGCCTCCATGATAAATCACTGAAGTACAGGAAACCTGATTATCCCAGCACAGCAGGGGCAGAGGATGCTATACAAATGCAGAAGAACATGGAGCAACGACATCTGTGAGACTTATAATGAAAGATTTTTGATATACTTAAGTAGTTAACAAAAATTTATTGCAAGAGATAGTTTGTCACTAGATTTACAGTTTCAGAGAACATAGTACAAAACATAGTGCATCAGCTTTGTCTAAACATTAAATAGGTGCAAATACACAAGGATAAAAAAAAAACAAAGAGTGAATACAACAGAAGTTATAGAACTATAAATATATTTTATATACATTATACATACTCTAAGACATGAGCTTCACTTACATATATAGTTCATATCGTTATCAGACTGTTCAGTGCTTCAGTTATAGGTCTGAGCTTTACATGGATGTTTGCATCATTATACTTACAGTTAATGCTTCCCAGCAAAAGAAGAATTTCAACCAGTTTATGTCACAGGAGCAAAGCTGAGGGGTGACAGCAGCCCCACGTCCATCTGTCTGAAAGCTCCTCCTCCCGAGGAGCCTTCCTAGAAGAGGGGCTGCAGTGGCAGGACGGCTGGGTGCGGGGACAGCAGAGAGGGGAACACAGCGTGCGGCAGTGGCGAGAAGGCCAGCGGGGCTGGCTGCAGCACTGAGGGCGGCACCAGCGGCAGGTGCGGCGGAGCCACGAAGGCCGCGGGGCCTCCGGGGCAGAGCCTGGGCCCTACGGGCAGATGAGGTAAAGGTGCTCTGGCAAGGGCCGGGATCTGCGAGAGGAAGTGCTGGTGGGGCTGGAGGGCCTTGAGCGCGCTGGCGGCGGCGTGCTGCTGCAGGACGGTGTGGTGGATGGTGGTGACCGAGGTAGAGCACAGCGGCGGCTGCAGAGGCAGGGGCTGCAAGGGAGGGCTGGGGGGGTGCATGGCTGGAGGAGGAAGGGTGAACTTCACTTTGTTGGCCAGGATGTTCTGCGGCACGAGATGCTGGTACGCCTCAGATGGGAGGTCTTTGAATTTTTCGTGGTTCTCCGGAGGGAATATCAACGTCTGGTCAGGCAGGGTGAAGGGAGCTATCAGCTGCTCAGTAGTTAAAAAGGTGTGGCTGTTGATGTGTGCTTCTTTGAATGGCAGGGGTGGCGGGCTGGTAAATAGGCCAGAGCTGCACTGTACCCAGTCACTGGTAACCTCGTTGATCTTCTCGTGTGGCAGAGACTCGGCCAACTCGTAACGGCAGAGGAATGATCTGGGGGGAGCCTGGTCCAAATGTCTGGTGGGTGGTGGACAAGGTCGAGCTTGACTTTCATGGCTGCTTACATTTTCATTTTTATTTTCGTCCCTCAGAGCACCCTGGGTGCTTATAGCTGCTGGAGCACCCTGCTCAGGAACAGACGCAGCACAGTGCGGGGCAACAGCCGAAAGCTTATCTGGCTTGCTCTCCGATGCCGCACAGTTTGTTGGCTTGTCTTGTTCCAGCACCTGTGGACTATTCGTTGGCAGAGATGCCCTGTTTTCCTCTAGTTGCATGGTTTCATCTGTATCTTCTGCATGATCAGCATTGGGATCCACATTAGTTTCCTCTGTGTTGTCTTGAGTCAAGAGTTCTCCCAAAACACTTAACGTAGGACTTGCGGAACTTTCTTTACAAGGCCTGGAGGCCTCACTTCTCACATTCCTGCCAATGCATACATGATTGATTCTAGTTTTCCTCCTCCTGTGTTTTGCTTTTGCCTTGTGATGCATACCTGAAGCACTTGTTTGCCTGAAACACTCATCTGCCAAGCATGTCTCTCCATATGAACTTTCATCCGATGAACAGGAATAGGCATGCTGTCTCCGCTTCCTGTGGGATCTTTCTGGTTCATCTGTCAGGAAGTTGTAACCTCTTTTTATGGGCTGATGTTGGCCTGGACTCTTTTCATCACCGCAGTGCCCTAAACATCTGTGCTCTGGGCTACAGCTCGACCTCCTGACTTTCCAGCTACAACACGTTTTAGAGCACCGGCAGTTGTGCCTCCTACAAGTAAGAGCCAGCTGCCGTGACTGTCTCCGAGAGCTTGCTTTTCTCTTTCTGCGCAGTGGTTTACAACCACTGTGTAAGTCCCTACTTTTTGCATGCCAGACGTCACACGAGCCTCTGTCCCCGTGCACGTGATCCGATGTAGACGTGACCTTTTTATGACCGTTTTCTATGTCAGCTTTTTGAAGCGACTCCTGTACCTCCTCCATAGCTAACCAGGTGTTCGCTGCATCATATCTGCACTTCTCTGGGTTATTTTGGAGGTGCTGATATTTATTTTCATCTCTGTAACTCATTTCCTTTTCTATCACTGAAGAAATCTCCATTTCTGCAGTTGTTGCTTCTCCACAAGGATGATAATGATGGTGATGACAATGACATAATTTTCTTCTTCTTTTCCGCTTTCTACTTTTGTGAAGCCATTTTTCATGACTTTCCTTGATCCAAAATTTGTTGTATTTCTCATCTATCACAGTGTTTTGTCGTAAGTGATTTTTTGAAAAGTGATACTTTTCTCTTTTTCTAATCCTGAGTGACTCACCCAAGGACACTTTGTTTTGATATTTTGCAAGATCAGAATTTCTGATGAGGGAAACATCACTTATAGGGGCTATTGTATAGTCACACGCATTTTTACCCATTTCCATTTCAGGATCACCACACGCTGAAGTAGGCTTACTTGTAAAATCTGAGATTGAGCTATGGTTGGATTCTGTTGTATGGTGCAAATGAGGTATGTCTGCCTGATGCTTGGGCTTTTCTCGACTGTCACTTGCTTTTGATGACTTGAAATCAAAATATAAAGGATTACAGCTATAAGTAATTGATGGGTCTGTACTTGTGTAAATTAGCATTTCCGATGGCCACTGAAGAATATTTGATCCGTGTTTGCTAAGAACAGGAACAAATGGTTCACAAGATCTCTTGCGTATTTCCAGTTTGCTTTGGGGGGCTCTACTACCATCTTCAGAATGTGACGGAACTAACGCATCTGCCCCCAGCTTCTTTATTTCAGTTTCAGCTACGAATGAATCTCTGCTCTCATCTTTACCATTTTCCTCTGCAGTGTCCTGCAGAGAGGAACAGTCCTCCACACCAGTCTGAGCGACAGCCCCATGTCCTATCAGCTCACAACTGCTGCAGTCCAGGGGCAGGACGTGAGCACTGTCCACAACTATGGACAATGTTTGACCCAGTGCATCCGCTGTACTGATATCAGTATTGCAGCCCTCCATGTCTGCAGGCACTAGTTGCTTTGAATGGGAGACAGCAGGAATTAGTATGGGATTCTCTAGCTCTCTGCTTTCTTCACTGGCCAGCTCTTTTGACTCCTGAGTTTCAGGAGCTTCTTCCGTGTCAGTGCATTTTTCCACCAGTGGGTGCAAACAGTTTTGTTTCTCCTCAGGACACAGGACTATTTCTGACGCTGATGGAGACTGAAGGTTACAAGCTCCTGGAACAAACCTGCTTCTTCTGCTAAATCCATGCTCCGTAGACGTTTCGTCATTAAATTCGTAGAAAACGGCAGCTGAAGACTCCAGTTTGACTGCTGCTTTCTTAGGAAAAGCAAAAGAAAACCCAACTCTATGTCCTTGAGCTCCTTGAACTTGATCTCCAAATTTGTTAGCACTGGGTGTATTGCTACACGCACTCTCCAGAGCGGAAGAAAGAACTTTGCAATTCTGTGCATCATGCGTTAGAGTGTGGCTGAAATCCTGTTTGTTGGCAGAATCTATGGCAGAGCTTTGTAGGATGTCGCTGGAATTATCTCGCACAGTCACCGTCGTGGATTTGAACATAGGGCCGCTTCCAGGAGCACTAGGAAGGCAAGCAACACTCAGAGTAAGTACCTTTCAGAGAAATGCAGGCATAAACAAAGCGTTTCATTGGTATCTAAAGGATTTTTAAGAAAAGAGGAAGAATCTATGGATGTGTAGATTTAGAATAAGAATAAAATGTTATGTTTTATAATAGGATCAGTATAAAAAAGAGAGTAAATATTTTGTCCACAGTTCCTTTGTGTGAGGTTATCAGGCAAAGGGCTAACGTTCTTATAAAGTAGTTCACTTTTCCTGGACACACTGGCTGAACTAATAAAAAACTATATTTCCCTAGAAACCTTGCTTCTCCTCCCAGTATGCCGTCATGGTTACAACACTATTACTACAAAGAGCAGAGGTTTTATATTCCTTTGTGCTACAAAATATATTAAAACAGAGGGCACCTCAGCAATCGCTTCCCTCTTAGTCATGATCCCAGGGACTGCTTCTCCACACACAGGCAATCACCCAGCAGCTCCTTTCCTATTTGTGTTCACAGACCTGTCGCAAGCTCAGCCATTTTTTCCACGGAAAAATAATATCAGGGAAAGCATTTCAGCTGACAGCGGTGCAATAAGTGATTCATCCCTCTTGAGAAAAAATTTATCACTGTCTACTTCTGTTCTTCATCTCATGTCCTCTTCCCATCTGTTCTATATGACTTAATAGGAAGCAAAGAGAAGAGCAAAAACTGCTTGAGCTGCCAGTTTTCTGGGGTCCACAGGAACTGTTCAGAACTAGGTGAAATGAATGTACACTACAACAACATTTTAAAAAAATATTTCTTTTTGTTTGCTTGTTTTAACCAAATTATTTTATATTTTACAGTGCAGAGCACTACCAGATGATAGGTCACTGGAAAAACTTGCAAACGTAATTCAGGACCCCAAGAAGTGATGAGCTAAATAATGACAAATGTAATCTATTCGGCCCCAGAAAGTCGGGGAATTCTTTTGAGAATTCCTGCCCTGTCCAGTTCTTCATCAATTGGAAATACCTATTAAAAGAAGAAAAAGAAAAGCACCACTTTTTATTCATTAGAATGAAAAAGAAAAAAAGGTGATTTCTTCTAGAAAGTAAACCTAGAAAATACTAGTTAAAACAAATGTGGTGTGTCTGTCTATATCATACCTCTAAGGACACAAAGTAGTAGCATACAGCAACTATTAAACAGGGAGAGCTCATAGAAATTCCTCGTCAGGGACTATGAGGAGGACTCCGCAATAAAGGTAACAGAACAAAACCCTGCAAAATCTGTGTTTCACTAACACGGAAAAGGGGAAACAAGACTCTCTTTCCTCTTTCTCCTGAAACATACCAAATTTAGATTTTAGACTATGCTTCAGGAGAATGATATTTAATGCTGGAAATACAAAATCATGATCATCAAATATTATATTTGGAAAGTTAGAAAACTGATGGAAGAAAAAGAGTTTCTACATGACTTGCCATTAAAAGGTAAATAAATAAATAAATAAATCAGGTGTTTACTGCTCATGCCAAACAGACTCACAACTTTCAGGTCATGTTCACCTGCTCAGAGAGTCTTTGTGTCAGCATGCTGCCCACCNCAAGCCATATGGGTTGACTTCTCTGTTAGACGGTTTGGTGATATGAAGCCTGGATAAAAAGAAACCATTTGCTTTTCAGCATCTATTTTATCCTTTTGAGATTCTGCTGTGAAAAGTCATGTTGGTACATATATATTTTCAGTGTTATAAGTGTGTAGGTAGGAATAGAGTCACAGCCAGCAACCTCAAAATTAATTTCAATAGTATGCTTAGAATCAGTAACAAAACGTATGACTAGCAAGGAGTCATTTCTGCAGTGAGAAGTAAACATTGTGTTCAGCTGAAGAAAAGGAGCACTTACCTTTTAACATATATATAAAAAAAAAAATCAGTCCAGTCATTGAGATTTAAGGCTAGATTTCTGGATGCTTTCCCAGCCAAACAGTTTGAAAACTAAATCACAGAGATCTGTTATATCCTAGAAATACACTGCATTCCTCACCTCATCAATGGAGTAGTGTCAGCCTTCAAATGCATTGACCTAGTTCACTAAGCTTTCAACCAATGTGCCTGGTTTTATGAAATATATATGAAACATCTTTTTTTAGACTAAAAATACATGTCATTTTAGCTCCACTGGGAAAAAAAAATGTTAAACATTCATTTCTCCACATAGTGTGACTCAAATTACTGTACACATACTGCTTCAGAAACACCATATAACTCATGTGCCGGGCTCCAGCTGAAGAATTCCAGCAGCCCCTTGTCCCAGAGCATCAGCAAATAGGCGAGGGATTATTACAAGGCGTTCTTTGTGTTTCAGCAGCCACACACTTACCACGTTGTCTCTTTCCTTAGCTCAGCTAACTTGTGCAAACGTTGAAGGGCTTTTTCCTGTTTCCTTTCATCCTTCCTCGACTTCGATGCTACGTTTCGAGCAAACTCCCTCTGCTTCAGTTCCTTGAGTCTCTGCAAGAGATTGTCACATACACACAAAAACAACCCCAGGAATGATTAGCATTTATAATGACAGTCACTTTCTGGTAAGCAATCTCATACTGAGATTGATTTTCCAACCTAACCAAAGTGATTCACTCAATAATGTATATATTTCAAGTGAATAACAAAAATACCTAGAGATTTTAGAGAGATGTTAGTTGGGGCGGAGAGATTTTTGTGATTAGTATAGACCAGCCTCAGTAGAACTAGATGCTGTTCATCCAGAATCAGATTTTGACACCTTTATTCTTACTGCTGAAATGAGCAGGACTGCGTGCTTAGGAGCGCTGAAGCTAGTAAGACTTCACGCCTCAGGGTGTCAGCAGGGTCTCACTCCAAGCAGCGACTATTTTCAGTTTTCATTTACTGCCTGTTTCTAGGTCTACATATTTCTGTCAGTGAACTTGACAATAAAATTCCCACTGACAGCACAGAACAACACCGAACCCACAGAGAATAAGGAGAATGTTGTTGAAGGAATACTTACACAACGTGGGATGCAAAAAAGGTGCATTTTCTGCCTACCTGAGCTATGTGGACACAAAACTGTTCTCCTTTTTCCTGCGTCAAAGCACTGCCAGGTAAATATTTTAATGATGGGAGCCTCTCCTCAGCCCAATCAACGCATTATTTGTTCAGTACATACAAGTTGGGGAACAGAAGAACCATTTACAGATTTTAAGCAATTAAATTATTCTGCATGATTGTTACAAGTAGGTGTGAATGTGTGAGACAGAAGAGTCTGGCTGGAGTTTCATTTGCACAGCCTTCATGTTGGACTGTCTGCTTGGAGTGAGNTTCATGTTGGACTGTCTGCTTGTCTTTTCTGGAACTACTTGTTCCTGAGTTTCCCTTCTGTCAGATGTCCTGTCAAATAAATGGCCCTTCTTCCAGTACAGAAGGGTGATGAGCATAATTGTTCTTAGCATAATGGGAACTACTTATTTAAAGTAATTTTTTTCTTATAACTAATGTCTCCAGCTTTCACATAGGGGTCTTAAAAAAACTGTAAGAATTACTGCTAGACAACATCTGAGAGGTTTACTCATCAAATACATGCATGTAAGTGGAGCTTTTCTCAGTTATAAACCACAGAAGAGGTACCTGGCACAAGCTGGATTGAGGCCTGCCTAGACGGTTTCCAAAAATACCATTTCCTGTATATAAAAGGTCATCCAAGTGCAAAAATGTGTGTCTCCATTCTTAGATAGTGTAGCTCTGTCCCACTTGTATTTATTGAGCCATCTGCTAAATTACCATCACCTTCATTCCCTTACTGCACTTAGTCACGTTAGGGATAACTAGCAGTGCACTTATGCTGCACTGTTTCTATTTTGTTGGGTTTTGCTAGTATTATGTAAATTAAAATGAGAATACACATAAAGTGTCACTAGTCCATGCATTCTGAGTATCACAAGGCCCCCATTCAAAAAATGCTGCAAGTAAATGGGAGTAACTAAAAGAAGTGTGCCTTATTCTTAGAAAGCATCATTTTCTTAAAAGTTTTATTTCTTTCCATGTGGCAGGAATATTCATTAATGCTAACTTCAATGGCTACTTTAATGCCTGCTATATTTGTTTGCTTCCATGGATCAGTAAGCAAGTAATTAGCAGGCAATCGTACTCTATTTAAATGATGCCCTTGTACATTCTCCTCTGCTTATGAACCAGCTTAAAATATGTAATTCCAAGTGAGTACAGAGTTCAACCAACAGTTCATGATGAATAATTGACTGAGATTCGTCCAAAAGATTTAAATGCCTACGCTGATATCACGGGGCACAGCACTGCCTCCTGGAACACACAGCGCAGAGATCAAGTTCATTTTGGGAATGACTCCCCAATATCGAGCCAAGGGATGCCTGACCCTGCTTCTCCACTCTTGCCATGGGGTCCAGCAATGGGGCGCACTTGCACTCAGACACAAGCTGCTTTAACAAACCTAACTGCCAAACTGGGCCTGAAGCAGAAATAGTCCACCTACTTCCAACCAGACTCAGCCAGGAGTTGGCGCTCACCCATTGAATCATGTTCAGCTGAGTCCAGAAGGAAAGGAAGGCACCAGGGGAGGTGAAAGCTCAGGTGAGCCTGCATTTTACCCTGAGGTGTCCCCAGCTAGGTAGCGCAAGGTACCCATATAAACCCACAGAAACCCTAGGTGGACCTCCAATGAGATGTATCTTGTTACTTCACCCATGTCTGCATTTCTCAACTTATCATGAGCAGTTTTTTTTTTTTTTTTTCCAGTTTTCCTCCTTTCAAGAAGCTCATGCCAAGTTTCCTAGTTCTTCCCTGCATTATAAAAGGAATAAAAACACATGCAGGAGGCACGTGCCTGAAGACCTCTGTGGATCAAAGCCTCCCTACAGCAGAGACACATTACTGCATTAAATGCACTTCTTGTTACGAGCCCACCGCCACCCTGCAAAATGTTTTATTCCTTTTTTTTTTTTTTTTTTTTGCTTAAAAATTAAAGACTTCACNNTTTTTTTTTTTTTTTTTTTTTTTAGCTGAAGATCTAAGCACTTGCAACAACAGCACTTCAAAACTAATAGGTCTTAAAAACATCGAGAAGCCATTAATTAAAAATATGCTCAGGACAGTGAAAGCACATTAAGGCTGAATAGTGAAATACGGTGTAGCGGAATGCTATGATAACAAGTGATAAAATGAGGAAATAAAAAACAAAACCAGCCTCAAATAAAACACTTGAAACATTCAGACCTGTAATTCCACACTGTCAGAGCTGATTCTAAAGAAAACCAGTGGCACATTAACACAGTTTGTGAAACACAAGGGGAAATCGCAACATGCTTCAGGACCGGTATACGGTCTCTCAGTAGCATTACTATCCACATACAGAGCAGACGTCCTCCCCATCACGGAAACATCAGCTAAGGACTCTCACAACCTGCCCCTGGCAAAGCTCATCTCACCAGGCTAGGGGCAACTCTACGAGGGTCAACAACAGATAGGAACGGTTTTTCTAACAGCAAGACTCAGGGAAATTCAGCACAGTGCAGTTCAGATATGATGATGTTAATTTGCTTTTGACCTTAGATTAACAATTAAATTATGCGGAGTTTTACAAGGCTGAAAATATATTCATTTTCTGATCAATGGAATTATAAATCTCAGAACTTACCAGACTTGACATCAAATTTTACTTCTTTATTGTCTTTTTATTTTATGTAAAATCAGGAAAAATGACCCTATTCCCAGCAGCCATTGAATCACCTCTCTAGAATTTATATTACTGTCAGCTTCCTTCTCCTCTTCCAACTATTTTCCCCCCTAATATAGAGACTATGTGTTGGCTGTTCAGCACCGCCACTGGAGGTGGTGGCACAAGAGTGGCATTCGGATTTATTTAAAATAAATGAAATATTCCTTCCGTTTAAATCTGTATACATTATAAAACATTTTTAATTGTTACTATTTTTTAAGCTTACATTTGCTTTAGAAAATCTGATTACTGACTGATACAAGGATTAATTACGAGTATTTCTTAGCTCCTGCTGACTGTTGTAGAAGCTGTGTGTATTCCCCTTTCTCTGTTATAGCACATTATACTCCCTGTTAACTGAGATGGTTTATTGCTTCTTCATATGAATTATGGTATGACAAACAGAGCAACAATGCGCTCATTAGATAAGCACTTGTAACACCAAACCATATTAGTACCCTTTTGCCAAAAGGATTGAGCTTAATCAATTATAAATAATAACTGAATAGATCAGAGCTCTTGCAACACCTGTAAACACTCAAACGGGGAATGAGACGTGCATTTCAAACACACAGCACTGCTTTGTACGGTGTAAAACACATCTATCTTCATCCTGCCCTTGGTGGTATTTTACAGGTCTGCACGTCAAGACACCTTCACTTGACACAGCAGGACAGAGCAGCAGCTCTTGACCCGCATTGTGGTCTTGCAGTGCTGCATACTCTTCATCACCACCTCTCCTATTACCTAAAATAAGGATTTCTCCTTTTGCCAATATTACATAAGCAATTAAAGCTCAGAGAAAATAATAAAATGCAAGAACTTGCACTTTTAGTGCTACAAAGCCTTCCCTAGCAGAAGTTAAACAAGGCGAGTTATTTCAATAGGAAGCAGAAACATCAAGATTTCTCAATGAAATGGGTAATTAAGCCACACAATTAAGCAACAAACTAATAGACAATCCATTTGTTTTCAATCTGCCACCATGAAATTAATTGCTATAATATGCTCCTGATTTAGAAGAGGAACATAGGGGAATTTTAACAGCAACCTACTGCCACTTGTAGGGGAGTTGCAAAGCAGTTGGGGACACTTCTTGCTAACAGCTGGGAAAACCTACTTGTAGGGCAAAACTTATAACACATTTGCAGCAGCACCACATTTTGTACGGTCAGGTGTTAACTCTTCCATATGACAAGGAACATTCAGTTGTGAGTGTTTTCCTCTTTTCCTCTTCTATTTCTACCACTTACTGCAGCCATAACCTTCCGACTGTCTTTTAACAGTGGAAGAAATCTCACACTAATATAACTATATGTAGGATTTCAAAAAAAACAGGTCCTCGGGGTCCACAATGGTGCTGCTTCTGCCAGGGAAGAGGACGAGAAGATCACAGAAGGAAGGGCGATAGAAATGTCCGTCATTTTCATCTCCAAGCGCCATATAATTAAAGCACCCAAGCAGCAATAAATAGCAAGCTCCAAGGAAGCTACAGACCTTGGTTACTGCCAGTGCCATGTGTTGGATAGGAGTGGATTAACTTGTCCATCGCTAGTAGTGATATTCCCATGTTAGCCTGACATATGAAGATCTTACTATTGCTCTGCATTAGGTAACTGTGAAAGATACACCATGGAGCAACAGAAGGAAAAAACTATCCTTCCTGTCTATGCTTTTTAAAGCTTTTCCTTCAGAAATTATCTGCAGGAAACAAACATGTATTCCATTATGTAATGATTAATGCCCTTTCCAGCACAGTAAGTCTCAGGCTCAATTTGACATCCTTCTGCTGTCTGCAAGTCTTCTGCTCCCTTACAGTACACCCCTCTGCAAGATTCAGATAGTGTTCTAGCTCGCGCCGCAACAGGGCTCCCAGACTTTGACAAATAACAGGCTCTGGATCCCAAAGTAAGACTTCTGTTGCTTTTGTTTCAAGATAACCATGTTTCTGAAGTTGACTAAGTGGTCCCAGTGTTGCCATTGTGCAAAAACATTGTTTTAAACACGCAGAATTGCTGAGCGCTGCATACTGAATATTTCACTACGATCTCTAGGAACCATGTGTGCAAGAACAGTAAGAACAGACTGCTCTTACTGCAAACTTTAGGGTATTTTTTTGTTAGCTTCAGCAAAAATCAGCAGAATACTTCATAAATATTAAGGCCAAGGCCAAAGAAAGCATCATAAAACCACAGAATTAGCATCTTGCCTATCAAATTAATGTTCCTAGATAATGAACATAAAGCCGATGCACGTTTGTGTATCTGCAAAGTGGTTACATATGCTAGTCCATAACTCACAAGTATTTATTTTAATGACTGTAGGCCTAATTCTGGTGCTCTTAGTCAACAGAGAAACTCCTGCTGAGCTCAGGGAGAGCAGACTTTATAAATCCTGCATGGCAATTTTCAGCAACACTTAAGGGAGCCTCTTCAGTCACAAAGATTAAAGACAGGATAGGTGCGTGTCACGTCTCTTTTTAAGGATCACTTGGCCTTTATACCCACTTCTGCACCAGTTAGGATTCTAATTAAAAAACAACAACATACGCAACATTTTAAGTCCTGTTAAGAAATGGTTATGCCTAGCAATGCCAGAGAAAAGGGCAACATTGTAGATAGAGCAAGGGCGCAGCACCCAGGATGCCCTAAGTGCGGGGCTGCCCTCTGAGGCACCAGCTCGCCTTTGCTTCTTCTGACTGACAGCTGGAGTGGCACCCTGCACAGCACGGGTCACTTCTTACATCACGTGTCATTCTCTGGCCCTATCCACCACTGTTGTTTTGCTCCAGCAGGGAAATGTAAGTACCCAGAGTAATCTTTCTGAGCTATATTGATATTTTCAGGCTTGACAGTTCTGCTGCAATCCAAATATTGATTCAGCCATGCACTGCCTCCTGATATTTTCGGGTGGACACTGGTCACTGAGTGCTAAATGTCGAGGACTGCTCTATTCTCTATTTCGCACACATAAATAACAAGAGCTCCGCAACATCCCATCTAAGTTCGATCTGTAAAACTTTAAGATATTGGAAAAATCCTCTGTTTGAATACTATTCATCTTCCAAAAATCATTTCACAGGAACCATGGCTTCCTTATTCAGCACTCCTTTTAGAGAAAGGCCACCTCTGCCACTTTGGAAAGGAACATGGGATTTCCCTTTAGAATCTCTTTTTAGCAGGAGACAGTAAGGCTACAAAATGGATGGTTCCATCCAACGAAAGCTGTCGATGGCTCAGCCTTTGAAGCTGTCTTTTGTCCTTGTTGGAAACTGTTCTGCTGTTTATTGCATGAATATCATACTTGGCAGTTCTGAGGTGAGACTCCACCCAAGAAGTCTTTGCTCCAGTGTTGTTCCATACCTATCAGTGTCTTTTTACCTGGGTCAAAATGATTTTCCGTGCCCCCATCACCAAAACTCTCTGTCCCTTGGTGGTTCGTGCTGCTATTCTGATTGCTTCTCCTTCCATACCAAAGCAGAATACAACATCCTTTCTAAAAGCACACTGAAAATTGCAAGCAGACGTGTTTCGACTCTGATTTCTGGTTACGGCCTCTTTGGATAGTGGCATTTTAGGTAAGATTGCCACAAGGACTGAAGTGAGCCTACCACACCTTAAATCTTCCCAGTCTTTACAACATGCACAATGACTGAAAAGTGAGGAAATAATGTTTACAGCCAGGGCCTTTAAAGGATATTTTCTACATTCCTTGAAGGATGCCCTAATAACAGTGATGGGTTAAAGCAGATACGTGAATTCCCTACAAGCAAGATCTTGATTCAAGTTCTTTCAGTCAGATGTAAATCACAATCACTTTCTTGTACTGGTTTTGTATCGGATCACATTCAAAAACTCCGTTCACAGATTGCTTCCCATCAGCAGGACGTGCTCCTTTCCAGAAATTATCCCGCAGCTGTGACAAGCTTCTTCAAAGAATACGTAAATTTGACCAATGAAAACTGAGAGGAGAACAGGATTTTGCAAATTCTGACACGTCTCACAGCCACAGCTAACTGGCACTGTCAAAATTTTGTTTACCCTTAAGACAACTATTAATATCATTCATTCAGAATCCTCTGAGAGAAACACAAGATTAAGGAAGAAATATTAAATATGAAGATTGCATCTTGCAAAGCAAAATGAATTAATACTCTAATTTGGCTTATGCTTTCATTTTCAACCATGTAAATGAAGTGCCTTGAAACATAACTTTGATAACATACATGACCATAAATAGCAGATATTGGTTGAAAGTGGTTACAAGAGCACTGCCTGGTTATGAGAGCTCACATCTGTATTTATGTGCATCTTCTAGAGCATCGCTGCTTTTGCAGGGTGAAATATTAGTATTTGCAGAGCAAGGATGTATCTGTCACTACCTCATGCTTAAGAATGACTGAAGTTATCAGTAAATCACAGCCTGGAGGCTGCGGAAGGAAAACAGGACTATCAGAGCGGGCCACAAAAGCGTAAGCACAAGATCATAGCAAAGGCCTTGGGAGTCTGAGCAGAGGATGACACCAGGGTCCCAGGGCTATAAACAGCTCACCAGTGCTCAGCTACTGCTTGCTAAAGGAATGCAACCTCAGCACATGGGTAACGAGAATGACCAAGTATCCAACATATGTAAAATTACACCAAATCTGACAGTAATACACAATTATGAACCACAGAAGACAGAGAAAATAAGCAGAGCAAGTGTTTCTTAGTATACGAAAACGGCCCTCAGACAGGGTGAGGGAGGGGGTACAAACCATCAATACCTACATTCACCCTCTTCCTGGCTAAAAGGACGAATAAACCACCAATATCATCATTAAACCCTCTCTCTCCATGCTGACAGCATGTAACAACCCCTCCCTTTTCTTTTTCAGGAGCATTGGAGAAGCACTGAAACACTACAGAAGGATTAGATACTAGAAAGCTTGTGTGTATCTGCATCCTTACTGGAACTGAGCTGGTATAATCAGATGATTTCAACATTAAGTGCCGTTATAATTGCAGTTGGCCTAGTAATAATTTCTTTGTCATGCTAAGACTTGAGCTAAGCTAACAGCAAATCCTTGGCTTTGCCTAGGGTGTGTGTTTTTCTCCCCCGTGTGCCTGCAAGCAGGTGCTGGGCTGGGCACCCACCGTTGAGGCCTGGCTGCTACATGGGGCAAACAGGGCCCCAAGCTTGCTAGCTTGGTACATACCAGAGGCAGTCCGGGGCGATGTTACTTTGCCTAAGTTGGATATCAGCCTTTCAGGAGATAATTTGCTCTTAAGAATCGCTACAAAATTAATAAAAACAATAATTAGCTAATGAAGCACAGCTCATTACTGAAAGGAAATGTACCCAAATCTCAGTCCACGTTCTTAAAGGCAAAAGGCAATATATAGGAAAAGCTAACAATAAGCTGTATTAACTTTTCTATTACAGCAGTCAGGACAGAAATAGACTTCCCACACACTATGCAGGTTCTGATTAACAGGTGATCACACTGAGGAGGAAGCACAAAGCAACACTGAACTCTGGAATATGAGCTGCTATATTTCAATCTTTAAAGAAAAGAGGAAAAAGAAGCACGCAGGCAGTTATCTATCTAACAACAAAAAAAAATAGGAGCAACTAACTAGGTGAACCTTCTGTACATCTCAGCAGATGACAGATTTAAAGTGTCTCTACTCAACATGAAGGTATTTCTGGATAAAACATTGCCACAGAAAATGGTAAACAAGAGCAGAAACTTTATGGTTCCAAGGTTAACTTTACTTTATGTTTAGAGAAAGTTATTGGTTGGTTGGTTGGTTTTTTTAAATAGTACTTCACACTCTTTACCTACAGCAAACACAAACAAACAAGCAAAACTCCTTTTCAGCTAAGAACTACCAGTGATAGGTATGAGAACCTTGTCCACCCCTCTTAAAAGATCAGAAAAAAAAAAAAATCTTATTCCGAGAAGCCTCCCAGCTCTGCAAACAAACCTCTTACCATCCTCAAGCACTACACAAGCATGACTACAGCACTCTGCAATTAATAAATATTTGGAGAGCAGACTACTTCTGCACAACACTTACACTCTGGAGCTGAAACAGGTATCTTTGCCGATATTTGATTTGGCACCTCTCACCTCGCAGTGATTGTCATATTTTTCTGGTTCTGATTGACAAATTATCTTTTTTACTTTATTAACTACAAAAAATCTCATTCATTCTAGAAAGTCTTATGGGCATTTTTAATGAAAAACAGGAAAACGTCTTCACAAGTTTGGTTCAAATTTCTTTAAATACTTTTTTTCCTATGGAGAAGCAACTCATGACATGTCCTTCTCTCACAGAAAAGATTTGGCTGTTTTCTACCCAAGTTATCTCCCATGGAAACTGAGATATTTCAGATATCTGCCCCCAGTCTTCATGACATCCCTTAAAGGAGGCTGGTCTCAAAACATCAATTCTGCCTTAAGGTTCCCATGTTACCACTTCAAGATTTCCTAGCAATATGCTGTTGTACTCTCAGGGTTGGGATAGGAAAATAGCTGTAAACCACTTGCCTCTCCTTGACACATTCTCCCCTTTTTTTTCTAAATTGCCACAGAGGGTGCTTAGAGAAGGTTAGAAGAACATAAATTTACACAAGTGATACTTTTTTCCTTCTGCACATCTAGGATTTATTGTCGGAATTCTCTCTCTTAATGGCAGCAAAGTGACTCATCCTTTAATAAAGTCTTGAAACAGTTCATCAAATTGTCATCCCCCAAAACTATTTCTTGCTTGTTTGCGTAGGACGAGGCTACATAAGTCAGTGAAAGACTTAGAAAGGCTATGAAAATTTCAGTGTAGTTTTAATAAGTTGGTTGTAACATTTATACAGTTTTCTGTTCTCATCAAATCTTATAGCATATAGCACTTCACAGAGAACAACATGAATGTGGGTACGCCTTGAACTAACATTTTATTGCTGAGGTTTTAGCATTTTTATCTAAAAATTAAGAAGGGTAATCAAATTCTGGTTGAAAAAATTGTGAATTATCATCTTCTTGGAAGTAAATTATCTTTTATACTGACAGCTGTCTAAAACTTCTACAAATACTTGCATGGAAGAAGAGACACCAGATACAAAATATAAGGACTATTTAGTTCATTTTACATCGTTCTTCGTATCCCTGGAATTAAAATATTACTATTTTATAGTGTTAAAACTGTAAGCTCTGATACACTTCAGTTCCATGGGTAAAGTTTGGTGAAGACTAAGAGTAAAGCCACCAAACACTGAAGCTTAGACCCTTGGCTTTTGTGAATGACTTCCTAGCAGGAATTTGAACTCTTGACCCATATGTTCTGCCATGCTGCATAACATCACAGCCTCCTTGGGAAAAGAATGGATGCTAGATGCCTAAAAAATACAGAAGTGCTGATGTTCCTAAACAAAAAAAATACATTAGCACAGCTTCAAATTTCTTTTTTTTCCTTTTCCTTTTTTTTTTTTTTTTTTTTTTAACAGATGTTGCAGAAGAAATCTCATGTGTCTACAAAGAGCATGCGTCACTCTGATGATGTGAACCTTCCCTTCTGCCTGTGGCAGTATCACAAGGAATAAATCATTCTGTCTGAAATTCTTGCTGACCCTCAAGACACCAGCTGGTGCCCTACATGCAGCACACCTGCAATCTGCAGCCAGAATTGTGTTTAGTACCAGTGAAAGCATTGCCTTCTCCACTGTCATTCCAGAGAACTCCTCCAGGTGTTGACACACCAGAGTTTAGCAGGCTCATGTCCCTCTATCCAGCTCTGCTCTGACTCATACTTCCACCTCTTCTGGCAATTGATCCCACAGAAAGTGCAATTACTGCAGTTTATGTATTTTATTTATTTCAGTCTGAAAGAGCTGAAATAGCCTTCAGAAATAAGGCTGTATGAACCCTTTCCCCGACCACCTAGCTATGCGTGGCTCCAGGTATTTCCTGAGCTTTTTGCCGCTTAAGGAATTGCCAGCAAAGCTCTTCTCCAGTTCTTTGCCCACACTTCCCCTCAAATGACACAATTCCTTACACCATACTTTCACAAGGACTTTCACATGCTTTGTATGCATTGCATATGGAGCCTCCTCCTTTTCTTCATTTTGAAGCTGATGGCACTAACTTCATTTCATGGCTGCAGTTGTTATTGGAGAAAGTGTCTAGAAAGTCTCCTCGATGAGCCTCTTTCTTCCTGGCCTGAATAACTATGTGCAGCAGCAGCCTTTGCTTCCTCCCTGCTCACACTTTTTAGGATATTTATGAACACGTTAAACAGAACTCTGCTCTTCACAGTGTGAGAGTGTAGTGAGAGTATCTGCTCTCTCCTGTCCCTTATCCATCCTGAGACCTCTTTTCTAAGGGCAGTTCAGTTATTTAAAAGCTTTTCCTCTGTCTGTCAAAAGGCATTAGGAAACTTACACTGGCCGTACTAGCTCAAACACATTTATTTGTTTGAAAGTCAAATATAAAAAGTAGTATTTTTGCTTGCCCCAAACCTATCTTTTCAATATAATTGAATTACATAGTATAATTTTTCTTTTCTTTTCTTTTCTTTTCTTTTCTTTTCTTTTTTTCAGGTGCTGGAGATGAGGAGTACACCTGTATCACATCTGCCCCTGAAATACAGCCACCACTGACTTAGAAAACAGCAGCTGGTTGACGGCGTGCACCAATTACACCTAACAGCGAGGATGGGAAGGGAAGAAGGCACTTTAATCAGCTGAAACTACAGGGGGGATTCATGTAACACAATCTAATTACCTGCCTGGATTTTGGCCAGTGCACTACTAAAGACACCATCCTTGCTCCTAAGCAAGCAGCCTTGAAACTTCCACTACCAGAGTGGTCAAGGTCTTGGTTTTATGTCTTGAAGGCAGCAACTCCAGCAACACAATTATACTGCTCCAGCACTGACTCAAAGGAGACAGTGCCACCCACTGAAGAACCATCGTGTCCTGTAGCATACAAATGATAATTAGCAGTCCTTTTTTTCAGAAATTATGAGATGCTCTAGACCTGCACAGTGTGGGATTTGATGAGATGAGAGCACTGGGTGGTATAGCTAATAAATCAGTTTACTGTACAACCTCATTTCTTTAATGAACAGCAAATACCTGAGCCTTAGTAAAGAAGAGCCCCAGGCACACACTTGCGAGACGAAACACTGGATTTAATTGTTGTGTTTTCTCTGAAGAGGGAGTGCTGACCTATCACTAGGCATTAGAAAACACTCTCCTCTCAGGGGGCAATGCTAAGTGTAAATCTTGATGTAAGAATTAAAACATTAAAAAAAAAAAAAAAAAAAGGTGGCAAAGCCATTATGGGAGAATAACCCAGCAGAGGTACCATTTTCATAAGAGAGTCACTTTTAAAAGCTGACAAGAGCTGTCAAGGTGTCAGGCCAGGAGAAGAGCCAGCACAATTAGCATACACTAGGCTTCAATCTGCTGCGCGAGGAAAAAAGCAGGATTTGTTTTGGACAATTACAAGTTAATAAATGGAAGTGTCAGTTCCTCCGCAGTTATTTCTACAGCACCCATTAAAGTGTACTAAAGGCCAAAACCTTTCACAGTTTCTGTCACGGTAGGCAACACTACCATTATTTTATATTTCAAGCAATTTTATCGTCAATGACAGCAGTTACAAATGTCCAAGGAAATATTTCCCCCAGCAGCGTACGAAGCAGTT
>VXAV01005489.1:9801-22502 GCA_013399715.1 Alectura lathami | reverse complement strand
TACTTGGCAGAAATCATCCATGCTCACAGCAGTGACTAGTGGTTTAGATTTTTATTATGAACACTGTATTTTTCCTCCTGCAAAGCACACACATACAAATGAGGGCTAGAAGCAAAGTGCTCAGGAGGGCATCTCCATTCAGACAGCAACTCCAGGGATTTGCAAAGGATTCCAAGTCTTTGTGCATACCCACCAAGGAAGGGACAGAAGTCCCCATGTAGAGCTGAACACACATTGCATGAGGAGCAGGTACTGAAGTTGTCTGTACTCAAAGGGTACAAAACTTGAATTTATCTCAAATCCTTACATAAAGCAGAAAAAGCTTCCAAATCCCTACTTTCTAAATATACCGTTTTTTCTCCTCACTGTTGCTGAAGGAAAATGGTTTGACACAATTTTCGCCTTGTTGATCTTCCTGTTAATCAAGTCAGAAAGATGAGTCATTAGCTATTTTATCTTCCTTTTGTTCACAGTCAGACAGGTGTGCAGATCCAAAGCAAAATACTAGAGCAGTGTTTAAAAGAAATCTGCTACCCACAGAGTCATTTGAAAAAGACTATCTATTATTTAAGATGTTATCCACACTTATTTAAGTAAAATAACCCCCCACCTCATCATCAAAAGTGAGGTTATCCACACCTACCATTTTAAGGCTGCCCAGCTGTCATAGCTGTAAATTCTATTATGAGAGCTCTGCTTGGGCAGCCAGCCACTCCTCCTCACTCTGAGGAAACTAAAAAAAATAAAAAAAAAATCCTAAAAGAGGCTGGAGAATAGTATATGCCTTGCAGGGATTTTGGCATGGGGTGGATGGACAGCTGCTTCAGCCCTGACCTACTTCTAAGCATCTGAACAAACAAATCTCCTTGTAAATACTCCCCGTAGAGTACTGTTTTAGTTGTTGATCTCCCAGTGATTTTGTGGGCATCTCAAAACTTCCTTTGCTTTTCTAGCCCTGAGTTGAACCCACTTACATTGGGTTTGGACATAGGAGCGAGTTTATGATGCTTACAGGTAGACTACAGCAATTTAAGCTAGATAATATTTTTAACATATTTCTCATTCTACAATACCTACCTTTTTACCAGCCTTAGAAAGTAGGCTGATGTTGGGAAAATATACCAATTGTGATATTCCTTAGAAATGCAAAACTATGAGCAGGAATGAGGGAAGCAAATGAAGTAATCCACATCAGAAGCATGTGCTGCCCTCACATCCAAAGAAAGGATAAAAAGAAAGATTCATTAAGCAAGAAAAAAGCCTTGAGATGGCGGAGAAGAAAAGTCTCCTGCTGGGGCAGAGAAGTGGGACTGCAGAGAGACAAGGCAGAGGGAGATGTGGCAGCAGCCCACATCTTATGAACTAGATGACAGAGAAAACCACTCCTGTTAGCTCAATGCTTGCTCAGTGAAAGAAAATGCAAACAGCTGGGTTTGATAAACATCATTTTAAGGCTTCATTTACTTTTTTCTAATTTGTTCCATTTGTGAGAATCTATTAAATACAGACTTCCATTTTATATCAGGCTTAGTGACAGCCCTGTCTCATACAGCAACTTTTTCTGTGGTCAAAAGGCTATTGACAACCTTAAGCATCCCCAAACATGCGCCCTGCTCTTGCAGTGCTCACTGTAATTGGCGTCCCTTTGGCCAGAGAAATAGTTGTTCCTTCCTGCTGGAAGAGGGAATGCGAACGGAGTGGGTGAAGGGATGAGCTGATCCCTAAGGGAATCCCCAAATCTTTAACAGCTGCTACTGCTGGAACCCTTCTCTTCCACGTTCTTGTTGAGAGTCTGAGGCTGGGATTCTTTCTCTCATGGAATTTGTAGGCTGATATATCTCTGTGTAGTCACAACTGATATAACACAACGAGATACTGTCTGTACCAGATGTGAACATCCAGTTGCCAGTATAAGCAAGAATTTAAAAGCTACATAAAATATATTCAAAAAAGGGTGATTCACAACAACAAAAAAAAATCAGTGTTAAAGAAGGTTGTTTTTTTTCATTTCTTTGACTTTCAGTGACAGAAAAGGAATGAAGGTTACATCGAAATAACTTTTTGCATGAACTCTTGGTAGCATTAGCATATCAAGATGACAGCAGTATGAGAGAAGCTGGAAGCTGGGCATTTAAAAGTAACAGTATTAATAATGAATGAGCTTGAATTAATATTATTCATTATTTATATTATCATGTGCCATGGGTTTCAGTCAGTTCTAGTTTAAGAAAAGATGCAACATGCTGTTGTTTCCTTCAAGGAAAGAGAAGGATTCCTATGAGAGAGGCACAGACACAAAGACTGGCTGTATTTATGTTGTCTTTTGCAGACTGAATGCCTTAAAATAAATAAAGATACAAAAATCATTCAGCCAAAAGACATCAACACTTTCAATCACTTGATGTTGAACCACAATTCTTCTGCCACATACGGAGACTTTGGAAGGAAATGAAAGGTTCTTTGCAGAATAATTGAGGTTTGTCACAAGGATGCTTGTCATGAACAAGCATAGATGAAAGTCTAGTGAGAAACTAGGGGCTATTACTCAAATAATAGCATATGGTGTCCTTGAAATGATGGAAGAAGATAGGCTGAATTCAAAATGGAAACAAGACTGATGGGAGGGGCACACTTCTAATCTCCTTCTCCACCAGCCCTTGTAACTTTCTTAAACAAAGGCTCCTGTCTCCCAGCAGAGCCCAGAAACAGCTGCAGTCCTGTTCTCTTAGTCTGTCTCTCGTTTTAATTCTTTCATATGCTGCATGAGGGTGAGGAAAGTTCAGCTCAGCGAGTTGATCAGATCTTTGCTGGACAGCTAAAGTTGTAGAACTAATTAAAAAATTAAAAATTAAAACAAGACCAACTAACTGCTGAAGCTCAAAACAAAAAGACAACCACAAACACATAGAACTGGCTCTGCAGTTAAATTATTCCAAGACTGTATTGCCTGCACGTGAAAAAGAGAAGAAACACCTGAGTTCCTATTTTAGACATCACTAAATGGTTCTAGAACAGTTTTGAAAATCGAAGACATTTCTGTGTAAGTTGCTACTGAACCACATTTAAAATACTAATAATAACTGTAAATATAATTACTAGAATAGTATTCATCTTCCGAAAGAAACTGCCCGGATGGCCATCTGTGATTAGGACCTACAGCCTTTCCCTGTATTTACCCTAAGCCACACCGGTTCTGTAGATATCCCCGTGTCCTACTGCAACCAGCCCACGGGCTGTGCAGGAATCATTGCTTGAGCTGAAATCAGGGATCGTTTCTATGCAGGTTGCATAGAACATGTTCTCAGTTCTTCCCAGTGAACTCCCATATGTAAAACACCATGCACAGGCTGCTGGGCAGAAGAAATAATTCTAGCAGAGCTCCTAAGAAAAAAGAAATCTGGAAACCTTTTTTGGAGGGGCAGCAAATGGGAAACCATAAGGTGGCTTCTGTAGCATCAGGCATGAAACCATTCAAACGCACCAGTTAATTGTTTTAGCAATTAATTTAGCAAAACTAATTCATGTTAGTTTCACAAAAATAAGTCACCTTGAGATGTCAGAATTTAATACATTACTAGCAATGCACGTTTGTCTTTTATCTAAGAAAACTTAGAACTTCATTGCAAATAATGTTTTTCTTTGATGATCATTGATAGCTCAAAACCATGGAGTAACAAAACGCTTTTCATGTTGGTCATTACTTACACTTAATCTATATTCTATTTGACTACTTTCAAGACAGCAATGGAACTGTCTTTGGAATCTGGGAAAATTACAGAAAATGTATTCGGGCTGATTGCTTTGAAATTTGCAGCCATAATAATGCTTAATTAACTTTGGGAGATTGATTCTGTTAAAGAATGAATGACAACAAAAAAAGAATATTTTTCTTCCAGATAATTGCTTAGCTCATCTATAGCCTAATACAACAAAACATGCAATAGGTAAACTCTCATTTGATCTTGAAAACTGTATAACTCAAGTTTTTAATCATTTCTCCCCATCAAAACACTGTCTGCCAAAATATGTATCACAATATGCAGCATGCTACTGTAATCATGTATGAGAACACTTTATAGTTTCCTATCTTCAAATCCTAATTTTTATCTCCATTCTTATCTTAGTCCTGAATAGTAAAAAGTATTTTCTTTTACAACAACGTTGGCCACAAGTGCCAGCACATGGGGTTAATATTCTGTTCGTAGACTATTCGTAGGACTAGGCAGCGTATATGCACTTCTTGAGCAATTATGTCTGTTCTAAAAACAACTTGGCCAAAAATAAGTCAATTAGATGATCAAACATTATTACAGAACAGGATTAACTAAACTTAAAAAAAAAAACAAAACAAAACAAGAAAAAGTTACGCCATATCTTTCCACTTATAATTTCCAAAATGTAAGTGCAGTTACACATTTTCGTTGGTAAAGAAGCAGCAGAAGACTAGTTGTCAACAAGACTGAATTCTGTAGTATTAGTACTTTACTCAAGAATATCCTAATCTAAAGTGTTAGTACAAGTTTAGAGTGGAAAAGTGCCTATATACTCTGCAACACTGACACCCATCAAGAAGCCAATACCTGGAATTAAATTTTACAGGCCAAATAAGAACTGGAAGGAAAAAAAATAATTTTTGTTTCTATCATTCAGGAAACAGTGTAGGAAATTTCCCCTTAAATAAGTCAAAACATTCCCGGATAACTTTCAGAGATTATCCATTCCCGTTTCAGATGCACCCTGCCATCCCAGCTGGCACCCAGCTGCCACCTAGCCCCAGGCGCCCCATGCCAGCGGCACAGCCCTGGGAGCAGTCACTGCACAGTGGCCGTCACAGAAGCAGAGCTCTGCAGAAGTAGCTCTCCTGCCAGCTGGCCATCCACGGAAGAGAATCCCTGTGGAAAATCCCCTATGGCATTATGATGGAGATATATACATATATATATATATGTATTTATATATATATTATTTCCATAGAGCAGAGATGCTCCTTTCTGTTCCTATTTTTGGAAAAGAAGGGGTTGTTTTGTTGTTGTATGTGGGCTACAGATATACATATACCTATAGGAACACACACAGCTGAACATTTGTTGGTGTTCCCTTCATATTTAAAAAGGATGAAAAAGATTAGCATCTCTTCCTGAGGGGAAAAAAAAAATGAAATACAGGCAGAGATGTGAAACTGCATTCTGTGAGTGGGACAACAACAGTAAGAAAGAGCTGGGGTTGGAAACAAAATCATTTAAATCTTATTCTATGCCTGCTCCTCTTTGAGGAAGGTTAAGATTGCCCATAAGGGCACACAAACATTGCTCTCTTCTAACCTGAGAAACAAGCTCAAGTAAAAGAAATATAAAATTTCTCTGTTCCTTTAACTTTGGCTGCAAGAATCCTGACTCTCTGATTTTCAGAGTGGTGGGTCATTACGTGCACAGCAGAGAAAGCACTCAGCCATGTACTGCAAAATGTATTTTCACTTGTGAGGAAAGGAAAAGATGATGCCCTAAGTGCTGGAGGAAGGGAACGTTGCCCCTCAGCCCCAAGGACCCAGTGGTTTCAGCACCAAGGTATCCATGCGGCCTCTACCTGGTGCTCGAAGAAGGGATTTCCCTCATCACTCTTGGGGAAGTTGATGGCCATGAACAATCCCCATGGCTTTCTTGTCTGCTCTGTCATCCCCTTCTGGCTGGGCTCTGTGTGCAGTAAGGTCCACAGAAACACAATGCTGTTGCCAGCAGCATCGAGTTATGTCGCGTACCTATAACATACTTGTTTTGCTTATGAAGCAGCTCTAAGGAACATTTTTTGAAGCTTTTAAGGCTTGGTTCTGTACTAGAATAAAGTTCTTTTTTTTTTGACATACTGCCCTGGAAGAAGAAATATTTCTGAGAATCATTGTTTCTGTGCTTCCAAAACGGTATACAATGTGTTGTCTTAGTCTGATCCAAATAGTTTCACTGGGACCTAGCCTGAAGAAAGCAGCCTGGAAAAAGCAACATAAAATCCTGCTGGCTCCCAGCGGACATCTTTCATGTCTGCAGCTGTGGGTACTGAGCTACTGCAACCCATGCGTTCACCTCCTTAAATTCCGTTCCTCCTAACCCAACATCAACTGATGGGAATGCAGGCCAACTAAGGGGCAGAAAAGCCCTGTTTCTGTCAGGTATTTCTGTTGTTTTGAAGTTACAGAGAATAAAGAGCAGTGAGGCGTGTTACGATCATGCTTTAACAGAACCCAGATTCATAGAATCACAGAATCATAGAATCATAGAATGGCTTGGGTTGGAAGGGACCTCAGAGATCATCTAGTTCCAACCCCCCTGCCGTGGACAGGGCTGCCAGCCACTAGCTCACTAGATCAAACTGCCCAGGAGCCCATCCAGCCTGGCCTTGAACACAGCCAGGGATGGGGCAGCCACAGCTTCTCTGGGCAGCCTGTGCCAGCGCCTCACCGCTCTCTCAGGGAAGAATTTCTTCCTGATGTCCAACCTAAACCTCCCCTCTTTCAGTTTCATTTCCATTCCCCCTTGTCCTACCATTATCCACCCGTGCAAAAAGTCGGTCCCCCTCCTGCCTGTAAGCTCCTTTCAAGTATTGGAAGGGTTGGATTCCCACCGGCAACCACCCGCTTGCCTGGGTTTCCTGCGGTCCCGTAAGCACTCCAAGAACTAAGTCATCCTTTCACGCAGTTCTTGTTATGGATCTCCTATCTGACCATGCACTAGATTTCCACAGCACAGAAGAGAGCTACATGAATTGCATAGGCAGATAGAACATATACCCTGAGGATGACAAACTTACAGCACTGCTTGAAGGAAGGCAACTTGAAACTTTTTCAAATGTTTACTAACAAAACAGGGACATTTTATGAACAGCAAGTGGCAAAAGACAGAATGTACAGAGGCAAGTAGAAGAGATCAGATCTATATATTTAAGAGGGAATGATTACAATGAAATTTTTAAAAAGCTGTAATGATGACTGTAAGGATTCACGGCTTTATTTCTGAATTGCAGACTCAAAAAACTGTTATCCTCCCTTAATCTTTCCAAGAATACTGCTGTCCCCATGTGTGCTACCTGCTAGACTGCTCTGACCTTATACCTGATATGCTTCATCCCTCACAGGAGGCATACGCTTAGTAAAAAATGGTTTTAGTACTGGTTTTATGCCTTAGTGCATCCTTCCTCCTCCAAATTCCTTTTTCTTCACCCATATCCATTGAAATGTTTATTCAAAGACATCAAGATGATCAAAGGTCAGATTTCTGATGGACTATGGATTAATGTTCTCTGACCTACTTGGCATTAACCTCTAAAAATGTGCAAAGAAGAAAAACATGCAGAGAAAAACGTAGACACAGCGACTGGAATAGGGAAAAAAAGACATCTACTAATTTAGTCTTCCTCTATAATTTTTACTTTAGTATCTCCATAAAATTTTAAATACATTTTTAGAGCAGGGAGATCATTTTCATCCAGGGAGACAGGAGCTTGCAAAATGACCTCTGATTTTGTGGGGGAAGTTTCCTATTCAGAATTTTCTTAACTGATTGTATTTGCATATCTAGATGCAAGCACACTAGGCTCTTCCTCTTATTTTTCAACACAGCTTTTTTGTTTTGATATATAGAAAAGCAGGGCTGGGAGAGGAAAGAACAGCAAGCTTGGTTGTGGTACCGTGATACTGGGTGATAAATCAGACCTGGGATGGAAAGGAAGACTCTCCAATTCAAAACTAAAGCCACTTCATTCTCACAGCAACAAGCCTCTTGAGGAATGATGGATGCAGGAGACCCAGCTGTTTGATCCACTGACAGGACAAAACAACTCACCGCCTCCCAGGTGCTACGAGACGAAGGTCATTCACACCTTACGCTTGATGCTCTGCCACATTTATCATTTCTAGGAGCACAGGCGGGATATTTTTTCCCACCCTGCATGAATATAGCATGTCAGACAGCTCCTCATATGCTTCCAAATACTTAAGAAACTGCATAAAATCACACAGATGCTTTTGAGTCCTGATACGGGTCTTGAAACTGCAATGATTTTAGACCACCAGGTCTCTTCCAACCCAAGCCATTCTGTGATTCTATGATTATCAAGTAGTAATTCTCTCCTTATTATATTAAATAATACAGGTTCAGCTTTAGTTACATGTCTATCTAAATTGGTCTCAGAACGCTGTAGGTTTTAAAGATGCCTACACTAAATTTTCTTTATTTCTTTTTTGTTTAGGTTTTCAAAGCAAAAAGAAGAGCTCATTTTTCTTCATTGCCACTTCTTGAGTTGCTTTTCCCGGAATATTTCTTAAAGGCTACAGATATTACTCTCCACACCATGTTGTCAAAGCTAAGAACAAGAAAGCACTAACAGAGGACGGTGGAGAGCCTGATATATTGGTCTGAACTCCTTCAGGTTCTAGGAAATGAAGTTAATTTTGCCCTATCTTTTCTTTCTGGTCTAGTCAGAAGAATGATTGCAGAAGCCATATGAGTCAATAAATCAAAACATAACCAACCCCTGTCAGTACAGTACTTCCAATCCAAAGGGTGATTCTATATTTTTTATTTATAAAATCATACATTTTAATCCTGGATACTTACTGTGCTAGCATTCTTTGAATCAATAGAAAACCAGTAGAAAATAAATATCATAATCTACAGCAAAACTCAGGTATAGGAGCTGCTGTGAACATTTTCTCTGAGAAACCATCCCATGGCTTAGACCGTGTGACAACAGCGAGCTCAATGAGGATTAAATAAGGCTTTTCAGAAGGGCTGGGATGAACTCAGGTGTGGGCAGAGGTTTCAACCATTTGGTCATATGGAAGACAGCGTGCTGGGATCAGTGAAACAGAACTGGCTGCACATGCGTATAAGCTGTTCTGGGTTCAGTGGAAGCTTGTTTTAGCAGTGCTTCCCCCTGCCTATTAATAGCAGAAAGGTGTGACTGAGTGGGAAAGTGAGAGAAAAACAGGAAGCAAAATCCACAGGTAGGTCGTCTGTTCATCACCCTCCAGAAAACTGCCACCGAGGCAGGAAGTTTCACAACTAAATCAGAGCATCCTGCGGTAGCATCTGCAAATGTCTCTAGCAGAATTAGGCTGCTCACAAATAATGACGTGGTGTTAAGCTTCTTGAAAATTCAGTAAATCAGAGGGAGCCCACACTGCAGCATTTGCTGTCTGTCTCCTTTTGCATCAAAATACAGGAAGATGAATGGTTAGCTTTAATGATACCAACAGAAACCATCACAGGAAATGCTCCAGAAGGGTTAAACCTGACTTAATGTTTTAATCTCAGAAATCAATAGTCTTATTTTCCAGAGGCATTACAGAAAATGTTCTCTTCATCCAAACACGCACCCATACAGCTTGCTCTAATGGAGAACTGGCAACCGTCACCTGATTTCCCACCAAGTAGACAACAGTTGTGATTGTCTTACGTAGGAAGAGGATGGCTTCCTGAGTTTCATCAGCTAGGATGACACATGCACTGACACCCAAGCCCCTACCCAAAAGGTATGGAAGGAGCTGCCACACTCCTCCAAATGCTGGTTCAGTGGCCAGCATCTCCTGTCTAAGGCAATTAAAAAAAGAGAAGCAGCTGTGTGAACTACCGAAATAAAAGTCTCATGCCTGACCTCAGTTTCCAAGTACATTTTTCATCAATACTGAATAGAGAGATGAGCAATTACTGCAGCCTTCAGGTTCCCATTATTTGAAAGTGCTTCAGAGCACTCTGAAATTCCTAAGAGAGTTTGGATGGGAAGATTCTGCCTGTCACTTCTTTCTCTGCCCTCCACAAACGAGGTGATGTTGTGTGACAGAGCCCCAAGGACCAGTTCCAGCTGCAGTTTGACTAAAAATACTTGTGACTCACAACAAGCATCTACAGGAAGCAAAGAAGCTACCTGCTAATTTCTCATCTAATATAGCCTTGCCTCTACTTTCTCACATATTGCTATAGTTGACAAGGTCTGCAGCTTTGTAATTCTCAAAAATAAATCTAAAACTCACAAAATCTAAAGCTGATAGCATCTGCTCTCCTCCTGAAGGAAACTACAGGACAAGGGGAGATTCAATTAGAATGAAAAGCAATCAATCCTGACCCAGAACCCTATGACTGCACCAGATAAAACCAAGATAAAGGATAATTAGCAGCTGATTGGACTAAGTGGAAACTTCCTGTATGGTTAGATCATTACATATCCTTTTGGCAAAGCTAAGATGCACTGCATTTTCCTCTGAATAATAGTGTTGACCACTCTGGAGACCATGAGACTGCACTGGCACGCTGCAGACGATTGCATTGCCTCTCTTTTATGTTATAAAAGCAGGATACTGGAGGTGCAGTGACAAAATGTGGCAGTAAAAGTGTAAATACCGATGTTTAACAGTTAACACATATCTTATTGTGAACTGAGCCAGAAACTTTTCATTACCAAGGTTTTTTTTATACTCACTGCATTTAAGTAAAATTATAGCCCATTTCACACAGATGCAGTTCTGAAAAGAAAGTTTACCAAAGAGTATATCAAGCTTCCTACTCGCACCTGTTGCAACACAAATACTTCCCTGTAATCTCTTAAATATACCACAGTATTTACTGAAATGCGAAATTAAACTGAGGACAAGTGATTCTCCGTTTACATTTTTCATCACTCCTTGTTCCTTTTTACCATATAACTGCTTGAATTTCCCTTGGAGCATTCCCCACTCCTTATGTCTCAGAATTTTTGGCTGTAAAATCTTTATATTATGACACTTTCCTAAGAAAATTGCTTATTTCTGCTCCCCAGAATCTGAAACCTGACAACTGTGCTTTTCAAGCCAACCTGAAGGACACGGAAACCAAAAACTTTAACATTCCCACTAGAACTAAGTTTAAGTAGTGAGCAGATTCCTCTTACCTGTTTGTGAGCGTGATCGTATGAGTTAATGTGATTGTCAAACTCCTGGTGTTTATAGTACTGCTTGTCACAGAGTGCACAGTAGAAGTTGGCTTTAAGATCTTCCAGGGCTTTTGCTATCGTGTTTTTCTTTTCAGCATAATCCTGGAGAAGGGTGGGAAAAAGGAGTTTTAGTATTTTCCTCTGATGCTGCGAACGGATTTTGTGCTTTGCAGTTAATCATATTTGTAAACATTTACACACCTCCATAACTAAAAGCCTTCACATATTTGCTGTGTTACACTGCACGTATTTACTCTATCTGCTGAGAGGGTCAGGATTTGCACACTTCAATTTGCTATTCACTTGCCAGCTCCCCTCAGGGGCTCTGTCAGACGTTAGACTACAGATGGATTTCCTCAGGTCCTTTCCAAATACAAATATTTATCATCATGAAGGTTATTTTCCAGTTAATTTCTACCAACAACTCTCTGTTCAGATGACCTGGGAGGTAATATGCCTAAGCAGAATCATCACAAAGACACAAACCCCAATAATTTAGTTACCAGACTTTTACAATGAAGTCTGCTTCTTAAAATGAAAACAAAAAACTCTACTGTGTCCCTCCTGAACACAGAATCACATGCAAAAATGATGAAAGCCTTTGTAGGTAAGAGTTATTTGTCATCCATAGCTTTATTTGTCATCCAGCATTAGAAGGAAAGACACACATCTCCATTTACCATACATTAGCAAAAGCATTAAAAACATCCTCGCTTATTATTTATGAACAAGTTATAGACAAGCAATATTTATTCATTTCCTGAACGCATTGATGACAACATGGCAAGCTCTGAGAGAGCATGGAAATGGTCTGTCATCTCAAATTAGTTTTGCACCAGTTATATATTAAACATGTTAACTTCAGTGAAATGCCTCCTGTTCTTGACAAGTCTGAGATAGCATTGCCCACTAAAACCCCAACTGCAGAAAACACTAAGAACGCACAAATAACCAAGGGCATTTATTGAAAATTGTACTTAAATACAATTCAGCATGATTGGGCTGCTAGCAAACACCATTGATTCATATCCAAACAGAGCTACTGCTTCATTCAATTTTGTCCTTTAAAAGATTTGCAAAAATCTCTTCGGAACTGTGTTCTGAATACTGGCTGACATGTGAAGAACTCACACACACTTCTAGCACATTTTTAGAACGATGCTGCATAAAATCTGTTTCATTTAGAAACAACTTGAGTTGGCATATTACTTCAAGAAACAGAAAATTTTACACTTTCAAATACATTTATACTGTATGGAAACCTATCCTGAAAATTCTGACATTAGTTCTTGGTAATAACTAGTAAGAAACTACAAGTTTTGAACCACTTCAATTATTACTAAGATATCTCTGTTTAAGAAAGCAGCAGAGAAAACATATCAAGCCTCTAAGGGCAGACACTTAAAAGTAATACTCATTCTCTACAAAAGGATCCCATTTAATTTTATTTTTTTAAACACACAAAAAAGGAGAAAACTGTGGATTTGGGGGATTATATAAAATATTATATATATGGCACATGCAAAGGAAAACAGCAAATGTGATGAATTCTAAGACAACAACAGTGAAAAAAACAATAATTTCTCCCGGAGAAAGATCTCACAACATGTTGAATAATCCTCAAGCAAAATTTTGCAAGACATACTAACTTTAGGGCAGTAACCTAAATAAAATTGTGTAATATCATTGGTGTTAACCTCTTGACATAAAGCATCACTTTTGAACCACTTATTCTACAGCAGAACATA
>VXAV01005488.1:78888-106018 GCA_013399715.1 Alectura lathami | reverse complement strand
TCTGCAGTCAGCTAATACTTCAGTAGGTTATGTAGAAGTAGAATACAATATGCAATGTCAACACACTTACTCAAAATCACCACTGGGAATACGTGGGCTTACTTTCAGGTGAGCAGGCCAGTAAGAAAAGATTTGCTCTACACTGAACGTCTTCAGACCTCCTGTACTTGTATGTTCATTAACATCAAAAACTTAGAAGTAATTTATCTCCAGCTATTTCACTTCAAAATCTCTGCTAATTTTGAAATGATATAAAAACACTCCAAGAGTAGTGCAATAGAGGTGTATTGTAAGTGTAATACAAGCATTGCAATATAAACAGCCATTTAAACCATTTTCAATAGCACATATTTATTTTCCTTTCCAAATGAAAAAAAAAAAAAAAAACCTTCATAAAATATTGAGTACTTCTTAAATTATTACTGTTCTCCTCTGCATAGTTCTAAATATGATGAAGAACAGACTTTCGAACAGACTGACTGAAATACCTCAGTTTAAGCAAGGCTTAAGAAAGTCATTTTTGTTAAGTTCCCTTCTCCATTTCTTGTTCTTTTTATTCACTCATTACATTTTATTTCAGATTAGATTTTAATGGGTTTTGGCAATGCAGCTTAGAAAGCCCAGGAAATGGAAAGTAGTGGAAATAAAGCATTCCTCTCTTATTGGCCACAGCTTTGGAACAAGTATTCTAAAGAGATTAAAGCATGGAAGTCAGAGATTTTTAAGGATGTACTGGGAGACCTTATTTCCACGGAAAATCCTCATCATCTCAATACTTTTAAACAGGTTACATCATTTTCTCCAACAGTAATAGCTCTGAAATGAAGAAACAAAATACAATGCCCTTCTACAGTGCCAGTTGACTCTGTGCTACAAAACTGGAATCAGAATTAACATCTCAGTAGTCAAACAGTTTGCCTCAGCTGATTCAATATGACATACAAAAAGCTCCATGCTCTCCTCCCTGCCACAGACATTTTCCTCATTTGTTACAGGCATTTGTATATAAAGATATGCAAGAGAAATAATCACTCATTTACTCTGAGTCAAGAGTAACATCCAGTACAGAAACATCCTCTTTCTAACCACTGAGATACTGCTGCACAAATAAACACTGCTTTTGCACAGTGTGCCCTGAATCCATCCTGGATCCAGCAACAAACGTAGGATGGCTTGCCAGAGAGTATTTACCCCAAGATTCGCACAAAAGAGACACCAATCTGGCACTAGGAAAGCCCTGAATGTCTCTGTGCATGTTTTCAGACCCAGCATATCAATAAGACAGCCATGAATGCTTCTTTCATCCTCCCACCTGAATCAGAAAGGTGTAAAACTTCCAGGGAATTCAGTTTACCATGCCTGGATATATACTGTGAGGGTAAGACACAGCAGTGAAAACACCCCCAACTCTTGCTTTCCTTATAATGTGAGTAAAATGAAAATCAGGCTTACAGTTTTGAGGGAAGAACTCTCTGAAAAATGAATACTCATAATGTTTCAGAATAAAAGTGTTCCCTCTGCATCCTGGGAGAATTAAAATGATAGTTATTATCAGTAATAGTTTTATTATGGTTCTGGAAAATAAAGTAGCAATTAAAATGAGATTAATATAACAATAGNAAAAAAAAAAAATTAAAAAAAAAAAAAAAAGAGAGAGAAGCTTTTTCAGACTAACACCACGAATACATAAGCAAGGCCTTAATTTTTAGACTTCTGTAGTACACTGAAGATATATGGCTTAGAAGTAGAAAAAAGTGAATATCTGAAAAGAGAATGAACAGCCAATACTTCATTACGAGTCTTTAAGTGTTGAATCAATGTTACTGATGTTACTGGTACTCATAAAGAAACAAGGAGGTATACTGTGTACAAATGTTGAAGCACTTTTTGTTATATTAATAATTAAGTAAAGCTTTAATTGCCTCTATAGATGGTGAAGTATTGTAAGCCCAAATGATTTGTGTTAACCAAAGTAGCAAAAGCATTAGCTGGAGAGACAGCTAGCTTGCTGATACTCATTTTTCAGGAAGTTTGGAATACTGGGAATGTTCCTGGCCAGAAGCAGCAGACTATTTAGCAATCCTGATCCAGGCTGACCCACAAGATTCTTCCATTTGGGACACTGCTTCTTCTCAGGAAAAGAAACAGATGACAGACTCCCAAGCATCCATCAGGCTCCCAGGCCTCTGATCTGAGCACCCAACTGGCTCCCAGTCATCCAGCATTCCCCAGACAGCTATGTGCCAGCATACAACCGCTGCCCTCCAAAGGGATCTTGATCTGTGTGCACAGTGACTGCTGCTTTGGGACTCTCTGTTGAGGAAACCAGCTCTCGCAGAAGCTGTAGCTGGAACAACAGGTAAGTTAGCTTTACTGGTATTGGTTGGTCAGCCTGTAGACTGTTGGTCTGTCCATTAAGCCTTTAAAATCATAATGAACTAAAAATAAAGAGTTTGAGAGGAAGCATAGAGTGAGGATCAGACAGCACAGTCCTGCCAAATGAATGTGATGTCTTTGGAGTGGATTAAACTTAGAGTGGATAAAGACATAACAGAGGCACAATATAGACCAAAGTAACACACTCAACAGTGCTGCACCACACTCTGATTAAAAAATGAGGAGTAGAGACAGCATCCATGAAGCATAAGTGAGAAGGATTGAAATTTACACAATTAACTGATGAAAAAATGTCATTCTCAAGGGGAATAATCATAAAATAGATGTATTTCTAGCATCTCCAGAGCCTGATAATAGACTGAAAGCACTCAGTACTCAGTGATGAGGAGTACACAAACACAGTCAAATAATATTTGCAGATGACACAGAGCTGACAAAGTGGTAAATACTGATAAGAGGAGAGCAATCAGAAAATGCTCTGAATTGCTGGGCAAATTAAACCTGCTTAAGAACAGCACTTCAGTATAACGAATGCAAATTAATAGATTTAATACTGGAACTGCATTCTATGTCCTAAAAAGTACTATGCTGTTATAATGCAGCACTACTTCTGCAAAATCAGGAATGTAATGAGATGACAGTAGAGTAATGCATCTACTTATGGTTTCCACAAGTTTAGAAGGGTGGTGGAAACTGGAATCTGTGCTGAGAACAACGTAGAAAAGAAGAAAATATTAATACTTTTAGATTAAAAAAGGATGGTGAAGGTATTTGTTTACAGGGTATATGAAAGAACATATAAATGTATAAAATAAGACAAACTACCAATCAGAAAGCAGATCTTTATTCTAATGAAGGAAAGCATAATAAAACCAATGATTCAAAGTAAAAACCAGAAAAACTCAAACAAATTAACCATAACTTCCTGTGACAGTGATTAAACCACGAAAATCAATTAGAAAGGGTACTGCTACTGCTTCTGTCTCTTGCTATACATATAAAAGACTGCCTGTCCTTTAAGAAGAAAAATTCTAGCTAAATATAGTGGGATGAACTCAGTATGGGGGTAACTTTATGAAGTTCACCAACCTAGTTGAAAAATTGGCAGATGAGAGGATCTCTTGCCCCTCTGCAATAAACTACAAGCACTCAGACATCAGATACGCACTGTAAAACTTGCCAGTCTTTCTAGAATAATAAAAAGAATGAAAAGTAGATGCATATATAGTGTCTAGGAGGAAATTGCCTGGAACCACACTGAGACAGATGCAGAGACTAAGGCAATAACCACTGCTAAGCCCAACATTTATAGACACTCACTTCCAGGAGTGCAATTGGTTCAAAATACCAGTTTGGTCATCCAAATACCCTATATTCAGAGTGTAAGACAATGGCATCTTGAAATGCAAAGGATTTAAAGAAGCATCTGACTTGTGCAAAAACTCTAATGGTTAGAGTACTCATTAGTGTGTGGGCTGAGCCTGAATCCCTTGAAGCAGTTTGTTATTCCACAATGCCAAATTATCCTTCTGTTGTATAGATGCCTCCAAATAACGCTAGACCAATATCAGGCAAGAAAAATCATGGGATCTGAATGAAAAAGGCCAAAAAAGACTTCTGGTTGTAGAGCACTTTCTTCAGGTAAACCTTGACTTAGACCATTTTGCATGATACTGGTTCTTTTGGCCTTTCAGTGTTGATTCCCTTGTGGTAGATTTCAGCCTCTCTCCTACCCCATGCTCGAGGCAGATTAGTGCAGTCTTTTCTTCAGTACTGTTTGATTTTTAATGCCTGGGCTGTTGCTGAAGCCTCCATCCAGTATTCCATTTAATTTATTACTGCAAGGACAACTATTCCTTGAAAATGCCTGCACGGAAACATTTCTCTCTCCTAAAACAACTTGATTACATCTTGTTATTTTGTGTTATGTTTATGTTCTTTGCCTATCCTGTGAACCAAGAAAGATGAAGGGGAAAATGTGAAAAAAGAAAATATGGAGGGCTTTTTGGAGACTCAGAGAACACAATATTAGTATCACTCAAAATGCCCTTTTAAATTTTTTACCTGCTAACTGGCATACCAGTGTCAATTTTTTATACCTTCTTTTCATCATATAAATCTTTTTCTCCTACTAAAATTATACACCTGAGTGATTTTACAACTGAAAATCTTTACTATTCATACATATATGAACCACTTCATTCAAAATCATCCGATCCTTTTATGACAGTATGATGGATATTTTTGTTTCATGAAGTTTTCAATTTCTTCTCTTTGATATTGAAGTTAGCTCATTGAGTTGCTTTTTAAATGAATACAGATAGACAATAGGAATACACTAGTCTGTATCATGATTATATCACTCTACTCTTCAAAGCATCGTATCCTGGATGTTGCTTTTAGGACTCCCCTAGATGATCCACATCAGAAACTGAATTTAAATTTACATTTTGCATTCTGATGTGCCAGAAATGCTTAGAAAACCTGGAATGTTGGTATCCTTTTCATGAATTTCCATATGGAAACACATACAGATTGTTGGAAGGGGGTGTAATGTTCTCAAGGGATTAAAACTACAACCTTATGATATTTTTTAAATACTGAGAGATGTTTCTGTTTGATATTGTTACCTTTCTCCTCCTACTGAGCACATATGCACTTAACTGTAATTCAAGCCAGAAGTTCTAGCAGAACAGGGGCTGTTTCTGTGTCTCCACTTCTCTCTTGCTTAGCGCAGTGGGGCCTTGTTACACTGTGAAAGTATACCAGTAAAAAATTAGACCTGAATGATTTGGTTACAGCAATATGTATATTGAAGATACACTGGATATCTGGAATGTTTCATTTTCTACTGTGATTGAGTTCAGTAGCTTAGTGACTGTGGCATTGATCCATGCTGGTGTTGTTTTCAACAAATATATTTTCTACTCTACCACTCTCAGTTATAATGACATATACAGCTAAATTGATGGAGTAAGAAATATAGTATTATCATTACTTTTGAAAATTAACCTCCTTAAAGTTGAATTGGTGTAAAAGAAGAATAAAGCATAAGTAATTTTATGTATATTATGTCTAGTTAATTAAACAGCTATTCGATACTTCATCAATGCTTTTATTCAAAAAGTTAATGATTATCATAGTGTACACAGAAGTACAGAGACAGGTGAAAGCTAATGGAAAGTGTCCTCACCAATGCCTAGTGGCATGTTCTTTGTAATATCATGCTGGGTCCTAGGTTTATTGGAGCAAAGCTTTACACAACTGTTACAAAGTACAAAAATTTCTTCAAAGATTGATTTAGAGAAATAAATTGACACCTTTACTTCCATTTTCTCACCATGATCAGTTAAATGTGCATTGATCCTTGTAAAGCTCAGAAATTTGCAAGCTAACAAGGAAAACTGCTGCAACACTAGCATTATTGTGACTTTTAAACTTCTAAGTCCCCTCTGTGACAGCAGCAAATGTTCTGGCTGTGCTTGTGTTAGTCAGAACATACCCAGATGTCACATTCTGTTCTACAGCCAACAATTGTATTTCCCAGCATCTGAGTCAGACACTATGCAGAAGTGGTTAACAATTTTTAAGCAGAGTTGGGACTTCTTAATCAGATATTGGCAAAACAGAAAATCTGTTGGGAATGAGATGTAGAAGCACATATTCGTTTGTAGTCATTATTTGAAGTAAATATTATACAAAAGTAAAATTCATTTAAAATCTATTTAAAATAACCTCAGTTACCTTGCTGCAAAATAATCCAATTACTTTAAAACTGTAAAAGTTAGCTGTTCCATTAAATTAGCTGGGCCACTCAGGAAATCATGTGTGTCACAATAAAGTCAAAGTAAACATACTATCAGGAATTGTATCTGTGTTAATTAAAAGATTAGAGAAATATTGTGTAATTATTGCAATGAAATCATCTTAACTGACCAAAATAAACCAAGTCCATTTTGTGGAAGACAATCAACATGAAGATGTTTGTAGCATTCATGGACTATCAAATGCAGTCATTCTTTCTGAGACTCAAATAACTGATTAAGAAAAACAACACATATTTTGGCTCAGCTTAGAAGCACATATACACATATGTAATTGGCCTGACTCTTCAAAAAAAAGTGGGAATGCTGTTGTGAATATATGCACTTTAGCTGCACATCTATGGACTGAAGACAGTATGTATATAAGTACATATATACACAGAATTAACACAGAACTTTAATTTTTCCTAACAACATCTAACAAAACTGTAAGACATTCTACGTAATCTTAATTTGTCCTTCATCTGTATTAGGACACAGTTGTTAAACTCATCATCTTCTTTTTTCTCCTTGGGACTCTTGCCTCATTCAATACTCCAGCTAAAGAGGTTAGTGACATTATAAGATCTGAAAAGCAATTATAACATCAGAAAATGCATTGGCTGTGATCTTTGCCTTCTACAATAACAATTTTGAAAATTGTATGCATTGAGTTAGAGCAGGGTCCTATCACAAAATCATAGAATCATTAAGGTTGGAAAAGATCTCCAAGATCATCTAGTGCAACCATCAACCCTACCCCACTCTGCCAATTAAACCATGTCCCTGAGTGCAACATTTACTCATTTATTGAACACCTCCAGGGAAGGAGACTCCACCACCTCCCTGGTCAGCCTGTTCCAATGCCTGACCACTCTTTCTGAGAAGAAATTTTTCCTAACATCCAACCTGAACCTCTCCTGGTGCAATTTGAGGCCATTAACTCTTGTTCTATAAAGTTAACTGGGAGAAGAGGCCAATCCCCACCTCACTACAGCCTCCTTTCAGGTATATCGAGTATCTAACTGTCATTCAGAATTAGGAATTACAACATAGAGTTTGGCTTCTTTCCAGACGTAATGACAGACAAAGCATAAATGTCTTACTCAGCTTACAGACATGTAAGGTGGATCTTAGCTAAGCTGATGAGTTTGCTGTTCTTTGCAAAAAACTGCATTTTTCTGAAAGGTAGTTCTGTCTGTGAAGTCACATTATGTATTTATGTAGATTATGGAACTACCTCAGGCATACTGAATTGCCAAAAACTTTGAAAGATGATCAGAAGAGTGACACTAACTGTCACTGGGACATAAGAAATTTTGCCACCGTAACCAACTGTCTTGTAAAAATTATCTCCTCTGTGGACTTCATTGGAAAAAAAAAAAAAAAAAAAGGAAAAAGAGGTATGGTGGTCATTTAAACTATATACTGAAAGCCAGGGAATACTGACTTTTGAAGTGATACTTCAGCTGCTTCTAAACCCTGAGGTGAGAATAAGTAATCTTGAGGTCAATTGCACAACAGATGCTATTGAAGGCCACTGGAACCAAAAAGGTTCACCCATAAAAAGGACTCAGAGGGAAAATTCAGTAATGTAATGATAAAGAAATTAGGCAACACCAAGAAATACAGCAACTCTTTTTTATTACTTCATTAAAACATATGTTTCTTTCTTATCCTTCCCTCTAACTAATAGTGGAAGTGTACCTTTGGATCTGGAAAGGTATGAAGGGAAGTTCATTTCACCTTGGCACAGCACTGGGATGCCCTGGCTCTACCCCAGGATCTTCTCTGACACTATAACATTACAATGCTGCCTTTCTTTCCTTCAGAGAATAATTTGTTTTCCCTGTGCAACTACTGAGTGTTATAATGGTGTGATTCAGAAACTGTGGAAATGTGTCATGTCAGGGATATTTTAGCATGAGTTCGCTGCAGAGTTAGGAACAACATACTGAAAAAAAAAAAAGAGAACCCTTTAATCCTGAAGAAGAGTATAGACATAACAGATTTTGATTCTCAAAGTTTTGGCATGCAACAGAATGTTAGAACAAAGGAGCAGGCTTGAAGGCATTGTGGGGTTACTTGCCAAGCTGGAAAGGAGATTAATGTGAGGAGAAATCACATAAACCTTGCAAACAGACCACAGCAAGTGCCTAGGCAGTAAATTACACACTCATTTACGGATTAAGAAGTATGTAGCGACCACCACATTGTGCCAGTCTGAATCTATTCAAGGAGAAGTTGCCAGACTAATTTCTCTGCAGTCTCAGCATGGGTCTTCCACTGGCGACAGCTGGAGGTGCAATCGTCCAGCAATTAGCTGTTTGGTACATCTCTGCAATGACTGGGTCAAACATTACCTTCTGTGCCAGTTATAGCTGAACTACAAGTCATTTCCTCCACTGTCTCCATTGCTTCTATGTATTCTGTGTCTAGGATCAAAACAGACCTATTTCGAGGCATCCACATTAAGGCTACTGGTGTACCAGCTTTCCTTCAGTTCTTATTACTGGTTGTAGCCACTTTACAAAGGATTGCCGTGGTTGTATTGTCAGAGGATAAAAGCTGCCACTGATACAAAATCTTATTCTGCCTATTTTTTGATAAACCAGTTCTGCTAAAATATTTGGCAAGCATTACTCAGAAACAGCAATATAGTGTTTACAATTTGTCCTAACTGTTGTGGGAGAATTAAAAACAAAGTAATGTAGGCTGTCAGGCAGAAGTGTCATGTGTAGCAGCAAAGCCAGGAGGTTTGGAATAGCTCCAATTTTCTCTAGGAGCTATTTGAACTAAAATGTGCTCTTTTATTCCATTTTGCAAATCTGAGTAGGTTTACAAATTATGTAATTATAGAACTTCAAAGTGGTTTTATTTATTGAAGCAAAAATTTCATAAAAAAAAAAAAAAGAAAAAAAAAAAGAAATCCTAGTTAGCAGACCTCTAGTGAAAAAAAGTGGGGGAAAGGAAACTTTTCTATAAATAGGATTATACTGCAACCTGTTGATAACTGCAATCCAAGATTTGCACGGATCTATGAGGATTAGAGACTTAACACAATAAACAGATCAGAACTGTGCTTTTTGGCACAGTTAGGGCTCCTTAAAATAGTAAGCACAATGAATGGGCAGCTCAGTGCCGTAATCTGCATGGCATGTCAGAGATTAACCATGACAGTTTATGGATTTGCCAAGCTGCAAAAGTGAAGGGATAGACAGAGTGAAAAGAGTGGCAAGTGTATGAGATGGAGACAGAGAGACTGGGACAGCAGCTGAAGGTCAGAGCAACTCTAGAGGCAAAGAGGCTGTCAACAGTTAAGAACAGAACTCCTTCCTAAACCGTACTGTTACTCATGCTGATGAGATGTCTGTAGGTTACAATTAAAGCATTCACCCTGTCCTCAAGAAAAAGCAAGTGCCAGATAGTTGGGCTGTGGCAAGTTGAACTCACTTATGCTTGCAGAAAAAAATCCTGAATTCTTCTGGATTTTGTTACAGACCAGCCCTTATGCGTAATTATGTGAATGGCTGGAAAATGCAGGCTTGAGAACAAAATGAATTATGTGGTATGTAATAAACCTGGGGTTTCCTAGGCACATAACCATTTGAAATGTTTTGGTGGATTTCCAATTCTTTATTTTTTATGACTGTAGGACTTGGTGTGCAATTGTGGAAAACAACAAAAACAAAAATAGAACAGGTCTCAGATACCTCTGTGTGAGCTCCACTCCACAGGCTGCAGCTCTGTCCCTGGGCCTGCTCCTGCTGTGGCTGTCCATGGGCTACGGCCTTATTCAGGCCACCTCCACGTGCTGCACGAGGGACTCCGCATGGGCTGCACGTGGAGATCTGCAGTGCGTGATGCCCATGGCTGCTGGGGGACAGCCTGCTCCACCATGGGCCTCTCCTGGGCTGCAGAGAGTTTCTGTTCTGTGCCTGGATCAGATCCTGCCCTCCTTCTGCACTGACCTTGGTGGATGCAGGGCTGCTTCTCTCCCGTTTCTCAATCCTCTCTCCCAGCTGCTGCTGCACAGCAGTTTTTCCCTTTCTTAAGTCTGCTCTCCCAGAGGTACAACCAGCGTTGCTCATGGCTCAGCTCGGGCCAGATGCAGGTTCATTTGGGAACAGTAGCTGGGGCTGGCTCTCATTTGACATGGGGCAGCTGCTGCGCTCTGCTCACCAAAGCTACCCCTGCAGCCACCACACAAACCCAATACAGAAGAGTTCCTGCCAGCAGCAAGAACACCTATTGCAGGAAGTGAGTGATGAATTCAATCCTTATAATAAATTTCAAGACTATGTTATTTTAAACTCCTTTTGAAGTATAACAAGTTTAATAATATTCATACAGAAGTCCAGATGATCTTCAGTGATATTGATTTATTAAACCTTTAAGGAAGTCATAAGTGAGAAGCAGGATTTTTATGCATGACAAAACAGTGTTAACTGAAAGCCACTTGTGTGTGTACTTCATGCACGTATGTGTTGGATCTATACAGCAAGGTGTAGGTAGCGGGGGAACTGCGGGGTTGGTCTCTATGAGAAAAGTCCAGAAGCTGCACCATGTCAGATAAGGTTACATAAGATTTTCCCCAAGTCACATCTGTTTTGCCCATGGCACTACTGGGTGAACAATCTCCCTGTCCTTATCTCAACTCGTAACTTTCTTATTTTCTTATTTTCTCCCTCTGTCCTACTAGGGGGGAGGAACATGAGAGCGGATTGGCGGGCACCTGGCAGCAAGCCAAGGCCAACTCAGAACAAGGAGATATCTGTACCATCATTTCACATGAGGGTAATGAGAGACACAGTGAGACTACAGCTGCAGAAATCCAAACAATTCCTTTTTCATGTTTTCTTGATGTACCTTGTTTACGACCTTTGTACTTAAACAGGATTCTCCTGGTTTTGAATTTGCACTGTGAAGAAAACAACCTAATTTTCTCTCCTTTTAATCACTCACCCAAACATAATGTAACACCCCCTCTTCCTCAGATAACAGTCTCTCCAGAAATCAAATTACATTCATTTTTGACTAATTACACTTTCAGAGTGGCACCCTGATAAGACCATTATGTTTGTTATTCTATTGGCTGTTAACTCTGTCAAGAGCAACAAGTATCAGTTACTGTAATGGGTGACATGGGCTGTAATTAGGCTCAGATGTTCAGCTTTAGTTTTCCATCTTGAAGCTGTTAGAAATGTGCTAATTGTAACACAGCAGGTAAATAATAATCTGAAACTCTGTTTCGCAGCAATTAGAAGGAAGCCAAGATAAATGTGCGCATTACAAATGGATGTAGAAAGCACAGTGTTTCCATTAACTGCTTATACGTGTTACAAATCTGAATTTTGTAATTGTCAAGCACATTAATCTCATTCCAAGTTGTACAACAAAAGAACGTATTTTGATGAGAAGACAGGAAGATCTGTAACGTTTCGAGATCCACATATGCAAGATTGGTTAAGAAATTTTCATGGTTGGTACAATAAGGATGAAATATCTCACCCTTAATATTAGCAGTTCTCTGGACCCAGACAAGCACAGATGTGACAGGGTCTAACTGGGGACCTGCTGGAAGAAAGAAAAAAGTATGCATAGGTTTGACCAGTCTGATGACAGATCTGGAAATGTGTTAGGAAATATTAGTGTGACCTCATATGTGTTCCTGTTGGAGTGCAGAGTGCTGCTGTGGCAGAGTGCTGCCTTGAGACTGCGATGTCGATAAGGAGTACCACCGCTTGCCACTGGCTGTAGCAAACAGCATCACCACTGCATTCAGAAATGATTCTGTCCTCCTTAAGACTGAATATTAAACTTATTTTTTAACTAGTAGTAATCTGGAACCTCTTGGGTTCTGTTTGACTTTTTTGTTCACTTTTTCATCCAACTTCTGTCCAAGTATTCTTTTATTTTTTTTCCCCAAGAGATAGTCTTAATGGACACACCTGTGATGACTTGTGTAGCTGTAATAATTTCAGCTGTCTTTTATTACTAACCAAACTTAATCCTGAACCTACATCTTTACAAGACAAATTGTTGTCATAATGTATGAGGTCGTTTATAAATCAGCATACACAAACTAGCTTTTCCTACAGTAATCTTGGGTAGCTTAGACCCTTTGTTATCTTCTGTTGGTTTATGATACTATACTGTGTATTTCCTGTAGTTACCAAATTTTCATCCCTCCTACTAAATTTTATGATGTCTTCAGTGAATGGAAATGTCACTGGCCAGATGGTCCAGACATGATAAGAAACAACCTCCGTAGTAGACCACCTTTAAATAGATACTGGCAAATACAGAAATTAATTAGGAAAGCAAGGATTTCACAAACGATTATATGGAATAATTTTGAACATCTCATGAGGTACTGTGTTTCCCATTTTGAAAGGAGTAATAAGATAAGAAGGTTTACAATCTTTCTAAAAGAGAAAAAAATAACTGTTCTCAATTTTTGTGCTGAAAATAACTTCACACACACAATAAATGAAAATAAAAAGCCCTGCTGATAACTGCATAACAAACAAATAAATGAAATAAGCATGCATTATTATCAAGTACATCTTTGCTACAAGAAAGCCACTGAAGAAAATAAAACTTGTGAAGCACCATCCAACAACAACGTTGCTGCCCATTTCCACTGATTCCTCAGCCTCCTCCATTGCAACTAAAAAGTATTTCAGCACCTTAACAGCTCTATTTCTTTTTCAACAGTGGGGATCCTAAAAAGCCTACTTCACTACATTTTGTAAGGGTAAATAGCAAAAGAGTGCCTGCTCCTTCAAGGGTATCTGACTAAGAACCTTTTCCAAAGCAACAAGGGATAAATAATAAAAGGAGGAAGTGATGGGAACCAAGTTTGTTTCATCTGGGTTATCTGATCAAGAACTTCTAAGTCAGGACATAATGACCAGAAAAATCTCTTCTGTTGTACTAAATAATAAAGAAAGAGATAAATTGTGGGAAAGTTAATTCGAGCAAGGTTGTCTGAGTGAGGATGTCTGGATGAGGATGGTAAGAAGTAAAGAAGGGCAAACAATAAGCAAAATGCTGAGACACAAATGTGACAAGGCAAAAATGGAAACAATAACAAGAAACAAACCTCCCAGTCACATCAACTGATGGGCTATCAAACTACAGGCACCACTTCCAGGAAGATCAACCCAGACTTTGCAGCTGATCAGATGGTGAACCTCCCAGACTGGGAGGGCTCAGAAACATCAGAGCTCAGCAAACCAGTGGGGCATGTGCAAGGGAAGGAGAAGCAGAAGGAACAAAAAGGTGGGATAGATAGAAGAGGGCATAAAAGGGCTGGTCACATGTAAAATGGGGATGATCAGTACACTCGTCTGGCCAAGTCCTGCACCTGATCATCACAGTCTGCCTTATCATATTTTTTTTAATTAAATCTTTTCTTAACGATCTTTCTGTGCATCCACACTCTCTCTCACATGTATGTGAGCTGCAAGGATTAGGCAACAGCTCCTGATGAGACCTGTGTATGCATGAGTGAATGTTGGTGCCAGCTACTGGAGTCAGGCCAGAGGAATGGACACTCTTAGCTTGTGGTAGCAGATACTGGAGCGAGTGCAAGGTCTTGGCACCTGTCATTGGTAGGACCTCTCGCATTGTGTGTGCAAGTGGAACTGGTGGAAGCTACTGGAGTCAGGCCAGGGGTGTAGGGCTGTTGGTTGTGGTGCGAGCTACTGGAGTGAGTGGTGTTCCAGCATCAGTATCGCGGGTGAGTGGAGGTCTTACACTCCTAGCTACTGTGGAGGGAGCAGTGCTTGCCCCCTACCCATCTACGGGGGAGGAGGTGTGAGTGAGGCGAGTGCGAGGCTCTGCAGTGTCGGCTGGAGCAGGGCTATGGGTGACAGCCCTTGTGCTTGGTGCTGGCCTTTCCATAGCTGGCAGTGTCACCCAGCTGTCTGCACATTGGTACCTTCAATCATGATTCCTGAGTTGATTTATCCCCTCTCACATTCTCACTGATAAGATCAGTTCCAGAGTACCTCTGTAGCAGAAACTGGGAACAGGTAAGTGGAAATATATTAAACTCCCCCAGCCACTTATTCTGCAGTAGTATTTGTAGTGAGGCACAAATGCAGGACATCATTATGGCTTTCCCTGATGTTTCCCTGATGTTGCCCACAGTCTGATTCTTTTGTTAGAAAATATGCATGAAGACCAGATCCTGTCTGTTAATCCTGTTACTTCACTAGCAAAAGAATTACAGTGTGATAAATGTTCTTTTAAGTAAAAAAATATTGAAAAGATTTTCATAAAATACACATCAAAGAAATTCTGTCATGAACCTCACCTGAGACGTGAGATACAAGAAGGTAACAGGGCAAAGATAGTGAAATAAAAGCTTATAAGAAAAAGAGATTTTTTATCCCCTTCCCCCTCTGCAAATGATAAAGAAACTAAAAAGAAGAAACAGAGCCTGAAAATAACAGAACAAGCATATGAAAAATGGAAACAGATGGAGGAAATTAATAATTTCCTGTACAACCAAGACAATGTTTTCAAGATGCACAATATGTTTACAAAACGACAAAGGAATATAAAGTTTCTAGATATCACTGTTACTCTTTGAAATACCAAACGACACAAATTTGCCGTATATTCTAAAAGAAATTATCTTCATAAAAAGCTTTGTGATCAGTCTAAATATAGCAAATATATTTCATTGTTGTTTTTTTATAATTAAGTAGCTCTGAAATGCATAACAAGATTTAGCCCAGAATACTTATCGTAGTAATGTCTTTTCATATGAATACTAAGAATAGCCAGCTAGAATGTTCTTTGCATAAAATTATATGTGCTGCTTTATGATGGCTATTTGCATTAACTATATTTGCATTAAATAGCTAGTATTTATTTGCATTAGATAGACAGTATTGCAAGTTAAGGATACATTATGTAAAATTATTTAGCACATTATTAACACATGAATAAAACATGCTTTTGGTAACATAGAGTATAACAACAACTCCCTAAAAATTAATGTAGGGGAAAATACACTATAGGGAACAGAATACGGCATGCGCCAGCACACACTGGTGCAGCTCTATTCACATTACTGACACTGAGACACTGATTTCCATCAAGTGAGGATCTGGAATGAAACACTCCTTTTTCCCATTAACAGTCACCAAGGAAAGAAGATAAAGATTTGATTTAGGGCAATTGAGTGACATAGTGCAAGACAGCTGAATAGGAGGTTCTTTAACCTCCTGTGGCTCACCAGCAGCTCCACAGCAGCTCCCAGTCCAGGGCAGATTCATACAACTGGCTGTGAGATTTTGATGACAGACGGTGGTTAAGCAGTCCAAATCCTTGGCTTTGGGAACATCTGAACCAGGCACAGGCTAATGTCCAGATGGACCTCTGGGCATGATCTGAAGAACCCATAAAACCCAAAAACAAATGTTTTCCAGTTCTCATCCCTGGAGACCTTCAAGGTCAGGCTGGACAGGGCTCTGAGCAACCTGATCCAGCTGTAGGTGTCCCTGTGCAGCTGTAGCTGTTCCTGTGCAACTGTGCAGTTGGACTAGATGGCCTTTAAAAGTCCCTTCTAACTCGGACAATTCTATGATTCTATGATTCTCAGCTTTGATTTTAAGGCCACAGTAAATGGCCACCAGGGTGCAGTGGACAGAGGCTCAGGTCAGTGGGATGGAGACCCAGAGCAAACAATCTATTCAAGTTTCAGATTTTGATTTTCTAGCACCACTGGAACACTAACAAAGGATGCTCCAAGTTTGATATATAAGAACTGAGCACTGAGTATCAGCTAAAATAAGTATTTCTTCAGCTTGCTAGGACTGTAAGAGATAAGACTACAATGAGTCCATAAGAGGATAGGGTATGTAGGGTTTCTTTTTCTATTTCATTGTGCTTCGATACTTCTGAATGTTAACTTACTTTGAAGAAGCACTAGAAATTCCAAAAGCAGTTATAAATTAATTTCCTGGCCAGAGCAAAACAGCAGATAACTCATATGGACTATAGAACATCCCACTACTTATGCTTGACAAGTAAGACATGATCAGTTTCTTGTGCTTGGTTTCTCCTACTGTTTTGAAATGAAAACAGAGGAAGGAAGGGATATGATTGTAATGTACAGAAAGAAAACAAGGAGTGGGGGCTCAATTTTTTCAACTTAGTTACAAACCGTAGATAGACGTAATACAGAATTTTCATCTGGCATAGATTTCCTTTGTGAAAATAACATAATTTCCATTTAAAAGGGAATAAACAACTTATAAATAAAGGCAAAAATATCAACTAGAAGATACTTTTCTGTTTGCCTGAGACATAAGGGATATCATGTAGAGCTGCATTATATCCTTTGGGCCTCACAACTCCATAGCAAGAATTTAGGCACATTTGTGGTGTAATAGGGGCCTTCTATTTTCAGTAGTTTGTAATGTAAGTCAACAGTTATTTATTAGTCTTGAAATGTAGGTGGAAGTTTAAGATTTTATAAAAATCTTTATAATATATTTTCCATTCCCTACTCATATATTGAATAGTAGTGTAATTACAAGATGTATAGAAATGCTCCAGTGTCACTCCGGTGGCATGCGACAGGTTATTTCTTCTCTTTTCCAGGGTTATAACTAAATATCCTGCCATTACTCAATCCCGTACTATCCTTTTGAATAGGAAAGGAGCTATTAAAATAGTGACAGTTGTTAATTCATTAAATATCATGCATAGACAGAAAAAATACAATTTTGTTTTTCCGGGATCTTTGCCAGGAACCCATCCAGCCTGGCCTTGAACACAGCCAGGGGTGGGGCAGCCACAGCTTCTCTGGGCAGCCTGTGCCAGCGCCTCACCACTCTCTCAGGGAAGAATTTCTTCCTGATGTCCAACCTAAACCTCCCCTCTTTCAGTTTTAGCCCATTCCCCCTTGTCCTACCATTATCCATCTGTGTAAAAAGTCGGTCCCCCTCCTGCCTGTAAGCTCCTTTCAAGTATTGGAAGGCCGCAGTGAGGTCTCCCCGGAGCCTTCTCTTTTCCAAGCTGAACAGTCCCAACTCCCTCAACCTTTCCTCACAGGAGAGGTGCTCCAGCCCTCTGATCATTTTGGTGGCTTCCAGTACATAAATTGTACTTTTTTTTTTTTTTGTATATGTGTAGATAAAAGGTCTTCATGCTCACTTGTTTATACTTATACTAGCAGATGAATAAAAATATTATTAACCATTTCCTTAAAGTCCTTTTGTCTTGAAATTCTTGCTTTCTGCTCTTCTACATTTTTGAATTAAGATTCTATGATTAACTATTTAGCTATAAGCAGGTGAAATTTTAACTGCAGTTAGATTTGTATTGTAACTACTGGAAAACATTGTGCTAGTGCTTTCATCTAGCTTGTTAATGGCTACTCAACTTTAATGTAAATAAAATAGAAATCATCTTCCATGAAATCTGAGGATAGGAAAAATAAATATTTGCAGAATAGCATTTTTAGCTAGTAAAAATGTGGCTCCTGTTCATGGCATTTTCACAGCATTTGTAGGCTCACTTTCCACAGCCTAAGCAACAATGCAAACAGTATCCAGTCAGGAAACATAAGCAACACGCTAAGGATATTATCAATGACCAAACATTAAATTAAGCCTTGTTTATCTGAACAAGCTTAATTTATGAATACATTTCAGTATTTAGCCAATTCACAATTAAACAAAACAACAGGAAACGCACAGTCTTTACATCTAAAATTTAAGTTTTTAAAATAATTTGAAACTGACATGATTTTGCTGTTCTTTTCTTCCAGTTCTTTCTCATTTACTAGAAATCATAAGATATGTTGTTATTGGTCATGAATATACTGAGGTAAAAAACTGTTTGCTTAAAATACAAAATCGTATGTGGGCATTTTATTCTATTAAGCAAATAGATGTGTCTTAATGGAAAAATGTTCACCCTAAGACAAAAAGACTATAACATCAACTTTTGTGGAATTAATTTGTGTTAGAAATGTTAATAAGTAACAGATTCCCAGCCTTCTTTTAACCAGTACTCAGAATAAAATCTTCTGTTTGTTTTTTGAATTTGTCTCTTTTATGGATCTTGTTTTTCTGTAGTTATGAAAGAACATCTGCCAACTTCTTCCATCATGACTTTCCTTAGCACTTGCAGGGTCAAGACATTCCCTTTCTTATAATCTGAATTCTTACAGTCATTTATATCATTCAAACGAGTCTTTCTTTTTTTCATATTTTCTTTTTATTATTTTAACCCGTCCTCCTCTTTTTCTATTGAATCTTTTGCATGTTGCTGTCCTGAAGGGTATCTTTAGATAGTGACAGTTTGTGCAATTACACTGAGCCCTTCTCTTCAAAGGTTGTGTGGGCCTCAGACTCATCCTGTCTGGGGTACTAGGGAAATCAGAACAGGAACAAAAAATCTGTCTCAAAAAATACTATGGATTTCAGTTTTGATACCAACTAATTCCCAACACATTCCTGGGTTTATTTCATGAAGATGGCATAATAAGGAATTTAGAATTTAGTCTTTCACTGTAGAATACCCTATCCACTAAAGGTTTTTATTGACACAACTGTAAAAAGGTTCTAGTTTTCTGCATTATTTATTTCACTACAGGCTTTGAGGTTGTTTGAATATCATCAGTGGTGAAAACCATTGGAAGTTAGTGAGATACTTCTGGGGCTTTATTAATCTAATAATTATGCCTACCATAATTATGTACTGAAAGATGACACAAATGCTTTGCATAAACAAAACAATGTGTGGGCACTGCAGTTATTTGGCCTACTAATGAAAATCTCCCATTTGACCTCTTTGCTACAAGTTTAATTATATAAACTCTTTATGCATGTAATTCCATGAGTCATGGAGCAGTTAAACTGATAAACTGTATATAAATTTCTTCTCCTGATGGAGGCCCTAACCAGGATTTTTGTGTGTATTTTGAGGCTTGGTTTTGTGTGCAGGAAGTTCTCTGAAATAGTGTTGGTTAATCAAATTCAAAACCAATAGAACTCCAGGGGTTTAATTCAAAGGTCATTAAAATCAGTAGGTTTTCCTGGATGCCTTGTTTTATGATGACAAAATGGATTTGGATACCAAAACATTTTAATCACAAATCTATGCAACAGTTTGAATTCCACAACTACCCTGTTTGGTGGAAGAGACAGTGCCACCCACGAGTGAAGATGAAGGAAAGCTGGTGTAGTGAGTCCAGTCATACCATGAGCCACTGAAAGAGACTAGTCTTTGGTCCAAATGTGTTCACATTCAGAGACATGAAACATATTAATGGGAACATGAGTGTTACAAATCTTCTGATCTCTCAGGTGAATTCATTCAAATATTTTCCTGAAATTTTTAATCGCAGTGTTCAACCTCATTCCTGTCTCTAGTTTTAAATGCATAGTTTTTACAAATTTAAGAACGGTGACCTAAAATTGTGTTTTGGAAATTGTCAGATAGTTTTCTGTTTTGTGCAGATGGCATCTCTATTACATAAATTACTTTTTCAGAAATTTTCGTTTTCTCCTTCTTTTCGTGTTAAGCATATTTGCTAAGACTGCAAGAAAACAGTGTATTGGAGAGTGCATCTGAACTCAGTATTGCTACATTTTTATTAAGGTTTGTGCCTTTTAACATAGACAGAGTCCCACTTCAGATTAAATTCCATCTATTCATGATCCATTATGATCTACTGGTGATGCAAACTCACTTTATATTTGTAGTGATGTTGTGCTCAGAATGCCTAGGATTTCCAAAGAATTAAGGTCAGTCTAAGAATCAATTTTCGATTGTGTCTATGTTGCGTTTTCTTAGCTGAATGTCAGACATGAAACTCCAGATGTGCACTTGAATATTTTGCCAGATAACAATTGGTAAAAAGTATAATGACAGTTATTCATTAAATATTCTTCTGTATAAAGTAAACTGGGCCTCATATCATCTAAAAGATTAATTTGAAGATATATACAACAGTTTTACAAATTTATACAAAGTGTATATTAATTATGTATACTTTACATCTACTCTATATTAACTGTAAGGTTACCATAAACAGAAAAGTGATAGAAATTTTCACAGATAGAAAAGCTATTAATGTGATGAAGATTACTGCAATTTGCAAGACTACATTTAGAAGTTCATGGTGACAAAGAAAATCATGACCAGTAAGGAATACATAAAAGTATTTTGCTCTACAAATTTGAAAAATGAGCTGGTATCCTTACAAGTGTGTTTCACGTGGTTAAAGTTGTATCTTACTCATGCAGCAAAACTGAAAATAAAATTTAACAATTAATATATGGTTGCACTGTATTATATACGTTCATCTTGCAGAAAATTCCTAACTACTGAATTATAACCTGTGAGCAATAATTTATATGCAGGTGCTTTATATTTTAAAAGCAAAATTGAACCTCTTGTTACTTGGATCGCATAAATTGTCTGAAAGCACAGAATTTAAATCTCCAAGAGACGGTTTGTTTTCTAGTATTAACATGCAATAAGAGCGCTGTGGAACTGTTCTGGAAGAGAGTAACTCTTTCATCTAAATAGTATTTGAAGTCACAACTCTTCCTTACCTTCAGTGTTACAGTCAGAAATTAGAAGTGAGAGAATTCAGAATAGTATTAGATACAAAAACAGTTTATACCCTAATAAAGGAATTTTAGTTGGGAAAAAGTTTAATGAAAGTATTGATTGTTTTTAATAACTGATAATATTCCTCTCTATTTTCTCTCTTTTTCTAAGTGAAATAAGATAAAGGATCTTCAGCAACAATGTTCACATTGTTTCTTCAACAGAACGTAAATGTATAAAACTTTGATAGAAACCTGACGGAAACAGAAGGTGCCACAAGGAAGATTCATGCTTAATGGATATATTATACAGTACTTATTAATAGCTGCAAAAGGAAAATGACTCTATACACATCAAATGCATAATTTGTTTTTGTTTAACTTAGATTAATTTCTGTTTAAATTCTTTGTTTAATTTTTAATTTTGTTTTTACTTTCACTCATGATATCTCTATAGTTTTTCGTTAAGCACTGCTGGAACAAGTACAATGAATCCACAATAAATGTAGTGAGGAAGTTGTAGGACACTTGAGTTTATCTCCCACTATGAAAAAAAATGTAAGTCATTTAAAGGGAAAACATAAAAGTGTTTATAGGAAAAATAGCACCATGAAAGTCATCATTTAATTTAGCAAATAAAATGCAAAAGCAGAAACAAGAGAAGACCAGGGTAAACATAACACAAATATTTTTCCAGATCTATATTTGTACCCCTCAATCAGCACCTTTTCTGAAAATCACAAGTACCTGAGAAGATCACGTAGTGGCAGTAATAATGAGCATAAAACAGATTTTCATTAGGTTTGGTAGAAAAATTAGATTCATAGGTGATTCTGAATAAAGTTATGAAATTACACAAATAAGATGGAAATGGTCAATAAACTTAGGAAGCCTTAAAGATATTCAAGCCTAGTGCTTTGTTCATAATATTATATACGGGTATATTTATGTATATATACTTTATATGTACTATAATTATATAGATAAAGTGTACACATACAAAATATACACACATACATATATGTTCATATACACACATAGGTACAATTTTATTGTGTTATGCAATATATAACATATCACAAATAAATTATATACCATAATGTAATATTTGTAATATACAAATGAGGAGGGAGGAAGGAAGGAAGGAAGAGAGAGAGGCATACATATATTCATATTTATATGTATTGCATTTGTAACATTTGATGCCATCATTTTTGATTTGTGCACCTATGAAATTTTGATCAAAATATTTCATCTGGAAAAATTTGACTCTGCATAGAATCCCCTCTTCTGGGGATTTTGTAATGTTCAGTGAGACCTTTATACTTTTAGAACATGTATGCACATATTCTTTGCCAAATGAAGAATATTTTTTAGCATAGTTTTTAAAAAAATTTATTACCATTATCACTGGTGATTATCTTCAGTTACTTGGCATACCAGCAAGCACTAAACTGTTGTACACTTTGAAACTATCAAGATTAAAGTGAGAGACACCAGGCACACTACTGGTCTCAAAAGGTTTCCAAATGAACAGCATTTACAGCAATTTTAACTGTTTCCAAGAGGCTAAAGATATAGTCACCGGTCCCAAATAATGATCTCACTGTTAAGCCGAAGTGGTTTGGATTCAGATACCTTTGATTTATTAAAATGCACATAAACTAAGGGAAGAAAAAGAGGAAGTTTTACAAATATTGCTGTAATTCAAATGCTTTCTGTGTTTTTAGACAGATGCTTCATTCCTGAAGGTCTGTGACAAACTTCTGCCAGTAGCAGCTTGCTGCCATTGAGAGAACACAGTAAAGAACAAGATGGTGAACTAAGTGACAGACTGAACTCTGCACGTCTGTTCATCTCTGGAGACTAGATTGCTTATATCAGCTAGGGACAAATGAAACTGAATTTAGTTATCCAATATTAGTGTCTGCCAAAACCCAACACAACGTGGCCAGTTCTTTCCTCCTGATACAATTATCTGTTTCGCTCGAGAGTTACCATATTCATTATAATTCTGGACATCTCCTCAATCTATATTAATTATATGGATAATATTATTTAAAGCACAGAGCACATGGAGTCACATAGTCAGTCAGATGTTATCCTCAGGTTAATTGCTCAAGCAAATTGTGCTTCTGTACATATCATTTAGACCGTAATTCTGTTCACAACATAAGTATTCACTACTTGCCTTAAACCATCCTTTCCATAGAAGTTCCCATGCACTCTTCAAAGTGAGAAGTTTCTCCCATGTGGGTAAAAAAAGGTTTTATCTGTCTATAGGTTTCTATAATTGACCATAGTTCTCCCAGCACTGTCTGTGCCCTTTTATCATGAGACGGAGGCATGATGAGAAAGAAAAGAAATCTGTATTCACATAGACTTAGTGGGATCTTGCTTCATAAACCACTTGCAAATCTAAGTAGAGACTGCAGAAGACGGGATGAATGACAGGTGATAAGGAAGATGCAAGGTAAAAAGAGCAAAGCTAATTATACCAGTTCTGATAAGCCAATAATCACAGAGAAGTGTGGATACTTTTAGCTGGCTTTGTTGAAAATCAACAAAAGCCACTAAGTTCATGGATTTTAGCCTTGCAATGAGAATTAATCTAGATGTATTTTAGAGAGCAGAGTGATAGAGCACCTTCCCTTGCACAAGAAAAAGCTGATATATCTGGATATTTCAGCAAAACAGAGTAAGTAGACATAAACAATCATCATTCTTGGCATGGCAAACTTGGAAAAAAAAAAAAAAAGTAAGCCTGGTTTACCAATGTTTCCTTTCATTCCAGATATGGCAGTCAGAACCTCTACTTCGTAGAACATTTAAGACAACATTTCTGTCTCAAGTTTGTTTATGAAATGGGTTATTGGGAAATGGGAGCGCTTGATATCTGCTTTGGAAATCAAACAGGCTGTATGTGGGGGAGTGTGGGACTCTGGAACAGACAAATTAACACTAGCAGATTCACTGAAATCAGATCAAATCTGATCTAATTCAGGATATGTTATCAAGTGCAAACAGGTGCTGGGAACAAGATGTATAGCCATTTCCACCAGCAGGTTTTTAATTGTATCAACTGGTTTTGGCTTGTCAGCAGTCACAAAAAGAAAATGGCTTCTGCATTCTCAGACTGGTGAATGCTTTAGTAAACATATCTCCTCAAACATGGCAGGTAATCTGAGCAAATGAGATGGTCTGCTCGGAAGACCTGTCCTTTTCTATGGGGTATGACAGAGCCTGGTGCTACCTCTGCTTGTACTTCCTGCCCTCCTAGATAAATGATCCTTCAGCACAGGAGAAGGCTCGTTCTAAAATGTTCTTAAAAACACATTCAAGTTCCTTTGAAGTTTGCAGTAGTCTTTCTGATGACTTCAAACAGCTTGGGCTTGGCTCTGCTAAGGATAGAGAAAGAATAAGGTAAGCAAGGAAAACACAGTTACAAAAATAATGTTGGTAATAAACAACATTATATTATACAGCAAGAGATAAAAGCAAGGAGTTATATAAAAGCTGCATTATAAACAACGTATGGACATTTAGGAGGGAAATTTCACCGTGATTATCAAGATTATCAAGATTATCAAGACTATCAAGATTGCAGCAGGTATAATACTGAGCCTGATGCTCATTGTTGAGGTAAAATTTCTCCACAAGACTTCCACACTAACAGAGCCCTCAGACTATTGTTACTTGATCCACAAAAGCTACTCCTGGAAGCCATGTTCACCTAAGCACGCCTTTACACTATCATTCCCTGCCTAAGAGACAGCACCTCATTACTATTTCTGGATCTGACCTGCTACACCTGTAAAGCATTTCTGTTTGACCTTGTGACCTGGGTGACCTATGTTAAATTAGGGACTTTGTCTTGGTCTACATTTGTAATGCAAGCATGCTCTCAGGCATACTAAGCATCAATTTTCCCTGATATCTATTGCTACATAAGATGTTAAGTTAATCAGGTGCTTTCATCACAACCATGTGATGGTATCTCTGCCTGCTTCCTGTATGAGTCTGAGATGAGACATGCCCATTGCAAAATGACAATCCTCCTTCTTATACAAAATATGCAGGTAATATTAAGTAATCATCTGTATAAAATAGAATTTTCTTCTCTAGGATTTTTTTCTACACCTAGACTGTGGTTTTGAAAATCAGCAACTTAGAATGCCGAAAAAAAAATGTTGAGGGTTGATGTGAAAGTATTTTCTGGGGGAACAAAAGCTAACTCTGTATTCCACACATTCTGCTTAGCAAGCCAAAGTCATAGAATTCCAGTGCTATAAGCAAGATCCTAATGTCAGCTGCACTGTTGTTTCTGACTGTCCATCTGCTCATTTTTTGGTCCTAAAAATTACATTTTACTGTATGTTGGAGCAGAAATTAGGAACAGTAGGGTTTATTACCACTCTCCAAATTGTATTAGATATCACAGCTGTTTCTGAGTTGATATGTGAAACAGCCTCACCCCTGTCTCCTCCAATGTGCCTTATGGATTTATCAGACAAACTGGAAAGTGCAATTGGTAGTTTAGACAGGAAAGCATTTTGCTAACTATTAACTCTGTAGAGCTTTCCTCTATGATAAATCTTTTCCTAATCAACTTCCATGTCAGAAAACAACCCTGAGAGCTTTAGAGAAAGGGAGGATAGGAGAAAGAGAAGTGTTGCAGATGTACAGAAGTAGATTTCCTATTTCCCTCACTACCTTACACACACATCCCTTATACTTGTTCCATGCATTGCTACCACATACATGGTAAATTTGTTTTAAAAGATAGACAGAAATACCTGAAGACCAGGAAGAACTTCCAGATTTTTTGACATCAAGAACATTTTGAATTTCTTGCTGTTATTCTCAAATTAACCTCAACAATTAGAATTTGGCCAAGAAGTTTTCTCAGAAAGCATTCAAACTCCGTCTGAAGATCAGTAATAGTTGTAATAATAAAAATACTGTTCTTCTTAACATTTACAGCTTATCTTGGTAGTTTGTATAACTAAGCATAGTTTTCATAAAAGGGAATTTAATTTCTCATCTAAATTATTCAGTTTTGATTCCAGATCATTGACTTTCTTTACATTTTATGTGTTAGTGAGCTGGAAAAAAAATTAATAACCCTAGTCATTTCTCCTTCTGAAGATAATTATACAACATAATCATGCCACCTCTCACTCTTCCTTTTGATATACTAAACCAAGTGAACTCTCCATTCTTTAAAAGAAAGCCATATGCTACAAACCTTTCATCACTTCTAGTCTTTGCTTCTCACTGTATGCAATTTTTCAACAACCTTCATGGATTACCATGACATAAAGTACTCCCCTTCTATAGGAACAAAGACAATCTTTCCAATTACTTCTATGTGGATTGAATCTAGACTGATTTTCTCTCTTATTATTACCAGGCAGGCTATGACTCTCTAAGCAAGATAATGTCTGGACTGCAGCAGGTATAAAACAGCATTTGGTACTGCTGTCATGACAGACTATCTATACAAAAAGATCAGGACTGCTAATCAGTGTAATATAAACAATAACAGCCAGCATGGCAGATTATCTTTCTAATTCATCAAACATCCAGGAGTTGGGAAGGTAACCAGCAAATATCTTACGCTATGCAAAAAGTCTTGCATTTCACAACACACTCCTCTAGTTGCTAAATCTGTGATATCATTAGGCACAGACCCCAGGGATTTCAAATGTACAGATCTGTGATATTTATCACTGAATCGTTATGAAGTCTGAATCCAAATCTTGAAGTAACGTTACATTTTTTTTTTGGCCTGCAAACGTTGAACACAAGTGATTTTGTTCTTTAATTTTGTCTCAACCCTACCAGTCAGTTACAACTTTTGAAACAACAGGAATATGTATGCTTACTTATGTTGCTATGGTTCCCTTTGTTATGCTGAGCAAAACCCCATGAAAAGAATCTGCCTTTTTCTTTTCCTTACCAGAAGATTAATCTTTGTGATACTTCAGTCACTTGCAGAGAATACTTAAAATGCAAAAAATCTTGTGGTTGTTCTTAAAACAAATACAATTCTTCATCAAAATTCTGTGTTGAAATGTAGCAAAGATTATGTCATCAATTTAACAAAAGCGAGAAGAATAAATCAAAACACAGGACACTACTTACCAGTGTATAAAGGTGTATAAAAACCTCAAATGTAGCTTTCTNAAGAAGGAAAGAACTAAGGTATTGGAGCAGGTGCAATGCAGTATACAAACTTTCTAATTACTTTCGTTTCCACATTTAACTATTTGAAAAAATCAGCCAGATGTCAAGGAAAACCTCAATATATTTCATCCAAAATTGAGCATTTCCATG
>VXAV01005488.1:46998-76931 GCA_013399715.1 Alectura lathami | reverse complement strand
GTATTTCTGGTTGCTTTAGAGGAGAAGATAAGTTACTATCCTCTTCATATGCAGAAGAAATAGGCATATCAAAAGGGAAGTCCAATAATGACAGTGTATCAAATATCAGGTTAAGGGTGTTCATTGTTAAGGCAGATTATGGAATCACTGTGACTGGATTCATCCTTTTATTTCAAGACAGACTTCATATATCTTTATCAGAGACAAAACATCAGTGGTTAAATTCAATGCTGGACAGAACAGACTAAGGAGGCCTTTGGAGTTCTTTTCAATTTATGTTATTTCAGGCTTCTCCTGTGTATTTCCTCTTTCACTTCAATGGATAAACAGTATTATTTCAGCTGTGAAAAGTCCACATTTGAGATTTCTTGACTACACAAATCATTCTGGAAGTTAGAAGGTTCATTAAATGTATTTAAGCAAGTCATTCTTGCTCATGATTTACCCTTGTGCTTGAATTCTCATGAGATGACATAGTTCCACTATCTTTGAAGGAGCTATGATGATTTCTTCCAGCCAAAGAGGAATAGATGAAATAGATAAAATAGATTCTAAAAATAGCTTTTAAAAATACATTTTAAGAATAGATTTTATTTTCCTCTCATTAGAAGGATTCTCTATTTCATTCTCTTTTTCTGACAAATCTCCTTCCTTCCTTCTTTCTGTTCACTACTTGTTTCAATAATTGTAATGATTAGTATTAACTCTTGCTCTCTCAAAAACCGATGTGTTGTCCATACAGTTATAAGAAACTGACTTCAGCAACAATTTTTGAGCATGCATAGAATAAAAGAACATACATTCTAGAGGACTCTGTTGGGATAGCAATGCATATAAATACCTAGACAATGAAGAAATGTTGTTGTACTAATATGTGGAAGATAAAGCATAGAAAAGGGGATTAGAACATATTTATTGGGCCTGTGATCAGGATTGGTTTTCTTCCCAGTCAAAGCAATCAAATGTCTTTAATATTATTATGAACCATTACTGTGTTGAAAAGGCAATGCATTTTGTTAACTCATCAAAGCAGATCTACATATTCAGATCTAAATGAAAAATATTTTATTTATAATCATCCCCTCTTTTCTCTAATTGCATTTCCATTCATTTAGCTCTTTCTTATCACATTACTGAAAATGACTTTTCTCATCTTTCTATCATCATTTGCAAGCAATTTGGTGAGGAAAGAACACCTCAGTTCTCATTTGAGATAGTTGTTCCTTGATCCTTGCTTTCATCAGGAGAAAAAGACATTTTCAACATGTGGCAGCTGAAACACAGCAACTAATTCTCATGAAGGAAAAGTGGTCTTGTAGCTGTCACATGAACTAGCGGTTTGTGAGAAATGAAGCAGATACTCTGAGCTGATATGCTGACAAGAACTTCTCACATTACACCTCTGTCATCGCTTGCTTCTCCATGGCCTTCTTTAATATTTGGAGGTTTTGTCCTGGGTTGCAACTCAGTGTCCACAAAATTAAATAAATAAATAAAACAGATAGACTGAAATAGATCAAGAAAATGTATTTTCTCTGTTACTAAAGATAGAGTCTCTCTTCCATGTAGACAGAAACACTTACCTGCAAAACCATTAATTCTCTTCTAGGGTAAATAAATAAGTGGCCTGATTTAGTTCTGTCAAACAACTACTTGTTTTCTCTCTAGATCAGTTCTTTAAGGTTTGATGCAATTATTTTTTTTTTTTCCAATGGAACCATTGTCTGAAGTGTTAAAATCTCAAAACTGAAATAATGAAGTCTGAGATATCAACACCAATTCACTAATAAGTAACTTGTTAGATTGTTTTTACCACTTACTGTTTTATCAGGCTCTCAAGGTCACAGATGACAGCACCAGCTTTGGAGTGAATGAATTCAATATAGTAGATGCACAGAAAATAGTCTCCTATTAACACTTACAAACTCTAACTTCAAATGCGTTGTTCTGTTAAATAATTGAGCCAGTCCACTGACAAAACATCCTTTGCTATGCATGTTTTTTGCTGCTAACAGCTCGCTTTTTCTGTTCGAAGAGGTTTACATTTTTTCAAACCAGCACTAGTTGTGGAGTGTTGGCAACTAGAAAATTTAATTACTGCAGTATTAATACCATAATTAGCATAACCTAGTATTTAATTAGTCAACTGAATTTTCCTGAACCTTAGAAATCCTTTATATAACCTGCTATTTAATTAGCTGGCTGAATTTTGCCAAGCCTTAGAAGAAATTCTGTCCTTATAATGCTCGTCTTAAAAAACAAAGGAGACAATTGTTACTGGGTTGTTGCTAAAACGTGCCATGTATTTTAGTAACAGCAATTTCCCAACACTTGTACTTGGCAGAAATTTTCCCTCTTGCACAGAAAAGTGTTTATTCAAGGAAGGATGCCTAGAAAGTATATCATTGATGGCTCCTTGATGCTGTGAGCTGATGTCAGTTGGCCTTAAGGCTGCACCAGACAAGAACAGGTAGGACGTAACTACTCTCCCATCCTGTGCTGGAACCTTCCTTCACTGCTACTGGCACTGGCAGAATGCCACCTAGACTAGGTTTAAACTATTTTTCATTTGAGGCTGCTTTCTTCTAATTTGTACTGCCTCAAAAAATCAGATGAAATGGAAAAGAGATCTGGCAAAACATCCAAAGATTGTTAGCTAGTTATCAGCTAGCTGCCTGGAGGGCTTTTTATAGGAAAAAGTGTAAAAGGCCAACTAATGTATGCTATCTAAATAACTAACTTTGCAACTTGTCAGTACAGAAATGAAAGGCAATGTGAAACCTCATGGCAAAGTCCTACATGTGGACACAAATTTCCACTTAAATACCTACATTTTTTGTCTCACTGTCATCAAGTTCTGATCACCACTTAACTGAAAGCATCTACATTTCTTTTGTGAGCTGTGCCTGGGACCTTCCAACAGATTAGTGCTTTAGCAGCAACTAAAATGAGCAAGGTCTAAACATCTGAAAGATTTGCCAGCTTAGCATTTTTGTTCTTGTCAGTGGAGCCCCATCCAAAAGGTGCTCCCTGAATATATCCTTCCTCTGAGAGGAAATTGATAGGAGGCAGTGATAGGGAGCAGCTGCCAGTGAACCCAGATCTAGAGTAATCAGCAAAAAGGCATGCAAGACTTCTATTCAACTTGTTATTTGAACATGCATCTCCAAGAGGTACTCTCAGGCATACTTTCCTCTATCTTCACCATGTAAGATAGTACAGAAAGTTCCTGGATGCTACCTGGAGCATGGAACCTGCAGGATTTGGGCTAGCTGATTTCCATTTGGTATATACTGAAACAGGCCAGTATCTTCAATGCCATAAATATAATTCTTAATTACCTTAAGAGACAAGTATAGATGTCATGTGCTTTGAGCTCAGTCTGCCTCTAAAGGCACAGTGGCAGAACCCTAGTCAACGAGCAATGTGTTAACATTGCCCACCTGGTTGCTATAATCAAATAAACCTATTAATGTAAAAAAAAAAAAAAAAAAAAAAAAAAAAAAAGTTTCCTGTTTCTACACTGTAGTTTTATCAGAACAGGAAATATAAGTCCTGCAAAATTATCCCTTCCTACAAAGAAAATCTCAGATTTAAAGTCAGGTGAAGCAGATTAAAACTAAATGTGTGAAAGCAAATCTCCCTTCCTATGATTTCCTTAAAGGACAGGATCTTTCCACCAGCAGCTTCCATTGTTTCACACTAGTCCTTTGAATTTCCTTCTCTCTGTCACTTATGTGTATGCTTTCTCCTGTAAGAGCTCCCATCATTCCTTCCCCAAGTTACTTTCCCACTGCAGGCTTCTTTTCTGACTTATGAGAAAAACCTGACTTATCAGATTTTCTTCTCTGGCATTTTCCAGTTGCTTTCAAGAGAGGAATCCTACAGAGTAGTGCAGGAGCCAGACAGCATCACCTAGAAATAAGCAACCTTCCTCCTTGCTTCCCAGCTAGACTTTTTTTCACAGAAAGCAGTACATAGTAAATTGAAAACAAATCAAGTTGTTACAGCAGCTGCCAGAAGAACTCCCACAGGTGTTTCATAGTTGTATCACTGAGCCATCATCTCTTAGTGCAGCTGTCATCCTTGAAGCTATGAGAGCTGCATGGCCAAAAGGCACACAAGACAGCAGCCTACTGACAAACATACTGAGTAACTTCAGCTTCCTCCAGCCCATTTCCCAGCTCCCTGCTGCCTCTTACTCCTGTGGTGCTTTGTCTCCGTCTAACTGATCCAGAATCACTGCTCCGCCTTGTCTGTCCAGCCCAGCTTTTTCGTGTGCCCTTTCATATCCTTATCACTATGACACCTCCCCAGTCTCCACAGCTAGTCTGTTTTCTAAAACCTGCTCTACTCCACTCTAGGTAGCTGCTGCCAAGAAAATTAATCATTTGCTTGCTCTCCTTCTCCTCCTGTTTCCTCTCATCATTTACTCAAAGGCTGAGATGATCACAGAATCATAGAATGGCTTGAGTTGGAAGGGACAATTTTGGGATACATATATTGTAAGGTACTGTATTGTACTTACTGTATTGTAAGGTAAGAAACAAATAGAGAAGCATAGTATTGGACTAAGGCTAACTAGTGATTAAGCTTCCAATCTATCCTCTTCTTTATCCTTGTAAAACCACCTTTGTACATATTGTTCTTTCTAGCAGCCAAATTACACTGTTTTAGAGAGAAGGACTGAGGAATTAGGCAACACACTTTTTGTCAGCTTTATCAAAAGTGCTTTGAAATGATAGCTAAGCTGCATAGTTTAGGTTAACATTGTTCCTTCAAAGTGAGTACTTATCATGCCAAGACAGGAAAAAATATAAAATGTCTCAGAAAATAAACATAAACCAATGTCTGTACAATTAACCATACATCTACCTGTCTGCTCAGTACAGGAGACAGTAAGTCTGAGTTTATAAAATGTTCTTTCAGAAATAAACTGCAAGATCAGCAGACTTCATACTCTCAGACTTCAAAGTGTTATTGTCCCAAATGGGTCACAGAGAATAAAGAAAGCAGCCATTATATACACCATCATTTACAGATAAGAATAACAGAGTTGTGAAGAGATATGTTGAGTAGAATGTAATGAAAGCATTTTTCTTCAGAAATAGATAACACACCATTATCTTTTATTAGCATTGGTTTCATTATGCTAGTACTTAAAATGCCAAAAAAGAGTGGTCTGCTTCAAATAAACTGTATATATACACGTATTTGCAGGATAAATAGATAAGCCACTCAAAGAAGAGGAAATGAAATGGAGGACCACTTATCTTAAAGCACATCATGGCCAGGGAAAGGCTGCACTGCTGTTGAGGGTCACATCCATGTTCGTGCTGGACCAGTGGAACATCTGAGCGGTGACCTGCACTATAACGCATCACAACCTGCCTGAGACTCAATGTATGAGTAGGGGAGCACAGTTATGCAAGGACATAGAGACAGTGTATAAACACTTTAAATCAATCCTTCTTATTAGATTTACTGCTGATCTTTTTCATTTTCACCAGAATGATTCATTTAATATAGTTCTTATCAGAGTGTATGTGTGTTATCTGTGTTAAGGGAGTGTTTGGACTCTTGTCATTAACCATGAGTCTGTTTTCCTGCACTGTACCCAAAGACAGTTAAGGAAGACAGTGACTGTCAGCTGTACCTGCATAAGGGCATTATAGAAGGTGGAGTGTATCTATCAGCAGGTTCCAGTCTGTGCATAAGATGTTTGTAGGGAGTGTAAGGCCTGCTCAGCCTGCCCACACAGCCTGCGAGGGCCCACAGGACCAGTACATTGGTGCCTTCATATCTTGCGTGCCTGAGTGCCCTGAGCAGAAACTGCCCCTCACCCCAGCTAGTGGCCATGATGGGGTGTGTACTGCAGTCATCAAAGATCTCAGATTTTTAGCAAAGTCATGATGATCTGGTCAGGACAAAAGGCAGTCACATTCATGCACCAGGAGCCTAAGGATTCTTAGTCTTGTGGGGCCTCAGTATTTGGCAGATTTTAATGTAAAGTCTGGAAAGAAGATATTGAGATACCTTCTGTTTTCTGCAATTGAGAGTTATTCCAGATGTGATCTGTACTTGAAATTTTATTTATCTCCTCAGGCTGAGATAGCAGTGTCCTATTTCAGTAAGACTTTTGGAACAAATGTAAGATCTCTTCTGTAGATACAGGATACTAGGTATGAATACAAAATAATCCTATTTTATGATCCTTTTACCTGCTTTCTCAGCTACTTTCCTCTCTTTCTCTGCCATACTTACAGTAAATTGCTCATGCAAATCAGTCCTATCACAAGGCCTTCCATTTTTTTTTAAGATAATAACAACATAAAAAAAGAGAATATCCTTCTTAATTACCAAATATATGGAATTTTAGTATTTTAGAGACCAGTCTCAATGGTGCTGTATTCCTTCTTCCTGAAAGAAATACCAGTGCTATATTACCAGATAGATTCCAGCTTCCAGGTCAGGGTGAATGCCCTACTTATGTCCCAAATTCATATCTGCACAGGACGCTAGCACATATTACACCCTCCAGTCATCACACACGACACATCACAGGTGGTAGTCTGCAGACAGCTTAAGTTGCCTTCCTAAGCACCATAAACTTTCTGCAGGTTTACATGAGTACTGCATAGCCTGCGAGTCTCATATATTACTTCTTAAGACTTAGGCTGGTCTCAGATGTCTCCTTTCCCGTCTCCATAAAACTATAATCTTACAAGGACCATTGGTTTTTCAATTTAATGCTCAATGTTCAGCTTCCACCACGGAGAAAGTGGTTCTGTCTTTTTATTTGTACCATGGAGTTTTTCCAGTAGGAACAACACTAACACCGACACAGGAATGGGGAAGAGAACAAAAGGCAAAATGTCATTTATCACCATAGCCTGGGGTGTAACAACAGACTGAGAAAATCATATTCTTCCTTTTTTTCTTTTAAGGCATTTATATCATGACATTACTATTAGAAAGATTAATTTCTGGTATTTGGCTTTTTTTTCTTTCTTTCCTGGAACTGAAGAACTCACTGAATTTAAATAGGAAGAAAAAATTCTCTCTAAACTGCCACAGGGCATATTGCAGCATACAAAATTTTCCAGATGTTTCTCATGGTACAGACTATGAGAATACCTGATAGACTGGAAAAATCCTTCTGTGGAGCATGGAACTGTAATACACAATTAAAAGTTCTTACTGAAAGGGAGCAAGAGTATTCCAGAGTACTGTCTACAACTTTGGGAATCCTTAGGATCTCCTTCTCTGGTGTCTTCCCACTGTCTTCTTATGTGTTATTTCCCCTTTCCATGTCAGAGGAACTCCTCCTGGGTGAATATATGTCAGCAGGACTGATCAAGCTGACTTTCTGAGCACGAGCCATGGAAGGTGGTTACCACCTAGGGCAGTCAGTGATGATCGTGTTACAGTGTTCTCTGAGAAATCTTGCTGCTTCTGCTTTCAGTCTTACAGAGGCTATGCCTTTCTCTCATGGAAGAGCACCATTATTTGCAGGTTACAAAGTTGTTCTGTTATTGGGTCTCGATAAGCAGAAAGAAAATTCTTTTCTTTTTCCTTTTTTTTTTCTTTTTACTATTTTTTTTTATTATACTATAGAGAGTTACGATAATTATGATGAGAAAGGAGCACTGTATACAGAAAACAGAGTAAGCTCACTTGTGAATGCCCAGCAAGCACCTTCCTCTTAGTTGCAGGACTATATGAGCAACCAGGCACTCAGGTTCTGCATTACTCTGGATGGAGGCATAGACATCTATAGTGTTACACATATCATAGAAGCTGAATTAAACATCTTTGTTAAGAGGGGTGGGTAGCATTTAAAATGAGCACCAGTCAGGGAGATGTGTCTAGCCTGTATTTGGATGAATAGTTACAGCCAGATGAAGCATTCTGTTAATATTCCCATTAATATTATTAACATTTATACTGATATATATACATATATAATGCATTTTCTATTTCACCTGAAGACTGATACTTGTCTGATTTTGTGGGTTTTGTCAAGTTAATTTTTCTGATAAGTCTTGTGTTGTTAGCTGTCATCACTTCTGACCAGTTCCCCAAGGCAGCACAGTCTCTGAAGAGCACAGAAGCCCTCAGAAGGTCCGCGTGAGTGTCTACTCTGCAGTATCAGCTATGTGAGTTACTCTGGTCTTCTAGGTATTTACAGCTTGTGAGAGTTTTGAATCCTTCTAAATCTGTTTGCCTCTAAGCAAAGAAAGTGTGTAACAGATGCACTGCAAAATCAGCATTCTCCCATTGTTTAAACAACTCACAGTATTTTCTATTCATTTGTCATATTTTATTTGCTATATTTTTGAAAACTAGGAAGAATCACGTTCTTTATGAGCATTCTGCACAGTCATTGCACCAACAAGATTTCAGGAAAGACAATGTTCAAAAAACAGCAAAGCTTTTAATTTATTTGACATGGATGAAGGGTGTACCCAAGCGCCATATCAGTTGTGTACTTTTTTTTCTCAGTAAGAAAGGAAGCTACTTTTTAATTTAAAACTTTCTCTTGGTTCTGGCACTCTGCAAGACCTGGGAACAAGATGAAGGATTCTGATGTGCCCTGGCTTCACTTAAGCAGTGTCTGATAAAAGAATTTGTCAGAAAATATCTTTCTTTCACCTTACAGACTGATGGAATAGCTTTCTGCTATTTTCCATGCTTTCTGTCAAATTACTACATTGTTCTTGTTCATATCAGTATCTTTCATATGAAAGAAAAGTCACATATAATTTTCTTAAATATCACAGGGATTCTCTAGTAAAAATTCTCAACGCACAGGACAGATCCTTTAACATTTGATTTCTTATTTAGTCTGTTGCATTTATCGCTGCTGCATGCAGACTGTCATTCACTTTCCCAGATGTAAAACTAATGCCAAAGAGTATGAATTTGGCATTTTTTTCTTTTCCTCCTTTTTGGTTAGAAGCAAAACAAGGCTGCATTTATCCTTGCAGATTTTAAATTACCTTTTTCATATGAAATGTGGCATTAAAAGAGAAAAAAAAAAAAAAAAAAAGTATTGTATCCTTTGTTTTCTTGGGAAGAATTTCCACGTTTTTCAGACAACTTTGGTGAAAATCATAGCTCAGAGCACCTGGGTTTGAATTTGAATATTCCTCATTGGTTTTTTTGCTTCTGTGGGAATTACAAAGGCCAAGTGAGATGAATAAATTGATTTTTAACAAGCTTATTTCAATGAACACTTGCCAACGTGCTCTCAGCTTGGAAAAAAAAAAAATAATAAAATAAAGAGCTCTTAAGATTTAATTTTTAGCAGCCTTTCTCCAAAAGTGAAATTTAATTAGAACCCAATTACACTGAAATTGAGGTAACTGCTGAGGTATTGCAATGAATACTCAGTCCCATATGGTCTGATTTATAATCCACAAGCATTTTGAGGAACTACCTTATTGTTCTCTCTGTATTCACGTGCACTCCCTGTTAATATCAATGGCAACCATATGACTGCTGCAGAACAAATAACTTTGCAATTATTTAAAAAGATTTTTGAATAAAGTCATATAATAGTCTTGGATTTATTAAATACTTATTATTGTTTTATACTGCCAAGAATAAACATGTATAAATTCATGTTAAATTTCAGGACCTTAAAAGCCATGTGAGAAAATTAAAGAGGAAAGTAGATGAATCTTTTGGAAACAACAGTATCACCTAAATACTTGAGTACAGTAAAACTTTCCAGGAAAATGCAGTGTAAGGTTTCCCATTTTGTACCCATTAACACCAATGTCAGACCAAAATAATATTCTTGAACTCATAGTTTCCAGTTATTCCAGACCTGTAGTGGGGTCTGTGTTCTCTAAGCTATACATCTATCCATAACATGAGCTAAATAAAAAAATAAAAAATAAAAATAGTGCAGGATCAAACCAAAACATTGCAAAAGTAGTGGTCAAAAGTAGATGCCAAGGGAGTAATATAAGAAGAGAGACCACCTAAGTAGTACTTCCTTGAGTACCTTCTAAGTATCCAGCCTTTGCAGTTCTGAGATCTCCTGAGCCAGACATGGTTTCACAACTAGCGATGCCAGCGGGATACAGACATCTAAACACATGCAAGGATCTAGAACAGATCAAGGTACCTCTGAGGATCAGAACTGGCAGAGGTTCACATACTTTGTAAGAACAGCTATAAAGCATCAAGCCATTTGCCTGGGTTCCCTGTCTTCTACTGGGCCAGTGACAAACACGCAGGGGTGTTTTGCCAAAATATTGTCTTACCCTCTGTCATGTTTCTCTCAGGGAACTCCTGGCATATTTAAAGGGCTTGTATCTGAGACTGTTAGTTAATTACATGACCAGAGAACATAGAGCAGAAAGCTCTCTTTGTGTTCTCTCTACGAGAGAAAACACGAGGTACAAGGCAACGGAGAATCAGCAAGGTAAAAAATGGGAAGAGTTGATCTTCCAAAACAACCTTATTTGACTTTTGCTGTAAATTACTTTCAGTCAGATTTCAAGTCAGAAATAGCAATTGTGTATCTTAATGTTTAACAGGAAATGTTAATGGTTAAATGGTAATTGGTTATTTATATTATTAACATTTCCTGTGAGATAACCTTGAAGCAGGTTTAAGCTAGCTTCTTAAGTTCAAGCTATTTTCTCCAGGTATCATTTTTGTATTTTTTAAATGGTTTCTACAAGATAGTAACCTACATTAAAAAACAAAAACAAAAATATGTCACAATTTTCTGTGTGATCAGCATGATGATCAGGTTTTTCAGGTTAGCTAAATGTCAGTAAGATACTAAGTTAGTCTTTCAAATAAGTGTTTTGTAAAGATAAGACCTTTTTTTTTTTTTTTTTTTAGCTAAAAGCTTCTTTTAACTCTTCTCATTTTCTTATGTACAAGGGTCTTAAAAATAGTTTTATTGTCTCTATTTTCTCAAGCAGTAGAGTCTGATTGCAGATCCAACAACATCACGGTTGTTTTGCTTGTTGGAAAAAGAATGTCACTGAATGCCAACAGTGTACATCACCATGTAAGTTCCTAGATCACACTTGTATCCGCAACCTAAGAACTGCACAGAAAGCTAACAGCTGTTCCTAAGAGAAGGCCAGACCCTATGACCTCCCATGCAAACAATTAATATGCAGCATTCAATACTTAATTACACTCTACTGAAAGGCATGAAACACCACAGAAGTATATTCTTCTTATTAACCCTACTGAGGCTGCAATTGCCACTACAAAACCATCATAAACCATCTTTACATTCAGCTCAGAATTGAAAAGGAGTTTAGAAGTTTGTGAATTGCAGAGCACACATTTGCATATGTGGGAATCTCACTGTGTATGATCACTGGTGTGATGGTCCATACATGCCATGCAAAAGGACCTTTTTTTGTCCTCTGCATGTATTCTCCTGTCTTTATTGCACTTGTGGACAGAAGAGCTATACTATGAATCTGCATCCGCCTTGGTTCTAATAATATTGCCTGGACAGGCATCTTTATTAGTTGCTTTTCTGGACAGGCACTTCTGAATCCTGCCTAAGTATAGGCTGACTTGAAGCTTTGATGTTTAATTGAATTGTGTTCATGAGCCTGTTGCTGTATTAGCCAGCAAGCTGGAAAATGCAGCCTGACTTCTTGTAATACAAGCTGTTAGAGGGACCAAGATATTTTATTTCAATAAAGGCTAAACCCCCCAAAAAATATTTTCTTCGGGAAACATCACATAGAACATACTAGAAAATCATAATAAAAGGTCATTATTTAAGTAGTGAAGTGAAGCACTCTAAAGCTGGGAAGCATTGGATTTGTAGTGATGTTGGATTTATATTTTAGGACCTGTGCTATACAAAGAATAAAAAGAAGTCCTGTGGGAATGAAGAGTCTCTGGTCCTAGAATTAGCAGCCTCAGTGATGTCTAACTCAAAAGAGAAGTAAGAGATACCAGTGATTTTAGCTTTCCCTTTGCCAGTGCTCAGGTCTGGGTCCAGAAGCTGAGCCAGACTATTAGAGCATCCATGGATATGATGTTAAACTGAAGCCCAGGAACATACATGCGGCATATGAAAAGAAAGGACCTTGACATCATGTGGGTACGACATCTAAATCCCCTTATTAGTGTTCTACTCCAGCTTATATAGCCCTGCTCAATAACTTTCCACTGTCCCAAGGCCTAATAACAAAGCAAGTTGTGCCAATACTACTTAAGCGTAAACAAGCTTTGCAGCTACATCTGCTAGCTGCACTCCCACTTTTAACAGCTAACGAGCAATTTTCCCAAGATCCATCATGTACACACAAGGCTTCCGTTCTACATACTGTTTTCCCACACCTCGCTTCAGTACTGCTCTCCCACACTTACACAGCTCCTGAGGATATAAAGGTAGTTTAAAACATTCCTTCAATGAGTGAAAAGCTGCTGTCAAAAATTTGTGGTTTCTTTGCTGAATCTGTAGGCAAATGATAATGATGAAATATCACGGATACATTTGTCTTTATTTAGAGAAGAGATGAAGGCAGTGTCTAGACATGGAAAAAGCAGTTAACTGAGGTTGGTGCCCAGCAGAAGCTATAATATTTGCCCGTGCTGGCATTCTCTCCTATGAATATTTTCCCTGCTACAGAAGCAGATCAGAGAAGCTGCTGCAGACTCTCAAGCCCAGACAAAGATGTGCTGAGCTTTGCTGAAATGGCTGCTCTGTCACAGAAATCAGGTACCTTGCTCTCAGACTGGCAAAACTGAAGGCAGCTTGGCAGCATTTAGTTCCAGGCATTAGGATGCTTGAAGGTAAGGATACTTTGTCATATTGTAACTGGGAGTGCTTTTATACCATACTGATTTTATTCCATTGCCTTCAGCTCTTCTACCCTTCTCTCTGGGTGCAATTCCAGACTCTCACAATTCTTATAATATATAAAGAGAAAGGCAATGCACAACTGAACACTGGAATGCCACTCCTGTCTCCCCCTGGGCAGTGGGAGGTGCACAGCTGTGCACAGTGCTGTGGAGAGGCAAATAGACAGTAATGCCACTGGGAATAGGGGGACTCCAACAGCAACAGTCCTGGCGCTCAAGCAAGGGCTCATTTTCCACACCAGCTGTTGCAAAGAGCTTCAGCAACAGCAAACAAATCATGCAATGTGCTTATGGGTTTCATTTAAGCCTGGGGTTTGCAGTGTGAGGAATGACAGTTGCAATGCATGCAGAGAGGACACAAGGAGCTCTCAGGCACTCACTCTTTGTATCTGTAGCATACAGATAACCATTTCTTTAGTAGTTCAGATGGAACACAGTGACATCAGACAGAGCTAGTTTTCCAAAGGTGCTCACCCATGTTGGAGCTGATTTCCCGTTACACACATAGAAAGGGGACAAATATGTGTAGGATACAGCTGAAACACCTCCCTCTTATCCTTTCCCAACTCTCCCCTTCCAGTCCCCAACTACTGTGAGAAGGTGGCTGCTATGTGCCAAGGGCATGAGACGGGAAGATGCTGAGAAGACTGGAATGAGAAGGACGATATGTGGCAGGCAGGTGACTACTACATGGTAGAAATGCTAGAGAAGCTTCCTACTGTAGTGCAAGGGCTTACAAAATTGCTCATGTCCACCAGGATATCTTGTCTCTGGTGCCATGTGGAAATAATTGGCCCTCTCCATAGCAGCCTGGAGTGTGGACACAGACGGGGCCCCTCCAGCTTTTCAGGAGCTAAGGTAGAAATCTGTGGCCTATCTGTGCACAGTGGGTCTGCTGGAGGTGGTCTGCTGGAGATGCATGGCACAGGCAGTCTGGAGGCATGAGGCAGCAGTGATACAGGCAGCCCTCCATGCGTATTCACTGCACAGCTCAGAACCTGGTTGAAAAGAGCTTTGGTCTTCTCTCTTGAAGGAGAGACAGTATTAATACCTTTCTGTATTCACTCAGAAGTGTATTTTCTGAATCTGTGGTGCCTTGACTCAGGAAGGACACAGAGCTTCTGACTTGCAGATGATTCTCTTTGTTTAAAGAATGAAGTAATATAATCCCTCTTCTGACTGACAGATTGAAAACAGTTCCCCAGATTAGTTGAGTATGGCCATGGATTTTACATTTTCTTTTCCAAACCAATGCTACAGAAATGTAATAAGTGTATCAGCATAATATAAAATCCTAACTTAATTTACCTCATTTAATGACAGTCCTCAGCTATACCCCCTACAAGACAAAAAGAGTGGGGAAAAAGAACATTTTCAGCTCCAGTATCTTGCTATTTTCCTTTTGACTTAGGTCATAAAGGTCATTAATGGATGTTTGATAATAACAAGTACAATTATTTTGTATTATTGCTAGTCACCATGTGAGCAGTAGTCAGAAATGTNAAAAAAAAAAAAAAAAAAAAAACAGAAATAAAGACAACTTGTCCAAAATTAATTAGGCAACTGTATAAATTAAAGCAGAAATCAAAAGCAGATCTCTCTAAACAATGTTTGTGGAGTTAACCTTCCAGTTTTGCAGCTGCAAAATGTATTTTAATGTATAGCATGAGCTCAGGCTCTTCAGCCAGATTTCTCTCTTCACAGATTTGACTTATTGCTGTGATGTCAGTTTGCTTTGGAAAGTTCCCCACTCTACTGGACCAGGACCAATCCTAGAAGTGTCTGAACGTACTTGTAAATTGTACTTGGTTCTATCTTTATCATGTATTTCTGCAGCTTGAAATATAAATCTTCCCTTCAGGATGCTACATCTTTTGAGCTAGACCAGGCATATTTTCAGATGTCTTTCTTCCTGTTTCATAATCCCCCGATCCCGAAAGCCCCATAACTTATTAAAAGAAGATTTTATTTTCTCAAACTATGTTTGCCAAAATGCAGTCCTGCTGGCAATCTTTGAACCAGCAAAGACCACTTGAAGACTTATTTTTGGTCTATCCTTGTTCTCATTCTTCTTCCTCCCATACTGTCTTCTTGCACAGCCGATGGGGCCCCCCTAGCCTTTCTCAAGCAGGAGAATAATAACACTCACCACGATACCAGAAAGGTAGAAGAAGCCGGTAGCAGGTAATACTGAGGACTTGTGCAGAGCCCTGTGATTGTTATAAGTACTACAAACATGCAGGTGGATGTTCAGAAACATACAATGATTTTGTGGACTTTGGTTGCAGCATCATTGAAAGGCTGACTATTATGCAACGTAAGTGATGAAAGAATTGGAAATTGGAAATAAACAACATCACAATTAGTCTGTTTAGATTATGAGAAAGCATCTTTTCTCTCATATTCTCAAATTTACTCTTTCTATGCTTATGTTTCTGTGAACATATTTTATCTATTTTCATTGAGAATGAAAAATATAAATGAGGTGAATGTGTTGTGAAAAGGAAAGAAATCATTCTGTACTGTAACCAAAGTGGCTCTGCTAAAGACAGTTATCACTTCACAATGTAGCACTACACGACGTACAATAGGTCTGTCAAGAGTTCAACCATACTGACATCTCAGGATTCAATGTTGTAGTATTTCTATTACAGGCATGGTGGGGTGACAAGATGCTATCAGATTTACCATATACTAGTTCTAGTCTAGAAAATTAAAAGTCTTACATAGAAGAAACAGTGATTACTTCTATTGTTTCATTTTTTCAGAGACTGTGTAATAATATTACCAATAGTTGCAAACAATATCATTGAAATCCATCAACTCAGAACTAAGGAGAGAAAGACAGAAAGTGAGTTGATGTTTCTGAAAAAATAAAGTTTTCACAACAGGAAAAGAATCAAAGGGCATTTTAACAACTGTTTTGGCATAGATCTTAACGTAACGCCCAAAACGTTGGCATGAATTAATTGACAGATTTCCTTTTTCTGACTCCAGAATTAGAAGAAAATACTTCATATCATGTATTCTATAACCATATTTTTAATTTTTAGCAAGCAGCACTGTCTGGAAATAACATCATACATACAGCTATATGTGTATACAATGTGTACAAAACCACAGTAACAGAGAGGTTCAAAATGTGCATATTGTGTAGCAACATGCCAGCAAGGTTCTGGACAGATTAAGAAATTCCCCCACACCACGCTACAGGATTTTGAGAGGAGGCATATACAGTTTAGATTACTTACGCAAATTAAGTTTTGAGTATTAGCCCTGGGAAATAATGAAGCCAAAAAAATGTGCTGATTTCCTGCCAAGAAAGAGTTACAGCCTACCTGAAAGTACTTTCCTCATACAATTAAAAAAAAACAGGCTGCAGCCTGCAGTTCTGTGAGAAGGCACACTCACACTGTCCCTACAACACATAGCATATCAAGATAGTGAGTGAAAGGAGTATAAATAAAAGGAGTATAAATAAAAAGGAGTATAAAGGAGTATAAATAAAATATAAGCATCAAATCTACTATAAATTAGATTATTATTTTTCTAGTAGGACATCTGCATCATCTGGTAATGTCCATATTAAACAAATGCTTTTAGGAAATAAAAAATACAATGGATTTAAAAGTCCTACAAAATGTTATCTTGTGTAGAATGTCAGATAAAATCAGAAGCAGGAAACTAGAAAAAAATTGCAGAAGTAAAAGGGAAACAGTTAATGATCACCATGAAGAATTGGGAAGGGAAGGATTTGTGTTTTATGGGTGCAAAATATCTGGGATTAAAAGTGTTTTAAGACTGATTAGAAGAGAGGAACTGAAAACTCATCCAGTGACAGGAAAAGGGACAATGGGTGCAAGCTGGAACATAGGAGGTTCTGCTTAAACATGAGGAGAAATTTCTTCACAGTGAGGGTGACAGAGCACTGGAACAGGCTGCCCAGAGAGTTTGTGGAGTCTCCTTCTCTGGAGACATTCAAAACCCGCCTGGATGCGTTCCTGCGCAATCTGCTCTAGGTGTTCCTGCTTCGGTGGGGGGATTGGACTAGATGATCTTTCGAGGTCCCTTCCAATCTCTAACATTCTGTGATTCTGTGATTCTGTATCTCTGGCTGCCATCTAGGAATTAGTGCATGAAGTTAGAGAGTTAGAGAAGATCTGAGATCATGTAAGCTCATGCAGAATTAATGCATGGAAGGAGAGTAGAAGAGTAGAAATGGAGACAAAGGGAGGATGAAAAAATATTAGGCAGCTATGGAGGGCAAATTAACTATTCCAGGTTGATTTACAAGATCATGTCAATCTGGTCCTTTATGTGGTCCCAGAGGGCCACTGAATTCACTGAGCTACTTCAGTCGGCTTGGGCAGGCAGCCTGGAGTTACACCGATCACACACTATAGGTATTACCAGCTTAAACCATGTACAGGTTACACCAAAATAACACCTTATTGCTTTAAAAATAGTGGCTAGAAGATGACTAGCCTTGAAGCTAAGGGATCAAGGAAGGAAATTTTGAACTGCAGCCAATTCCACAGATACACTAATAAAACAGACTACTAAGTGCACTAATAAGGACAAAAGAAACTGTAAGCTGCTACACTCATTAGCACATCAGCTTCTGAATTTCTAAGACTTGCAACTAATCCTAAAAACCAAACAAAACTTCTCGTGTCCTTTCTGCTCTTCAGTTTAAAGAAGTTCCTGCAGTAGTGTAGGTTATAGTGTTCTAACAGAGAAAGATCTGCATCCTTGTACATCCTTCATACAGGCAGCATAGCTAGAATTTTCAGAAGTGCACAAGAGGCTTCAGGAAAAAAAAGTGTCTTTTAAAAGTGAGATTTTTCAACATTGTTTAGCCTTTGTTTAGACTGGTAAATAGCGTCTGAAAGAAGACTGAGAAAACAATGCTAGCTGATGATTATATTTCATCACTTGGGCATTATTTCAGACTACAGTTTGTTTGGTCCCATGGGCTGGATGATCATTAGTGGTCAGAGAATATTATGAATGTTTCTGCAGGTCATCCTTCGGTTTGGCTTTGCCTGGAAGTGATCTGGGTTCTATATTATGAGACTGCTGTAAGATGCAAACTGAAAACTGGAAGGAGATGATGGCAGGGAAACTGTCTACAGACACACACTGGAGTACCTAACTTCCTGGTTGTAACTATCTCAAAATAGACTTGGTCCCCCAGCCAATTAGTCTCCCAGAAATCTTATTATTGCTTTTAATTTTGACATTCTTTAAGTTTATGGTAGCGGTAGGAAGCCGTGTCACAGAACCTTTTTGAAAAAGCCACTCTGAACTTTACCTTTTTGAACGTTCAGCCAACCCATTAAACGTAGTATCTTTCTTAGCTATGCTGTTGTATCAGCAAGGTCAGTTGGCAGTTGCAAATATAAACCATGTAGACATGCTAAACCAATGATATTTCAGACAACAGTCAGAGAACCCAGCTTTCAGATAAAGAGTTCTAAAAAACCTGCCTACTGCATACAACATTTTTCTTTTGTGTTGTTATTCTTAAAAAGAATGTTATTTTAGCAGACATATAACTGAGAAAGTAAACTTTCATCTGTACGTCTGCCAAAGTGAATAAACAAGGTAGATCTAAATGAGGTAAAGATCTGGCATATGATACATTAATATTTTTTAACTGAAACTAGAATCTATGCCTCTGAATGGCTCCTTAATTTGTCCAAAAAATGCCTGCAAGACTTATTGAGAAATGCTTGTACAAACAGCACAGCTAAAATCATGCAACAATCTGTTAGAGTAAGACATAAGCCTGGATGGATATTCACTTAAAAATACACATTTTTGAGATCAGAAAATCCAAACTTTTTCAAACATTAGGTCAGCTATACTAATGTTTGCAATGCAATTTTTTTTCTTATCTGTTCAGTATGTGCCAACATCTCTGTTAACATACAATATGAAGCCAGTCAACCTTGTCTTCTCAACAAAATACACTCTTCATTTCTAACAGTAAGACTAGATGTGAAATAACCTCATATTGGACAGACTTTAACAGATCCTCTGTTCAGACAGTCTAAGCATATGAGGTCCAAAACTAAGTTACAAACCGCAAAGAAAAAGTTCAAATTTGTTCTACAGCCAAAAATCACACCTATTAAATCATAATGACATTTCTTGTTTCAAGTTGTGCCCATTCAGTTGTGTCACACTAGTCACTGTGTTCCTGGTATTACTTTTCAAAGAAGTCATTTGAATGGCAGAAGAGTTCCGCAAGTAACTGGCAGATCTCTCTTGCTGAGATTTCCTCCTGCAGCGAAGCTGGTTGTTGAAATGTCTTCTAAAACTCTCACTGAGGAAATACAGTGCAAATGGGTTGACACAAGAGTTGCAGAAGCTTAGCACTCGGGCCACTAAGGTAACAACCATATGGCCTATTGATGGATCAATCTCATTGTAATTAAAAGACCGGTACATGTATAGCACATGGTTAGGAAACCAACAGATAGCAAAGAAGCCAACAAAAACTAGAACTATTTTTGCCAGACGTTTCCGAGTTTCCATCTAAAAAGATTAAGAGAACTCAAATCAACAACAATGAATAAAACTACTTCACATAACAGACAATTAAAACATGTAGCATTTTGCTTTATATTAACTTCAACAATTATCATTAAGATCTGCAAATATACTGAATTACTTCTTCTATCTCATTTACTTTCCTTTTCTACTTTCATTTTACTTACAGCGAAAGATCCTAGCTGTTTGCAGTTACAGCTTTTTCTCTGTGATTCATGTGATATATGCAGCAAGATCAACCCATGACCCAAGTACGCGCTGGCGTATAGCTTCAAAGCATACAACAAAGAATGCCACAAAATATAACATTTTCTTGGCTTGAAACTTAGCTTTAGTTAGAATGTTAATTAAAAATTGTTGGTTTTGAAATGAAGAGACATTGCAAGTCTGACACCTAGGGTTTTAGCCATAAGATGGTACTTACATCCCATTACCTTGCCTGAAATGCCTCAAGCCTGCACCTCTATCTTATGGAAACCAACAAAATGGTGCATCACACAGTCTGAAGCATCTTAATTCCAGAGTAAGTTGAAAGGCTCAACTAATCTTCTATAATGACTTGAAAGACATGTACCTTAACAGCACTGCTAGAGTATAATTGGATTACAAAGTAGATATTTAGAGTGGCTGAAGAGCTGAGAGGAAATGAGCCTACACAGTGGTCCCAAAACTGAGAGGTGGAGAGAAACTAGGGGGGTGGGAGGTACCAAAAGGAGATAGAAACTTTCCTCGCAAAAATTTATTGTGCATGTCAGGTACTGGTTTCACAGAGTTTCACAGAGGCAGGAATGTTTTCTGGCCTTTGATCAATTTGCTATCAAATTAAACCTGATAAAAAATCAAATGATTTTTCTTTTTTTTTTTTTTTTCTTTCTGACAGGGTTTCAAAATCTGTGAAATAAATCTGTAAACAGCTCCATCTAAACAAAAACGGTTGAGGTTTTGCAGAAGATGGGAAAGCTGTTACCATTGCATTTTGGTAGGATTTGCACTGGGACAGATGGCAGTGGCAGACTAAAAGGTACAGAGGTATCGTGTGAACATTATATTTTCGTGCTGTTGCATAAAGAGACTTGACCTGATAGCAATAACCTCAATTTACTTTCACTTGCTGGGAGACATGTAAGTACACTGGATTTTTCTACTCTTCTGAGTCTCATAGATTAAACAAAAAATACCGAAGTAGAATGAAAAAAATATGTTGTAATTCAAAAATACATGTGGGTTCAGAAATTTGATATAAATTAAATATTTTTTCCATCTTGAGGGTTCAGCCAAAAGGCTCTCTATATTTCACAGAAAATAAAATAGTACATGAAGTGCTAATACGTATGCATTTTGACAAGAAACAGACTAGAGCAGAAATGAAATGTTGAGCAAAAAGGACATAAGGGAATGTGGTCTTTCTTTCTATTTCATATAGGCAAACAGATCTCAGTGAGTCTGAAGTTATTTTCTACAACATTGGCAAAGAAAAGCCTTCTAAATGATTTTAATAGGCATAAGTATCAATGCTGATGTATTTGTAAACCAGTTAAGGCAATTCCATGGCAAAAGCTGTCGTTTGTATATAAATGATCCTGTTAATGAACAGCCTGTTGCTATCTTTTTGCTCAGTATGCCGTATAGAGAAGCTGGCTGTTAAAATATATTGTCTCAAAGGTATACAGAATCTATACTGAAAGCTCTACAGCAACTATAATAGAAAGGCTATTAAGAAAAATTTAATTGTGAGCTCAGGATTGTATCCAAGAAAGATCTATTCAGAAAGCCAAAAAATAATCAGTTCAGGTTCTCTGTTGATATTTTCAGCACTCTTTGGCATGAAAAGAACCTCAGAGCCCCTAATAAAAAATTTGTCTTCCTATGTCAATTTTTTTCATTTCTGAGCACAAATAAAATAGAGAAAATTCTCAGAAAGTTCATGTAAGATTTCTTCCCCAAACAGCAGCATATAGAGAGAGGTGAAGACATTAAGAATGCAAGCAATGGTTACACTAGCAACACATACATATACATATACCAACCTTATTTATTTTAAAAAATGTGCTTTGATGGCACTGAATTTATATTTTTATTCATATTCATTTAAATACTGTGATTAATACTATGTAATTGTGAAAACAAAGAGATTTTTCAGATATTCCTATACTTAGTTCATGCATGTGGAAAGTGAACTAGTCCTCTGCAAATTCTAGCAGTTTGGATGTATGTTTTTGTTCTTTCATTTATCAGTGCACACAGGACATAAATCTTTCATTGGGAAGTAAATAGCAAATTGCTTACCTGTCGTTTGGAATGCTCATTGTATTCTCCAGGGATGTTATGGGCACTTTTTATTAAACTCTTTGCAATATGATAGTAGTAGATACTAATAACGGCAAGAGGGATAAGGAAATACACTAGGAAAATTAGCACAGAATGGATCTTCGGGTGCATGTCGTCTGTCATGGGGTATGGTATGCATGCAGTGAAAGTGGCATTATCTGTGTCATTGATATGAGCCAGTTCGGAGAACACCGCTTCAGGAACTGCCAGGAGCATGGAGATTATCCAGATGGCAATGGCTTTAGCACAGGTCCATAACACTGCACTGGAGGTCTGGATGTCCATGGGATTCACAATTGCCTTGTACCTGAAAGAGGTCAAAATGCAGATGCAAATTAAAAGGTATATTTTCATATAATGATTTAGGCCGTTTCATACCTTCAATCAAAATAATGTCATATTTTTTCTTCTTTGAAACGTAATCTTTATCAGATTTGCATTTTCTGATCTCTAAGCTTTCACTGCATATATACCCATCAAAGGTGGCAAAAGGAGCCCTGGTTGCAGTCTGTGGCTGTAGGTGCCCATTCTGTGCCAGCCTGATGAAAACACAGAAGCAGCCACTGTTCCACTCTTCTTTGCTAGATCCTCCCAGCAAATCCCCAAATGCACATCCCACCTCTGTACCTTCATCTCAGTCTTGTACCAGCACATTCATGCTAGGATTTTATCTTCTTCCTCAGCTCCACCAGCCCAAGACTCCATCCTCCTGCCTGCTGCCACCTCGTTCCCACTCACAGACTCAGTGCCACCCCATCAGACCCTTGCCTTTTCACCTCAGAACCTTTGTATACATAAATATACTGTCCTGGCTGCAACACACAGAATATAAGGTTCTTTATACAGCCAGGCAAGAATCACTCCCAAGAGCCTGTCCAGAAGTATTAAACTCTTAAATAAAGTAAATTTTCACATCAACAGTTGGAAGATGCTGCCTCTGCATTTTGGGAAGCTGTCCAATAATATATGATTACTCGTAAACCTTTGAGGTATTGATAATTTCATAACCATTACAAGGAAAACAGGAAATGTTACATACAATGAAAATACACACCACAATACACACCACGATAACGCCAAATAAAAGAACGCAAGTAGATACCTGTCAGGATTTCTTTTATTTAAAAAAAAAAAAAAATTGTTTTAGAAGTTGATATAGAGGGAAACTTTCCACAAGAAAAGGTCATGTTTAAAAGGCTAAATATACTTTGAAAGAAATGTTTCAAAGTGCCTCAATACTTTATTAGTTTTATAATCCTGATTTTAAAAAATATTTATTTTCAAAAAAGTGAATTGTTCTTTAATGCTTTTATTAATAACTGAACATTTAATGAATATTTCAGTTTAACTAAACTGTGGAAATCTGGAAGGCTTTATTTGTTTTTTGGTTCTTGGTGGTTTTAATTTTTTTTCCTACTTAGGAAGGAAGAAAAACACTCAGTAATAGAACTCTTTATCCATGCACGTAGATACATCAATAAATACAAATATATACTAGTATGAACAGGCATCTACATACATACCAGGGGTTACATTGTGGATAAGCATAATACAGTAGCTGAAGGCTATGCTGAGAAATGGAATTGCAAACCCAAATACACTTTATGACTGATTTGCAGGTCCTGGCAGTACTTCATAGTCCCTCAACACCTTGAGCAGACATTTGAAGAACTATGGGTCAAAGCTATACCCCCACGCAGCAACATGTGAGTTTGCTGTAAACCGCCAATGGAATAGGCTATGCTGTGGAAATGTCTGGCACAGAGTACTGTCTTGGTACTCTAGAAAATTTTTTCTTATGACAATAATTGAATCAAAATATGTCATGGTGCTTACTCTTTCTCAGGACTGTGATAAACTTTTCAAATAGAAATAATGTCTATCTGTGATCATATTCTGAATTCAGAGGATTTTCACAGTGCCTTAATGCATACCATGGAGTAGAAAATTAAACCCAGTAGACTGTCTCTGTTAATTTATGTTTACCATTTCTTCTAACACACAATGAGAAACTCCCTGGACACAAAGGTGTAAAGAAATCCTTTATACTGTCACAGCAAGGACAGAAACATCTGCATAAAGCATGAAGGCTCCCCAGTACAAACTGTGACCTTATTAGTCAGTAATTTACTTCCTATTGCAGTCTGCCTTGATTTCATTAAATAAAGACAGACCTATTTCATTTCATTCAACTGAGGTGACGTCAAGTCCTTGCATCTGCTTATTCCTTTAAAAATTTACACTGCTGGAGAAGAGCTCGATTTAGGATTTGGAGAGCATTGGATAAAAAGTACATTTTATGCTAGAATATTTTTTCTTCTCTTTTTGCATTGCAGTGCTTCATTGAACCATAGAATCATGGAATATCCTGAGTTGGAAGGAATCCACAAGCATCATCGAGTCCTGTCCCCACACAGGACCACCAAAAATCATAGAATCATAGAATCATAGAATGGTTTGGGTTGGAAGGGAGCTTAAAGATCACCTGTTTCCAACCCCTGTGCCACGGGTAGGGACACCTCCCACTAGACCAGGTTGCTCAGAGCCCCATCCAGCCTGGCCTTGAACACTTCCAGGGATGGGGCATCCACAGCCTCTCTGAGCAACGTGTTCCAGTGTCTCACCACCCTCACAGCAAAGAATTTCTTCCTAATATCCAGCCTAAATCTACCTTCTTCCATCTTAAAGCCATTACCCCTCGTCCTATTGCTACATGCACTTCTAAAGAGTCCCTCCCCAGCTCTCTTGTAGGCCCCCACCAGGTACTGGAAGGCCGCTGTCAGGTCCCCCCGGAGCCTTCTCTTCTCCAGGCTGAACAACCCCAACTCTCGCAGCCTGCCTTTACAAGGGAGGCAATCAACACCTATGTGTGAGAGCAGTGTACAAAGGCTCTTGAACTCTGGCAGCCTGGGGCAGTGCCCACTGCCCTGGGGAGCCTGTTCCATGCCCACCACCCCCTGGTGCAGAACCTTTTCCTAACCCCCAGCCTGGCCCTCCCCTGACACAGCTCCATGCCGTTCCCTCGGGCCCTGTCGCTGTCCCCAGAGAGCAGAGCTCAGCGCCTGCCCCGCCGCTCCCCTGGGAGGAAACTGCAGGCCGCCATGAGGCCTTCCCTCAGCCTCCCCTGTCTGGGCTGAACAAATCAAGCCACCTCAGCTGCTTCATACTATTTTGATCACAATCCTATCACCCAAGACAGTGACCTTATTGCAGTCATTGTTCAAGCAGCACTTGATCTAATTAATATCTATACCAGAGACCTTTACAGAAGCCTTTACATTACCAGAAAAGGTGGTACATATTTGTGCCATGGCACATATTGTTGTTTCAGCAAATAACATACTTTCCCTTGAGCTGACTGACTCCAGACTGGAAGTCTTTCCAGCAGAGGGCCCTTTTCCACACACACACACACAGAAAAAAAAAAAAAAAAAAAAAAAGCCACTTTCAGAATTATTATTTCAGAATTAGCTGAATACAAGATGGCACTCTTCTTCCAAGGTCTCAGTAGTCTGTGTCAATGGAAAGGAAAAGGCACTAAGTGCTTTACAAAATCTGTCATGTTGTTTATATCCCTGAAAAGATTTAGGGGTAGGTTACAGATAAAATAGAATGTAAGCTAGGTAAACTCGGAAGTATTCACTAAATGAATACTCAGCTTCTTCCTTTGTATAAAACACATATAAGGCTAAAATATATCACCAACTATTCAAATTACAAAGTGTGCTTTTTTAGTACATAAAACAACTTTTGCAAATCAGAGTAAGGAGCAAATTATTTAGTCAAATTAGTACACAAAATCCATCTTTTCCTTAACTTCACTGATGAAAAAATAAAATTATAGTTTGTCATGAAATCAGGAAATAATTATAAATATGCATTTGTGTTAATTAAAAGCCTTCATGTAAATTTTATCATTCTGCATCCTCTGTCATTATCACTGCCGACAAAACCATCTCATCTCAGGAAATATTTTTAGAGTGTGTTTCCTTTCTTTGAAGCTATGGTTTCTGCCAACAGATACAATCAAAAATCCGCCCATTCTGCAGATGCTAAATATGTTTGTATAGAGTTTTTTCATTACAAAGCAATCTCCTCTGATACACACAACCCAAAATAATGATGAAATAATCATTCTTCCTCCAGAGTTATAACAATTTGCTACCTTGTAAACTATAAGTCTAGCTTATGCTCCTCCCTATCCTTATATTCAAAGCCTTTCTTAAAAGTATGTCTCAATTCCCAAGTAATATATGAAGCTAATTGGGAAAGCATGAGTCTCTTCTGAGCCCATAATGCTATTCTTCTCCCATATACTTGACTTCAAAAGAAGCTACTTCATGGTTCATCATAAGCTGTCCCTCCATTCTACTGCTACCTCTTTCTCTAAAGTACTTTGTGCTGATGCTTTTCAAAAACAAATTAAAAAGAAAAAAATAAAAATAAAATTAAATAAAATAAAAAAACCAACCAAACAATGCTTATGAAGCTACTGGCCTATGATTACAGCCTACCATCCTAACCAGGGTTGCATCAATGATTCTTTGTCGTCTTGTTTCTGTATTTTCTATTCTCTCACTTAAAAAAACATTTGTGTCAGTGACTTTCTTCTTCTTCCTGTTCATATAGCACCAGCCACAAATAGGACCCTAACTTATCACCCAGTTTCCACGACATCACAATGCAAATAAGCAGTTGCAATAATGAAGAATCATAAACCAAGCCAGCTATATTTGTTTGCAAACATTCAACAAAAAAGGCTTATTTTGAAAAGGTGTAGTTCTCTACATCCAATAGCCTCACACAGGAGATTCAAGGACTCCTGGGAGAGGCTGAACACATCATCCTTGCTATTCTTTTTCTCTTTTCTGTAGTTCATAAAACAGCGAAACCAAATGTAAAAGGTCAGATATTATCATGAGGATAATATGAGTAAGTCTGAAGAGAAAACAACATATGTTTCTCTTCCTCCTATCTATTTTCAACTCTTTGCCAAGCCACAGTTTCTAACTGGCTGAAGATAAAGCAAGAAGGGACTATATTCCTTCAAAAATTGTGCCAATGTCAAATGTCTAATTCAAAGTCTACAGCCACCTTCTGATTAAAGGTCTACCTCCTCTCCTAGCAGTGCACTCATGTCTTGCTTGTGGTCTGGGCTGCTCTGAGTATACTCATATACAATGATAGACACTTCAAGTAGAATGTGATAGAGCATGTTTACATGCCTGTCTTCTGCTTCTTAAGTGTTGCGTTATTCTGTTTACTGACAAAACCCTCAAGCCTGCTAGCCTCAAGCTTCCCGGGTTTCTTCAGTCACCTAGAATAGCTGTTTTCAATGAAGAACAAACTAAATATATTCCTGCATCAAACCATAAAGTTTCTTTTCATCCTTGTTCCCAAACAGAAGTCTGCTTCATGCAGCACCAGCCTAAGGAAATATTTGTCAAAAAAATGCAATGCCAGAATTTTCCCTGTATTTCTATCATTGAGACTATTGGCATGTGTAGGTCTTGAATTCACACTATTAAATGCTAAGGAAGTTTAGCTGAACACACAATTAGAACCTTAAAACAAGCTGATCTAACTGTCCAAGAAAACAATTGCAACATAGGCATATCAATACAAGATACAATAAGAGTGATTTTTATATCAATCACTAATGTCCTTTTAAGTTTCACATTCTTCAAAATTCATCAGTCTGACAGACAGAATGAAAACCTCTAATCTGCAATTTTCCAGAAACCTGTCTTTAAATTGTTAACAAAGAACAATACTTAATATTACCGTACAATACAGAACAATGACATTTATTTCCCTTTTATTAAAAGCAAAGATATTGTCATCAGAAAACTCATCTAGTAAGCCTAGATGATTTAGTCTAGCATTCAGAATTAATGGGAAATGCATATTTTAACCTTTTCCAGAGACCTAATTCTAGCAGGGCAGATCTATATTACTGTGATTTAAGTTAGCGTTTAATTCTGGAGCTGGAGAAGTTGGTGCATAGGCTTCTGTTGTAATTGATATCTCAGTTATAGTATTCCATTACCAGTAAACTTGAGTCACTTATTGTTCATTTCTATGTTAGCACTTTGTTATGTAGTTGCGTGAAGATTTCAAATGCTAAAAGACGTTATTTAGCCAAACAATATATAAGGATCAAAATATGTTTAAATAGGAAGCATAGCTTTATGGTCAATATTTATTAAAAATATTAGTAAAGTGTCCAGTTATTGCCCACTCCACTCAAGCACAATGAAATTTTGGATGGGGCCAAATCCCTTTCCTTTGTGTTGGCAGTTCTGTTAAATCAACTCCAGTCACATCATTAAAGGGAAGAATAATTTATCTAGCTGAGAAAAATGTGGAATTATCTGGTGTCCAGTGCTGTGAGAACCGTTTTGATGGTGCACACAAAATCTGAGATTCTCATGTATTCTATTATTTAAAATTCTTACAATTTTAAGTAGATTTCTTACAATATATCATTAATGCTAATATTTTTGTTCTGTGCTTATCTGTTGAATGCAGAGAGTAGTATTCACCAGGAATGAGTATCTTAAAGGTCTGATAGCTCTATATAATGTGTTTGAAGTGAAGACAAGCAAACCATGTGTAAACAAAATTAACACCTGACATTAACTAGCTACATCACTTACAAGTCAGTGCAAATTTTGCAATACTAGCTCACTGCCTGCAATCTGTTTTTTTACTTCTAGTTGTTCATTTTCTCTTAACTGCACAAGGTGAAAGTACCATAATTGATTTGTTCAATTCTCCTCCTGAGGACAGTAAGAGTAAAGTACTTCATTGAATGTTATTTGGAAAAGTTAGTATATGTCAGGGTTTCCAGTAGATTTATATTCAAGTTTGATCATGCCCAGAAAGAGCCACTGATGAACATATTTTTACATATTTTTATGATAGTCAAATGAAGGGGAGGGGAGCTACATCTAACAAAACAAAATCTAAAAAAACTTAGGCTACATCTATATTGGTAGACTAAACAGTACCAGACTGCTGTTGCCTAGAGGCCAGGTAGCATTGACTGGACACCAATGCCCATCCCATTAAACTCTTAAGTACCCCAGCACAAAACCACCCGACTCAAACAGATTTGGCAGATTACATTCCTGTTGGTAACAGGTCCTGAGCCTGTATTTATTCCTGAACCATGCCTAGAAATTGTTTAGGAGAATATTGATTTGCCCAGGTCAAAATCACATTGTGGACTGCTATAACAGTTTGACAGGCAGTTGACTTCCAGAGCTCAGGCCTATGCTTGGCACTGATGAATTTTTCTGCATCTGAATATATATCTATATATATAAATATATAGATATATATACGTATATATATACTTACATATATACTTATATAATAACGTACATATATACGTCTATATATATTTATGTGCACACATGCATACATGCACCACAAAAAATACACATTTTCTGATGCCTGGTCCTAAGAAAACCGCCCAGAAAGCCTCATTCAGTGGTTGGCCTGTGCCCTGCCACTGTGCCTCTCCTTTCTTGACTTTTGAATTATGCAAGCAGCTGTTACCTCCTTCACTGTGCATGTCCAGAGCTCCCCTGATGAGACCTGCTCAGTTTGTACCTAAGCTACATTAGGATCCTGAAACTAAGCACAGTGAAGCTGAGCAGCCTGATCTCAAAGTGGTGTTCAAATAATGTCTGAAGCCCACCAAAGGCACTAGCTTTCAGAAAACAGCTGTGACTGTGGCAAAGGCAGCTCTAGTATCTCCCTCCCCAAGAGAAAAATGGAGCATTCATACAGACAACATGTCCAGAAGCCATTGTCCAGGACTGATAGACAGTGGTACAAAAGAACTATTTCATCAATGATGGGAGAACCTTGTTCTTATCAGGATACATCATACCAATCCCTGCATTTAACTTTTCCCACTGGGAAGTATGAGGCAGCTCAATATGTATTTTCTTTTGGCTTTTGTTGCCTTTCTGGAGCCTTTACCTCACTGCAACTCTGATTGGAATTCTGGATTTTGGATTCTGCCCAGTAAGAGGTGGGAAGGAGGAGTGGAAGGGCAACACCTAGGTTAAGGGACAGGCATTGCCACGTTTAGCCTGGACAAGCTTATGTCCCCTAGTGCTCTGTTCTCAGTTTAGTCATGTTACTTCTACCTCATTATAATTCTT
>VXAV01005488.1:22068-46142 GCA_013399715.1 Alectura lathami | reverse complement strand
TAGAAAATCACATCTAACCTCATCTTATTCTTTCCAAGTTTATGTTATGGACCCTGAAGTGTCAAAGGAGTTTAGGGAAAGAAACGTTTCCCATACTGGGCTCAGTCCAAATCCTGTTGACACCTGTGCTGTTAGATTAATGAAATAGAGATGCATGTTTATCTGCATGTTGACTATATGTTTACTGCATGTCTTGCAGCAATCATATCCACACACTCTTGAATGAAGAATATCATTTCCTATCTCATAAAATCATCAGTGCTAGAGCAGAAGGTCAATAAGAAATATTCTGCCTGGAAGCAGTGTAAAATATGCTCAGTAGCAGTTTACTCGTATTAAATTGTTGCTGTTACAAAACCATTCCTCCTGTTTCTTTGATTAATTCCCTAATATCTCATGCCTATAGCAGATCACTGTTGCAGAGAACATTACTTTTTCAGATGATTTTTAAAAATGATACAAACCAGGAAGAATTAAATAACTAAATCTCTATTATTGTATCTGGAATAAACTTAGATTCTACCATTTGAAAATCTAGACTCCAAATCTCTAACTTCTAAATTCAGAAAGACACTCTTTCATAAATTTGCTCCAGTAGTATCATCTAGGAGACTCTACTCTGACACTTTTAAGACTGTTTCCAGTTCCATTTTATCTGCAACTTCTGTTTTACGTTGGCATTGAAATCAAAGTAGATGGAAAAAATCATGGTAAAAAAGGAAACATTAAAAATCACAAAGGAAAAATTTAACATAGCAATCCTAAAAACTAGGAGCCAAAGCAAAATCATGTTAAAAAAAATACTGTGAAAAGCAGTTAGGGGAAAAAAAAAAAAAAAAAGAAAAGAAAAGAAAAAGAAAAAACAATATAACAATATTTGGTTTTGTCATGTGAAGGACAGAAGAAAATCATACAAGACAGAATGAAAACGTTAGAATAATCTATTTCTCTCCTATTCATATAGAGGTCATAATTTTATTTGTAAATATTCTCATACAAATCTGGAAATGCATAAAGCTACGTGCATGCAGCAGAATTAATAATATCAAAATACATATGTGCTGTTTGTCTTGGTTACATTCTCTGACATCTGACAACCTGTATCAAGCTAATTCCAGAACAAACTTCACCTGAACAGACACCAAAGTTGCTTCTTGTCTTCCACAGCTTTTCATGAACCTGTAAGGACTTGCTATTTGTAATCATGCTGTTAAATTGGGCTCAATCTTGGCATGTATTTGAAAATTCCTAACTGAGGCACATTTTTAGGCTGAGGGATTGTGATTGCATATTGCTTGCTTCATTAACACATATAAAAACACACACAGCTTGGTAAGAATTCAGCTGGATCTGCTTTTCAGTAGCTATTTTACCTGTCACAGGCACAGGCTCCTACTGAACTGATCAAAGAGACAGGAAACAGGAGAAATGGTTTTGGACACTAGCATTTACATTAATCAAAGCCAGGCTGGCTGCTGCCAGTGCAATAACGGCATTGCATTCATCACAGGCTAGGATAAACACCACAGCCATTTCTCACTTTGCCATCTTGAGGACTGAGCTGTTTCTGTACGAGTTGAAGAGCACACACAAGACACACACACAAAGAAATGAGTTTAATAGATGCTTGTGTCTGTGAAGTTTGAGAATAGTTTGCCTAATGTGGGTAGAAAATGTTATTTGCTGAGAAATCGTTTTCAGCTGTGTAAAGATGGTCACAAGAGGAACTTCTCGAACAGCTGATTTGAATTGCTTAGACTAACTCACCCTAGGATAGGTAATTCCTCAATCTACTCCAGACATAAAATTTATCCTGCATTTTTTTATATCCTCTTTTTCTTTCTGAAATATTTTCCATCATTTCCTTTCAGCTATATGGAATGGCTACAAACAAGCTAAAACCTTTTAGAGTGAGAACAGGTTTCACGGCTAAATTGGCAAGAATGATTGCTCCTGTTTCTGAAAGAAGTTCAACCTACTGACTTCTTGTACTCAGAGAAGAGAAAATAACCCAATATATGCAAAAAATGAACTTCCTTTTTTAATTGGCTTCTAATTCAGGCTTCTTGAGAGTGTGAGGTTGCTGAGGGCACATATCCCACTCCCCTACTTGTCTTGTGCAAAGCCAGGCAATTAGTAACCTGACATATTTCTTGCAGTACCACTTTTTCAGCATGCTAGTTACCCATCTTCATAATGGTCCTGTATGCAAGGTAATGGTAGGGAGAGATGTTCTCAAAGGAAGAGGGTAGGCCCATCCCTGCCCAACAGAAACCTCCAGGTGTCCAGAAAGGACACAGCCATAAGGGCAGAGCTCCAGTAACGACAACCACCTTGCTGTGACTGGGGAAACACTGCCACATCTCTCATCATCCTCACTCTAAGCAACCGAGTTGAGAAGCAGAGGGTTTTCTCCTTTACTTATTCTTTATACTGTCTGATAGCACTGAGCTATGGATTAAATATAAGAAAATTCTTTTTCAAAACATAAGAAAAAAACTTGTTTACAGTAAGGATGATCGAAGAGCTTTTCCCAGAGAGATTGTGGAGACTCCGCCCACAAAGCCCAAATGGCTATTGTCCTGAGCACCCTGCACTAGATGACCCTTCTCCAAGAAGGGGTTTAAACTAGATGATTTCCAGGGGTTCTTTCCTACCTCAGTGATTCTGTGGTTCAGTAATTTTATATCATGCTATTCACCGTCAGATGAAGATGCTTGAATTTTATGCAAGGAATTGTTTTACAGTGCTTCTGGTACCATATTGCCTTCTACTAACTCATGTAGCCTCCCAAGATAAAAGCCACACGGCCAGACTGATTTTCTTTGTATGAAAAGCTGAGGAAAGGCCCATCCCCATGTCTCTCTTGAATAACAGGGGGAGAGGAATAAGATAGATTAGGTGTTTGAAAAGACATCCAAGGATTAGAAACAATATTGATACCTTTTGATCCCTACTAAATTTGTCAGTTTCATCAAACATGTCAGGCAAGCTTATTTTGTGAGTCATGTTTGCACATATAAACTAAAAGGTGAGCTAAAAAAAAAAAAAAATAGTGAAAGACAAAACTTACCCATTCTTTCATTAATTTATTTTGCTTTGCCTGTTATCACATAATTATAACAATACTGCTACAGCCTACAGTGAGAGAAACAACTGACCCATCAATTTCATTTAATACACTTCAGTAAGTCATTCATTTCAAATGTTAGGGTTTCCAAGATATACAGTTATAGATTTCATAGTTTTACTGGCTCTATATAATTTTATTTTCCTATTACATATTACAGTCGAGGTATTGTTTCTCTCTTTTACAGACAGTCTTTTATTTTACCTCTGGATATTTTTTCTTTATTCTTTGGTTAATCGTAAGTAATTTCCAGGATGTCATTTAATGCTACTTTCCTTTTCAAGGCTCTTTAGTCTTTGAATGTTGGCTACTAGAGCTCAAAAGGAAATCATACCCACATTTCTTCTTCACCTACTCCACTACAAGTAATGAGAAATGAGGATTTTAGTGTTCTCCAATCACTATATTTCAGCTTTAATCACCACCTGACAAAAGAAGAAACCTTAAATAAATTCTGAAGAAGAGCAACAAGAAGTTCTAATTAAAGGTATTTTTACTGGTGAAAAGTAGTTACTAGGCAAATTGAGCCAGAGTGTTTTTGAACATCTGTTGTAGTCAGAAGTCAGCATGTAGATATTAAACTTGAACTTTTACACTTTTAAAATTACAAATTGCAATCTTCCAAAATTAAAGCAAATAAAGAAAGAAAAAAGGGGATCAAATGTTTTAGCTATTTAAAATTATAGCACACACTTTTAAGCATCTCATTCAGGCACTCCAGTATTAGATCAAATTTTTAAAATACTTTTAAAATACTTTTCTATTAAAATATAGGAAAGGAGTCATGGATCTCATAAAAATAATTCCATTACTTGATTACTCAACTAAATGCCTCATCAAATGTTCCATTTTTTAGAAAGAATGCAAAGAAGATGATGTTTGAGTTGTAGTAGGGCCAGTTGCTCCACTGTTCAGCTTCACAGTCTTCATTAGAGTGCAACAAGGCTGTATTTGAGCTAACATATTTAAACCCTTCATTAGAAAGCAAATTAAATCTAGGAAAAATTGCAAAATTAAATTTAATCCTAGTTTTACAGTTCATACAAAGAATGAGGCATAAATGACAACTAAAAAGAAAGAGACAAATCTAAAGCCATTGTAAGGGGCTGCCAATTATTCCTACAAAGTCTAATGACCCCAGGTCTCGTGGCATTTCAGGGGTACAATTGCTTTTCATCAGCATGCACAACAATATAGTGATGGCCAGAGGTGCATGCTGTAGCTCTTCTTAATCCGCTGCCCTCTGAGCCTCTCCAGCCACCTCGGCACACTGCAAGTTATGTCACGCAGCCCTCATACTCCGAAAGGCATCTTTGAAACACCTTTTTGGTGTTCCACTTCCTTACCCAAGAACTCTTCCAAAGCACATTATGGCAAGATCTCTTATCCTGAGAAGAAGACGAGGAGCCCCATGGTCCCAGTTTACATTTTGAGCTGATTTCATGTCCCACCGTGAATGTAAATTGGAAAAGCATTCCCTGGAGCAGTGAACAAGTTCATGGCATAGTTCAAGTCAGGTTCATCCCAATTTGTGCCTTTTTTGCAGCAAGGAGATGCTGGTGCACCTTTTCTTCATGTATGTCATGCTGTAATCCCTCTGGCTAAACTTCTCTCATCTCTTTATTTTTACAGTCCTTATCCAATACCATACTAAGTCCTGGAACTTCCTCATCAGTATCCATTGACCCTGGCCAAGACTGAATTTCATGGCCCCTGGAGAACGAGGCTTGACAGGGGACCCATTTTCATTTCCTTGTCCCACCACACCTCTAGGAAGTGCAGCCCTGCCCACTACACACCAGACCTGCCGGCATCTTCAGGGTGTGCTGAGTACTACTGGGGGTTTTTTGCCCCACGAGGCCCATGGTTCTCTTATTTTATTTTATTACATTTTTCATGTTTGTCTTTCAGTCATTTCTTTAATTTGTCATCCACTGTAATTATTAGTTTTTTTTCCTTTCTGTAATCCACTGTCTGCTTTTTTGTTGTTGTTGTTTTGTTTTTTAATATTAAGTTTTCTAGAGTTGGTTTGGTTTCTTTGCAATAAAGGAAAGTTAATAGGAGCAGTGGCCATGAAAGGAAGGATTGCACATTTTATCTGTGGAAGTAAGAAGGGACAGCAGTCCTAAGCCCCTGCCAAAGAAGGAGTTCATGCCCACCTCTGATGCCAACACACTTCACTTGCAGTTCCACCACTGCATCTCCAGAGAGACAGCCCGCATGAGCACAAGGCTGGGATGGGACCAGCAGCTGGTCCTGAGATGGGGACAGGCAAACCTGGGCTGATTTACTGTGTAATGCTGAACGTAATATGAATGCATGCTCTAGGGAAGTGTGGGACGCACTATTACAAACTTCACATAATGTTTGTATACACACACAAAAAAAAAAAAAAAAAAAAATTAAATAATTACATCATCAGGTAGTGAAGCTTCCAGAGAGAAGACTTGCACCTGTCGCAATGAAAGCACAAGAGATGCTGAGAGAGACTGTTGTGACAAAAGGCTATGTGAAATTAAACAAGTTTAGAAAAGAGATGTCATTTTTTTCTTCCTCGTAGCTTCAGTTTGTAGGTAATGATTGCTCAGTTTGTTTCTACTGTACCTCTTACTGCTAACTGTATCCCATACATGTAATTTGCCAGGCCAAATTTCCACATAATAAGTGTTAGGTACACTGTGGAAACCAAGATATCCTTTGTTATCCTGATTCATTTAGGCACACTGTAAAAAACTGTAAATATTTATAAATCTGTTCCTTTTTGCAATCAGTGTCTGAGTTGTATACAGTTCTGTGGTAATAGGGAGTAAAAAGTAGGAAATACTTTAATTAAATGCTTTGGTATTGAAACACACTTGGGGCATTAACTGTGAAAGAAGAGCTCACTGTGAAGACGTTGTTGTCTACCAGACCAAACTTGTACCAGATTATAATGGAGCATTTTTATCCATATCACAACTACCAAACTGCTTCCATCTTATTTTGCCTGCCTGGAGAAAACACTGTCCCCAGCCAGGACTCGCCCCCGATCACCTCTTAGCTGCAGATGCTGCCACCGCTTCTCATCTGCCAACATAATTACCTGTACAGTTTCTCTGTAACTGAATCTTGGCAAGATGATGCTGCTTAGTATCCTGCCACAAATCAGTGCAACAACAACAAAAAAAAATTCCATACCAATGCCTCCTCTTTAGTTCAAGACAAGTTTCCCTCGTACAAAAAAGTAGAACTGAGTCCAATTCAAATTCCTTTAAGAGCCAAGCCAGCTTCACTGAGAGATGACCTGAGCATAAATACACTGGATAAAAGACACTGATTTCTTAGGTCAGTGGCTATTCTTCCTGACTGAAAAAAAAAAAAATGTTTTTGTTTTTTTTTTTTAATCAAGAACTGAAAATATAACTACAGAGGTTAAAGAAATGGAGTTCTTAAACTCTTCATATAATCATTTCTGATACTTGCATATAATATGGACTCCCAATTGCTAGAGGAATGCATTTGTTATGAGCTTATATTGTCACATCACATCATCTGTAGCTGTTTGGTAAGATGTGTAATTCTAAACGTATTCAGTGCAAACAGATTAACCATCATTACTTCTTGAATTTTTACTGATATTAAAAGAATATAAAACAATACAGAAAAAAAAAAAAAAAAAGAAGAAGAATCTATATGAAAAGTAAATGAATAAAGCCTTGAATATCAAACCCTAGTGTTCTTTCTCATTATATTTCACTAGAGATATGATCTCCTCTGCAAATAATGTCTTCCCATTTCAAATAATATACCACATTCATATTTTTTTACAGTGGAAATAGAGCAGAAAGGAAAATATAAGGTTTGCTTGGTTCTCTGAGGACAGTTTTTGGCATATTCTTTAACTGAGGTAAGCAAAAAGCTACAGGTGTTAACTTCAAAGTATGTTTTGAATGCTCTTCTTCAAGACCACAATCTATTTTCATGTTTCATAAAGTACCTATGCAGAAGTATTTCAGATCCTGATTTAAATACCACTGAAACTGATGGCCACTGAAGAGTACTGTTAGATAGAATCAGATGATTTACTGAACTGACTGAGAAAAAGAAATAAATTACAGTTCGACTCTGTGAAAAAAGGATTAAAAGTTTTGAAGCAACTTTACCGTAGATTTGAAGGTACATTACTAAGCTCCAGACTTTACTTCATGCAGGAATGTAATACAATCCAACAAAAGAAAAAGGGGTACGCCCTACAAAGAATGAATTTAACATTTTCATTTCTGGCCAAATAAAATTGTTTAGATAAGGGAGGAAGGATAAATTAATTTAGTTTAAAGTTGCCAATTACACTGCCAGATTTTGTGTTTCAAAGCCTGAAGCACTCTAACAGCCATGCAGTTACTATAAATCCCTTAAGTATCCATTTTAGTAAATTGGGAGGAGAAGTTTGGGATCCAGTTCTTTGTTTCTTCCTAATTTGACAAGTACTAGAGATGGAGGTGTTCCTTTCTGTTTTTGTTTCCCCTCAACTCTCCCTTTTCTGTAAGTTCCAAAGAAGCCAAAATGAACAGTCTGAATTAAAGTTCAAAGCTGACAATTCCAATAGAACAATTTGGTGCCTCAAATTTCTCAGAGGCTGAATCAGTTCTGGTGGTGACCTCAGGTAACTTGCTGTTCTTTTAAGGCACAAACACACACAAACATGCTCTTGCATACACTTTCTCAGCAGAAAGAAATAAATTTACTGAAAATACCCCTAAGCTCAACTTGGTTTAAGCTGCTCACTACCTGTTGACACATCACTGTGGCTTGGCATGGATCATATTTAGGGCCTAAAACCAACCTCTAATGAATAAGATTCCAATACATAGGCTGTTACTGGGCTACCCTAGAGGTGCAGAAGACAGGACTAAGCCTCAATTCCTGCTTCTGTCACCATGGAAGTTGGAGCCACAGGCACACTCATCTCCAGAAACCTTGTAAGTGAGTACCAGAGGTAGCATCAGTCAGAGGGAAGGAGACCTGGGGGTAAATCACAGGTGGGAATGAGGGGACCTTATCTGTGGGGTGCCTTACCTTTCATACCAGCTCCCGCTAGCCTAAAAGGCAGCACAGCTTTCCTACCTGTCAGCACTGAGGGCAGTGAGCGTGAAGACAGAGACGCCAACGGAGGTGAGCTGGATGGCTGGGATGAGCTTGCAGCCCACCTTCCCAAAGAGCCACTCCTCAGAGAAATAACGGGAGGCATCCACCGGCACACAGGTCACCAGCAGCAGCAGGTCACCAGCAGCCAGGCTGGAGATGAAGATGTTGGGCACGCTCCTCATGGCGCTATTGGAGATGAAGATCTTCATGAGAGTGACATTTCCTAGCAAGCCCACAGTGATGATGAGTAGATAAAGTGAAGGGATCACACAGCGGATGGTGAACATGGCCGTGTCCCGCACCGGGGGCAGCAGAGCTGCGTCTGGCACCGGCTGGGTGCTCCCATTGCCCCCAAGAGGCATTGCTGTAAGCTCAGACAGCAGCTCCATCCTCTGGAGGTCTCCAGTGTAAAGTGCAGTGGGAACTGCTAAAAATCTTCACCTCTCTGCAAGTCAACCAACTTTATCCCCTTTCCCTTCTGCCTTTCTTCCTCCCCCTTTTTCCTCTGTTAAGGTTTCTTCGCTCGGAAATGCAGAGATCTCCAGCAAGGACAGGGAAAAGGAANAGAGAGAAAAAAAAAAAAAAAAAAAAAAAGAAAAGAAAAAAAAAAAACCTATGCCTCTCCCTTTCAGCTCTTTGCACAAGCCCTTCTCCGGGAGGGCAGGAGGGCGAGATCCTGTGGCTCTGCAACAGCCACCAGGACAGCAGCCTGCGCTGCACGGAGCACCTCGGGGCNGGGCCGCCGGAGCTGTCCAGCGGCGCCGGTGCTGCTCGCTCCGAGCGTGGTGCTGGAGCCGCGGGCGAGGCGCGGAACCAGCCCGCTTCTTACCCCGCAGCCCCGGTTTATACCTGGCGCTGGGAGGTGCCTCCCCGCCCTCCGCCTGCGCTTGTGCGCTCGCCCCTGCACCGAGACGCCGAGGCGGACCTTGTGCGGAGGGGAGCCGTCTTCCAGGGGTGGATCTTCCCAATTCACCCTGCTGAAACCACAGTGATTTTGAAACACATGGTGACTGCCGGGGAGTGCTTGGACGTGAAGGGATTTTATTCCTGTCATCCCTCTGCAGGTTCTGAATAGATCTTCCCGAAAGATGCCAGCTGCCTTTAAGGTTTAGGGTTTACTTTGCGAAGTTGCATCACACGTTAGTCTGGAATAGGAAAATGTGGACAGGTGATGTGTTTTATTCACCATTTACTGTGTAAATGGTATATTAGAATGGAGAATGCTTGCCTCTGCGAAGTGTAGTATTTGCCCCTACTGTCTCTTGCTTTTCAGTGAGGTAGTATCTTCTACTTCCTCATGCATGCACGTGGATTTCTTTCCAAAGAGTTCCATTTTCCTCCAGCAGAAGCCATGAATTTAGAAATGGTCAGGCTAGGGACTTCATGTTTACTGCCAGGTGGTGATTCTTGGCTATAACAATGTTTTCCTCCACACTGTTAAATTCAACTACACTCCCTCTGAGGCAGCTTGGAAATTGCCATGATTGGTGGTATCCTCTACTTTGCTGAGTGCACATGAACTTTTCTAGAACCATCAATATTCATCATCCTGCAAACAGTCTGAACCATTCTTTTTGGTTCCCATTGGTTGGATCTAATACATGTCCTTAACAGTGAGCCACAGTATGAGATGTGGTCCTTTCACTTATTTATTTGAAAATAGGCTTATATGTGAACAATCAATATGGTTCTCATATCTCCTAGTTTAAAGTCAACATCTTTAATATCTATTTAATGAAAGCACCAAAAGCTGAATCTCTTTTCATGAATATCAATAGAAGAACGATTTAAAAGCTTCTGTTGGCATAAACTTCACTTGCAGCTTGCATGGAGAAAGGTGAGACACCTTGGATTTTGTTGCACTACAACTACACTCCCACTGCTGCCCTCCAGGAGAATCTTTTCTACCCTAGTAAGTTTTATTGTCCTTTAGAACAAACGATGGAATTCCTAGAGTGGCAGAATTAGGAATATATTCAGGTGGAATTTATGTTACTGATTTTCACCAGCATTTGATTTAATGTACTCTGTATTTTCAAAACTCTAAACAGCAAGGAAATAAGCTTTGGTGACTGTGAGTGTCTCCAGCGCAAAGGAAACAGAATGTTAGATTATGCTTCTAATGTTATTCAGCAGATGTCTGTGCAAAGGCAAGAGAATATACTCAAACATTTTGAACATAATTTCCTGCAGAGGCAAAAAGGAGAGGGAAAAGCTCCACAGACCCTGACATAAAACAGCCAGGATTCAGATTCTTGCACGTAGATTGTTCATCATTCTCTTTTCAAACAAAATAATTCACCCATCTCTTTGGATGTTATTTCAGATTATAGTCTAGAGACAATCTCATCTTGCAGCTATGACGCAAAACTTCACATGAAAGCAAGGGAGAGAGTGTGTGTGGTATAGGTATTCCTCCTTAGTGAGAAAGAAACAGTGCACAAGCTGATGTCAAGCAGTGCAGAGGGAGCATATCTGGGAGCGTGATACCACAGGGCAGGGACTGTGACAGCTGGGAAATGTGGGAGGTACATCTGCCTCATCAGTAGTTCCCAAATGTAAGGATGCCACGTCAGTTTGTGTAGGAATGAAGAACTCCATGCATCTCACAAACACCCTCTACTGAGACCTACTTCTTGCAAGGAAAGGGCTCCCTTCAGATGTATTTGGGCAGATCAAGGCACTCAGTAATCCCAGAGCTAATTTCAGATTTGCACATCACAACAAATTTTGAAAGTCCCACAAAGATCCGAGCATATCTGCCACCAAAACCACCTACAGTAAGTGGCCTGTAATTCAGTATGCAGGCTTACAAACTGAATAAGATAACTGTGCAGCTGTATTCAAATACAGCTGGAAGTGATTGTGTTTGAAGGCCTGATCATCAATCATGCATGAAAAAGAAACAAGACAACAAACAAGCAACAACTATTATTTTATTTCAAAACACTGAGCATGAGAGACCAAACCTTAGGGAAGGGTTTCTAGTATTACACGTTAAACCAGTGGATACGGCTGGTAAAAGTGTACATGCATTGTAGCAGAGTGACTTCTCCCAGACAGCTGGATGTACAATAACTTGAAGTAAGTCATGTCTTCCTTCTTATTGCTCATACATAGCCTTTCTTAATATGAGCTTGTTTTGGCAGAGACTTCCATAACCTTCCAGCTTCTTGAGTCAGAGGGTCTATTTAAAGGGCAAAAGGACAGCATTTAAAGAGCAGAAATAGGTTAATACTTCTCTCCCCAGGTTTCAAAATCGATAACAGGGTTTGGCACTGCTGCTGTATAGGTAGCAGGAATGGTGTGCAAGCAGCAAGTGGCAGCAGTAGCCAGAGCTGGAAAAAGAAGAGGATGGAGACAAGGGGTATCTCCCTGCATATGAAACACTCCATGTTGGGGAAATGTGAGGGAGGACAAATGTTCAGTTTCTAAGGCTACATCTCTAAGGCCAGACCTCAAACTCTAAGGTTAGGCATCTAAACATCAAACTGCTATGACTCTTGTAAAATAGCACTGAAAGTTAATAATTGAATAGGCATTGCCAAAAGATTCCCTGGAAGAAATGGATGAAGGAAGAACTACTCTAAACAGAATTGTTGTGGATTTGTGTAGAGAATGTTGCAAATATCATGATCTATCAAACCGGGTATGTTGAAAAGAGAAATGCTGAATTCAGCTGTGGCTGCACAGAGACAAGCTCTAAGCACCACCTAATTAACAGAAAAGAGGTCAGATAAATGCCATGCAGCCTTTTTCCCTTCTGAGACTCTAGATAACAGAAGTAGCTACACTGTGTGGTCAGAGCCAAGCTGTGTCTGCCAGCAGTACTTTGTACTGGGAACTCTGGGCTGCAAGAAGGAGCAGTATGTGGCTCACAGGCCTGGCAAGGCTGCAAAAACCACCAGTAGGAACACTCTTCCTCATTAAGGCTGTATGGACACGGTGACTGTAGAAAAGAAAGCTAGAGAATGATCCTTCATGCCTATTTCTTAACTTGGCAAAATACATATTTTTGATTACATAGACTCTGGATTAATTAAAACAAAATTGTGATGAAGAAGCTTAATATATGACTCACACCCCTCCAGACTGAGTGCCATGGCTGAGGCCATACTCTGCAATAAACTCAGGCTCTCCTTTGTTTGTCCTTCTCAGCTCCCAGCCTTTCCATTCTGACATGTTCTGTAAGAAGCATGTGGTCCTGCCCACTGCCCTGCATGCGAACATAAACCAGTCAGAAGGACCTTAGGAAGACACCTGCACCATGAGCCTCCTGCACTAGCTGAAGGTGAGGCAACCTCCATCTCTGGTTAGAACTGCAGTGGAACACCAATCTGCAGCTAGCAGAGGCCTCCACTGGCTCTATGCTTTGACACGTGGGGAACCCTGCCAACCAAAACCGACAGAAGAGGTCATTTCCCAAGATTTAGGCATGCATATTCTCCTTTGGCAGACAAAATCTGATCTTAATGACATCAACTTACTTTCAACAGAAATAAGGTTTCTTTCACTGTGACTATTATCTAATAATTATCTAATAACATGACAATATGTGCCATTACATTTAAACTCACCAATAAATCAAGGAAGTGAGTGCTTAATGTTAAAGTGGCAGTTCATCTCTATCCAGCAAAACTCTAAGCAAAAGCACATCTTTATGCAAGCATTTTCTTTCCATTTGTTTAACGGTGATTATTCAGTAGGACTTCAATTCATTAAAAGGTTAAAGAGCACATCGTTGAGTTTCAACATTGAGCTAAAAGACAAGATAAAGACTCAGTCAGGGGCAAGTCTGGTATCAACCTCTTCTGCCGTATTTATGTGTAATAGACAACCAACAGACAGCTGCTCCTGCAAATTCAAAACAAATAATGATTTTCTGTCAAGAAAGTCACAAACAACTGCTTGAGCTGCCTTAGCAGACTGCATTCAGACTGCAAAATGCCAGCTTACTATACTCACATCTCAAATCATCCTCTTAATGTGGTGTTATGAACCACATTGAACACATATGACAAAAGAAAAAACACTGCTTTCAGTTCCTGCTGGTGGGAAGATAGGCTTCCTCTGCTTTACTTCATAGGACCATTTGAACCACTTCTAAGAAACTGACAGTTTTATTACAGACCCATTCATCACATTCAGTGGGGTCTGAGCACAGACATCCGTGGGGTTTGTAACAGGCTTGTTTGATAAAGGGAAAAACATCTCTGGCGAAAGCTCTCCAGTCTCATCAGGAGGGCTTTAAACTAGAGCTGCCAGAGGAGGGGGTCCTCAATTCATTCCACTTCAAGGCTATTGGTGGCAATGGGTGCCCTGGGCCTGGAATAGGTTCACAGGATGGGAAGAGAGCACATGAAGTGCAGGACGGGGAGACTCCAGCTGGTAAAGAAGCCTCAATGGGTGCCCCACTTAGATGTCTGTACACCAACACATGGATTATGGGGAACAAGCAGGATGAGATACAGACATGTGCAGGCCTGTAGGGCTATGATATCATTGGCATCACCAAGACATGGTGAGATGGCTCTCACGACAGAAGCGTAGGAATAGACAGACAGGGGAAGAAGGGGAGGGGGTGTTGCCCTCAATGTCAATGACCAGCTGGAGTCCACGGAGCTCCACCTGGGGATGGATGAGGAGCTGACAGAATCCTTACGGTTCAGGGTTAAAGGGAAGGCAGGAAAAGGGGACCTCATTGTGGGGGGTCTGCTACAGGCCACCTGATCAGGATGACCAAGTGAATGAGGCCCTCTATAGACAGATAGGAGCAGCTTCACATTCACAAGTCATGGTCCTTATGGGGGACTTCAACCGTCGTGATATCTGTTGGGAGGAAAACACAGCAGGCCACCAGCAATCAAAGAGGTTCCTGGACTGCACTGATGACAACTTCCTCTTTCAAGTGATAGAGGAACCCACAAGGAAAGGTGCTATGCTGTACCTTGTCCTCAACAACAAAGAGGGGCTGGTGAATAACGTGTAGCTCAAGGGTAGCCTTGGCCACAGTGATCACAAAATGGTAGAATTCAGGATACTTAGGGAGTCAAAGAGAGTGCGCATCAATCTCACTACTCTCTACTTCAAGAGAGCAGACTTTGACCTCTTCAAGGCTCTGCTTAGCAGACTGTCATGGGAGAAAGTCCTGGCGGGTAGAGGGGCCCAGGAGAGATGATCAATATTCAAGAACCATCTCCTTCAAGCCCAGGAGCTGTGCATCCCAAGAAAGAGGAAGGCAGGCAAGAATGCCAGGAGGCTTCTGTGGATGAACAAAGAGCTCCTGGACTTATTTGGGCATAAAAAGAAAGTCTTTAGGAAGTGGAAACAAGAACAGGCTAGCTGGGAGGAATATAAAGAAGTTGTCTGGGCAGCCAGGGATCAGCTTAGGAAAGACAAAGCCCAGGCAGAATTAAGTCTAGCCAGGGACATAAAGCAGAGTAAGAAGAATTTCTACAGGTACATCAATGATAAAAGGAAGGCTAGGGAAGATGTGGGTTCTCTACGGAAGGAGACTGGAGACCTGGTCATGAGCGATATGCAGAAAGCTGAGGTGCTCAATGACTTTTTTGCCTCAGTCTAGTCCGGGCAAGAGCTCTAACCACACCACCCAAGTTGCAGAAAGAAAAAGCGAGAGCTGGGAAAAGGAAGATCTGCCCACTGTAAGCGAAGATCAGGTTCAAGACCGTCTAAAGAACCTGAAGGTGCACAAGTCCATGGGACCTGATGGGGTCCATCCGTGGGTCCTGAGGGAACTGGAGGATGAAGTTGCCAGGACACTGTCCATCATATTTGAAAGGTCACGGCAGTCTGGTGAAGCTCCCGCTGACTGGAAACGGGGAAATATCACCCCCATTTTTAAAAAGGGAAAAAGGAAGATCTGGCAAACTACAGGCCAGTCAGTCTCACCTCTGTGCCAAGGCAAGATCATGGAGCAGATCCTCCCGAAGGCTCTACTAAGGCACACAGAAAATTAAGATGAGGTGATTGGTGACTTCACCAAGGGCAAATAGTGCCTGACAAATTTGGTGGCTTTTTATGATGGAGTAACAGCATCAGTGGATAAGGGAAAAGTAACTGACATAATCTACTTGGACTTGTCAAAGCATTTGACACTGTCCCGCATGACATCCTGGTCATTAAATTGGAAAAGCACGGGTTTCATTTATGGACCACTCACTGGGTAAGGAACTGGCTGGATGGTCGCACCCAGAGAGTTGTGGTCAATGGCTCCATGTCAAAGTGGAGACTGGTGACGAATGGTACCCCTCAGGGATCCGTACTGGGACCAGTGCTGTTTGACATCTTTGTTGGCGACATGGACAGTGGGATCCAGTGCACCCTCAGCAAGTTTGCGGATGACATCAAGCTGTGTGGTGCCGTTGACATGCTAGAGGGAAGGGATGCCATTCAGAGGGACCTGGACAGGCTTGAGAGGTGAGCCCATGCCAGCCTCATGAAGTTCAACAAGGCCAAGTGTAAGGTCCTTCTCCTGGGCTGGGGCAATCCCAAGCACAAATACAGGTTGGGTGGAGAACGGCTGGAAAGCAGCTCTGAGGAGGATTTGGGGGTGTCAGTTGATGAAAAACATGAGCTGACAATGTGCACTTGCAGCCCAGAAGACCAACAGCATTCTGGGCTGCATCAAAAGTGTGACCAGCAGGGTGAGGGAGATGAGCCTACCCCTCTGCTCTGCTCTCGTGAGACCCCACCTGCAGTACTGCATCCAGTTCTGGGGCCCCCAACACCAGAAGGACATCGAGTTGTTAGAGGGGGTCCAGAGGAGGGCCACGAAGACGATCAGAGGGTTGGAGCACCTCCTCTATGAAGGCAGGCTGAGAGAGTTGGGGCTGTGCAGCCTGGAGAAGAGAAGGCTCCGGGGGGACCTGGTAGCGGCCTTCCAGTACCTGAAGGGGGCCTACAGGAGAGCTGGGGAGGGACTCTAGAAGAGCATGCAGTGACAGGACAAGGGGTAATGGCCACAAACTGGAAGAGGGGAGGTTTAGGTTAGATATCAGGAAGAAATTCTTTCCTGTGAGGGTGGTGAGACACTGGCACAGGTTGCCCAGAGAGGCTGTGGATGCCCCCTGCTTAGAAGTGTTCAAAGCCAGGCTGGATGGGGCTCTGAGCAACCTGGTGTAGTGGGAGGTGTCCCTGCCCATGGCAGGGGAGTTGGAACTAGATGATCTTTAAGCTCCCTTCCAACCCAAACCATTCCATCATTCTATAATTCTATGATTCTATGAATAGCCCCTCAAAAATTCATTTCTTATTTCAGTTCAGTTTTATTCCTTATTTGTTCCCAGAACTAGAGCAGAGCATTTCCAGATAACTCTTCTTTGAGCATCTTTATCACAAGACAGATATCCATGTTTCCACATTGTTACTGCAGTCATACAGGGAATTATTTGATTGTCTTAGATCAGATAAGTAGTTATTTTATCCCCAACTAACAACAAAAAGCTATACAGTAGCATTTGTGTAATGCAGTTTTTTACCCAAAATGTGTTCTTAAACATTGCGCTTATATATAACAAAATCAAATGCTTCCTGACCAAATGTTGGGATTATTGTATGTTCATCATCACTGATTAGTGTGAAAATAATGATTATTATATACAAAACATAATAAAAAGCATTGAAAGATCTATCTCAGCTAAGAAACTAGCAGTTTTGCCATTATTGTTTTTTTAAACATTGCCTTAAGATGTCATAAGAAATTCCAACACAAATATTCTTTGAAGTACATTCAATCATAGGTTTTCAATGCAACTGACAATTTAAAAGAATTAAATGATTAAAATATTTCAGATATTAAAAATCTGTGCAGCATGCTGAGCTAATTTAGTAATTTTATAGTATTGTGGGAACAATAAAAATTGCTTTGGATGGTAATTAAGCTCCACAAGTATTATGAACAACAACAAAAAAATGCACAGTAATAGTAGTTAGTGCATTTTTTAAAATGTGAGCCTTTGTCACATATCCTGAGAAGTAGAGTATTTTGTTGCAGATCACATAACAACATGAGATACTGCTTTTAGTTCATTCAATACATACAAGCCTCAGCATTTTTTATATGTAGTGGAGCGGCAGATCACATTAAAAATATTTAGAAATCCATCTCACTACTACTAATACAACACCTTTAACAGTTCTCCAGGAGATCAATAGTCATTTAACTGCTTGACAAAGGAGGTATAGTAAATAGCACAGTTACTGAAGCATCTCATTTTCACCATCTTCACTCAGCTACTCCAGAAGATACACGGCAGATTCCCCTTATAAATGGTGTCTTGATGTCTCATAACAATTTTTTTCTATTCATACAGTTATTACAGTCATAGTGGCATCTTTCACAGACACAGCAGCCAAATCTACACATGAATTGAACACCTGCTCTCATCTCTTCCCTCCTCTTGCCTGTGTTTCATTATGTATGAGTATACGCTGTGGAGGGGGAAATATTTTTTGTTACATGAGCTTGAAGTCACACTGCAACCAGCTGTGGAGGATGCTCTCTCATGAGCTGGGAGGCAGAAGAGTAGGATGCCCTCTTTAGATCCAGTGGCTGAACAGCACTTCTACTCAGCCCTTCTACTCAGCATCAGCAAACAAACAATGAGCTGCTGCTTCCCTTCATCTGATTTCCCATCTCTGTCCTTTCCTCTCCTCTCCTCTCTCCATATTCTCACAAAGCTCTCACTCCAAACTAACATGTGGAGGTTTGTTCCTGTGCTTCACTGTGTGGCTGTGACCACCAGCAGTGCCTGGCACAGGCAGGAGCAGCTCTGGAGTTCTTCAACTGTACATATAGAGTACACTGACAAATTGCTAATAATTACTACTATTAGGTTATTTGCAATAATATTCTAGTGGATTTTATTCGTCTTAATTCAATTGCTGTTATTTCTTTGAATAAGAATCTTGGAGCTTCCAAGTTTGGCTACACCCCTCCTTTTTATGGGACTTAATTAAAAATAAGTTATATTTTAACTTATTTAATTTATAAACTGCCAGCATCCCAGCCAGGGTGGGAAGGTGGTGATGCTGGTGGGTGACCACCAGTACCTGGTGAAAGGGCCTTGTCCTTCCACCTGGGGGAGAAAGGCTTGAGCAGGCTGGGGCAGGGCAGCGGGACTGGGACAGGACAGAGGGACAGCGGCAGCAGAGGTGGTGGCAGCGGCCCTGCTGACAGTGCTGGCCAGGGGTTACAGATAGATAAGGCCTGAACAGGGACAAAAGGCCAAGCAGGATTGGCTGCAGGAGGTCCTGCAGCCCCTGAGCCTGCCCATCTTCCCAGGCAGCAATGCTTCCCAGGTGGGATGCTACGCCCACCGAAACAGGCCCGGGTGCTAGAAATGTCCCTTTTGAGAAGCTTACAATTTGCAAGCACAGGTGTCCTTATGGTGGACAGTGGCATGGTGGTCCCTATTTGGCCATAATGTAAATGGTTACAGTTGCAAAATGAAGGGGCTTTCCTTTGAAGCATTCAGTTCTGTCTGGTGCTTCCTTCAAAAGCAGCATACCAATAAAGGTAGTGAAACTGAGAGATTAACTGATAAAGGCTAGATATATGAATGTTTATAAAAAATGCATAGCAATAGTAACATGTCCTAAGCCACTATTTTGTTAGAGAGCTACTGCTGCCTTCACAGGCAAACTCTTTCCTTTTAAAATAGGGAGGATAAAATAAATATTTTGGATTATGATAAAGAGTAAGTAGGCCTCCAAAAATAATTTTGTTCATTTTTGTTTTCATGTTGAGTAACTCCGTGATACGCTGTTTAGGCTTCTAAAGGTAATTGGCCAGTTCCTCTTTTCTTTGGCTCAGTCTGTGTGTTTTTCCTTGGTGTTTTGGGCTTTGCTGTTTATGGAAATGAAGTCTTCCGTTTCAGCTGTGACCCAGACCAGAGGGAGGTTAATCTTTTCTGTTACAACAAGTTCAGGCTTACAACTCCATAGGTAATTCTACTTCGTTATTGTAGAAATACAATATTAAGACAATAAACTATAAAACTTAAACATAATTTTTCTGCATAAGAAGTAGTAACTGATTGGGATAATTGTCACTCATTTTTCATGAATATTTGCCTTTTAACGGCCTTTCATTTGTGACTTTCAGTCCTTCATAACAACTATCCTCACCTTTCAGAAAGCAACTGAACTTTTCAAATTAAATCATAATAGTGATTTCTACCTTTACTGCATTGCCTAATTTTTATGCATTTGATATATGTTAAAAACAGGTTTGCAAAGTATTCCAATATATGCCCATTTTGGCTGTTCCAATGCTGTTGTAAATAACCTGACAACTATGTTTCTACATTTTAGGTATTTTGTATGCTAAAACTGGTGATTGTACTGGCACCTGGATAATTTCTCCACTATTACGCTGAATATAAGAGCATCAAACAGGAAGGGCAGACATCCTCCAGAAATTGGTCTACACTGCCATTGACATCTTCTCCATTCTGTTAAAAATTATCCTTGAAGATGTGGCTTTTCAGCTTCAGATTCAACTTTTTGGGTTTTAAGTGAATGCAATCTACATGTGTAATGTGGCAGCACTTGATAAAAAGGTTAATATTGTCCAGTGCATGGTGCCAGAGCACTTTGAAAAGACAGTTTTTCTTATTGCTATATTTACATTCACTGTGGTCTTGTGTGTTGCTGAAATTTTTGAGTCACGTAGAAGGCTAAGTGTCTGAAAAAGACAGTGATGTTAATCATTCTTAGTCATTTGTCACCCTGTCCACCTGCATACCTGTAACGACATTAAAATAGACAAGTCCTGTCCTCTATGCTGTGTTGCAGAAGAGAATCACACTCGTGATTACCACTGCAGAGTAGTCACCTGACAATTATTCCTAAAAACCACTTCATTACGTGAATAATCTTTGTTTCCATGTATAGATCAAAGTTAATATGATTCACACAAGTAACATGTTTTCATGACTTGCTGCTTCCAGTAATTTGTCTTCCAGAGCAATGTCTTTGTGATGAGGAGGTTATTTTTTGTAAATATTTTTTATCAACAGCTTGGTAAAATGCATTACTTTTCTCAACATATGTGATTGGATGTGCTTGTTACTGGTTAATAAGATTATTGGCCTGCCAGGAAAAGCTATCCCAAATTCCTTGTATGTTCGTATGGCTTCAGAATTAATCAGTAACAGTGAACACTCTCTGGGTATCAAAAAGTGGCATTTTTCCTAAGCAATGCTATTGCTGCAACACAGTGTGGTGACATCATATTCATTCATATTAGTCTACTGTGCATTAGAAGCTTAGAAGTGTGAATAGAAAATCTAAAAAATATTTTAAAAAGCTTTTTTTGGGCCTAGTTGTGCCTTGATTTTGTTTTGTTTTGCCTGTGTATGACTGAAGAATTGGACCCACAGAATCTTCAGCTGTGTCACGTCTGAATAGTTATTGTTCTGACTGAAGAGGGTAGAGTAACAATAAAAAGGAAGCCAGCATTCTAAAATTATTCCTTGAAATATGTGTCCATTTCTAGATTAGAACAAGATGTTTTCTTAGGCTACAGCTTCTTTATAAGGACTAACGGATATTTTAAACTTAGAAGTAATCTTATTCCTTTTGCTGAAGTGAGGTCATGGAAAAATCAGATTTCAGAAATGGAAAGAAAAGAGGAGGTAGTTTCCTGTATACAACATGGACAAATTACAGCCATAACAACCAGCTATTTTTCATTTGTTTTTAAAATGCTCTCTATTTCTTGGGGGAGGAGGAAGGGTGGGGAGAATTTTAATAAAGGAAGGTTTCCTCTTATTCCTCGTTCATCATTTTCCATGGCTACTGATTTGAGCCATTTCTGTTCGGAGATTCTGTTTGGGATCTCAATAAACCAATAAAACTCAGATTCAGAATCACAAGATGTGCTGTGCCTCCAACCGCTGCCCAAGCAGGGACACCCAGAGCAGGGTGCCCAGGCCCGTGTCCACGTGGCTTTTGAAGATCTCCAGGGAGGAGACTCTACAGCCTCTGGACAACCTGTGCCAGTGCTCTGTCACCCACATAGTTAAGAAGTGCTTCCTGTTGTTCAGATGAAACCTCCTGTGTTCTGTTTTGAGAGCATTGCCTTTTGTCCTGGCACTGGGCACCAGTGAAAAGAGCCTGGCTCCATCTTCTTTGCACTCTCCCTTCAGGTATTTTTACTGATAAGATCCCCCTTGAGCCACCTCATCTCCAGGCAGAACAGTCCCAGTTCTCTCAGCCTCTCCCCACAAGAGAGGTGCTCCAGCCCCTTGATCATCTCAGTAGCTGTACATTGGATTCTTCCCAGCATGTTCAGGTTTCTGTTGTACTTGGGGGTTCAGAACTGGACACAATATTCCTGGTGTAGCCTTACCATTGCTGAGTAGGGGGGAAGGATCACCTCTCTTTACCTGCTGGCAGTACTTTGCATAATGCAGCCAAGAATACTGCTAGCCTTCTTAGCAGCAAGGTCCCATTGCTGACTCATGTTCAGCCTGGTGTCCACCAGGACTCCTCTACAGCTGGGTGGCCCCGCAGCATGTTCTGGTCCCTAGGGTTGTTCTTCCCCCAGTGGCATTCCTCCCCCAGGTGCAGAACTCATCACTACTTAACAATGGTCCAGGAACCAGCAAAGTCAAACAGAATCCACCAGTGTCTGTGCACACAGCCTGAGGCCTATGACACTGAAGAAGAGAAGAATAGCTTTCCTTTCTGAATTCAGTTTAATTTCTGTCCAAAAAATAAATACATAAATAAAAAATAAAAAAGGTAACAACTAGTATAAAAGTGTAAGAAGTTGAGATGACAGTGAGTTGAGATGACTGTGTTTGAATTCTTTTAGAAATAGTTCGAAAACTCTGGAAAAATTACAAGAAAACTTTTGAGCACCAGCTGTTAGTTAAACAGGCCCAAACAAGACTGGGTTATAAGTGTTGTTATTCCCCACTCACAAACTTAGTCCTCATTATGTAAATGGAATTGCATGATTTAAGTGTCTTGGCTTTGCTTCTGCACCACTGATGCCAAAGTGGGTCTTAATAGATGTTCTTATCAGCAAATAAAAAAAAATTTACACAAGATAAATTTCAGTACATTCACTATATTAGAGCATTAATGTTGTGATATTTTTTTCCCTATGGAAATCAGTTGTATGTTGTCTTAAACATATGTCCAGCCAACACTATCAGATTTGTGCAATAATAAACCTGTTATTTGATACTTGCAAGCATTGCAAGTGGAGTAAGAGTAATTGTGCTAACTTCTAATTAGCAAAATATGATGAGCTTTGGCCAATACAGGATTACTTTTTTTGTTGTATACATCTGGAGTTAATCTTTGCAACTTCAACTTGTAATCTCAGGTAAAAAAGATATTTTTACTTATAAATAAAATACTATATGTTTATTACTACTAAAAAGAATAATTTATTTCTATGTGCTAGGTACAGTGGTGACCAATTGTACTCCAATCACATTTAATCAGACACTCGTACAAAAAAAAAAAAAAAAAAAAACACCTTGTCTTGTTCCAAATCAGATCAGGTTTCCTGTGAAATGAAAATTCTCCAATTCCTCAGTTCCAGGTTTTCACTGACAAACAAAATGTGCGTTATTGCCTTTTAGTGCAATTTAGTGTTTCACTGTGACTGATTCCATCATTAGTTAATGGAAAGCATGGATGGCAATTTTACCTCCACATAAAGAAACCATTTCCCCAGGCTGCCAACACTTCTCCTTCCTATATTTGCCATTCTTTTTCCTGGCACTCGTATTCTCAAATGTTTCTCAACATTTCTTTCTTTTAGTTTTCAAATTCCCACTACTTTCCTCATTTACATTGCTTTCTATCAGCTTCCCTCCACTCTCTCTCTCTCATATTTATAGCATGCCTGCATTCAGAGTGTTGTGCTGATTTTAGCTGAAATGATTAGTAATTATTTGAGATGATCCTGAAGGTTTTTTTCCCTATTATGAAAGGCATTGCATAGCAAACTTGAGGATTCTTTGGTTCAAATCAATTTCTTTACAGAATGAACATGAAGCCCTGTCTCCCAGAACACACTAAGAAGTATTTATGCAGCTTACACCACGCTCACATTTTAAGTGCTTCTTTTGACTTTTTTATTGTTTTCCACCTTACTGTAGCTGCCTCATTTTCCCAACAGCACTCAAAGCAATCCCCGGCTCTTGCGTTTGCAGTCAGATTTGTGTCTCACCAGACATCACGCCCACTTCAGCTCTCACTTAACAAAGAACCACAATTGTTCCGTCCATCATTTTCAGTGAAACAAGCTCAAACCACCCAGAAAGTGACATGAGTGCCTATGCATCACCTACACCACCACAACACCCCAGTCCTACACCTGCTCCTTGCTCTCTGTTCATTTCTCGTCTTCCATTCTTCCGTTTGGCCACCATTCCCCTTCCACTCCCTTCTCAGGACAGGGGTGGGACGATGCAGCCTCCTCTCCCACCGCGGGGCACTGCGATCAGTGCAGCCTTGCAGGCAGCCATTTGGAGACTAGGGGAAGTTTGGCAACAAAGCGATTTAAAATAAATCTTTACATGATTTAACAACATCACGGCTTGTGAGGTTCATTTAAACAGTTTTGCTTGCACGGTTCCCCTTTCGCCCTTGTTCTCACCCCCTCCCAACACACCCACCAAGCCCAGGCGGTTTCCACCAGAAAGCGGAAACCACGCTAGAGGCGGACCTCCCGCCCGCCAGGGGGCGCTCTTACCAGGCGCAACGCCGCCGGCCGCGCTCTCCGCCCCGCGCACGCACCCCGGCGCCCCGTGCAGGAAGCGGAAGCGACCGG
>VXAV01005488.1:9876-21831 GCA_013399715.1 Alectura lathami | reverse complement strand
CGCCTCTTGGGGCGGCGCCGTGCTCTTCCCGGGGCGCCGTGCCCGCACCCGCCGTGCGTGCGCTGTGTTTGGCAGGGATAAGGCTCCCGGCAGCCGTAGGCCGGGAGCCTGAAGATGTGCAGGTAGATAGTGGTAGGACAAGGGGGAATGGGCTAAAACTGAAAGAGGGGAGGTTTAGGTTGGACATCAGGAAGAAATTCTTCCCTGAGAGAGTGGTGAGGCGCTGGCACAGGCTGCCCAGAGAAGCTGTGGCTGCCCCATCCCTGGCTGTGCTCAAGGCCAGGCTGGATGGGTTCCTGGGCAGTTGGATCTAGTGAGCTAGTGGCTGGCAGCCCTGTCCACGGCAGGGGGGTTGGAACTAGATGATCTCTGAGGTCCCTTCCAACCCAAGCCACTCTATGATCTCAATGAGCAGAGCAAATGTCATTACAAATCTTTTGAACTAACCCACCCAACCCACTGGTTGGCAGGGTGTGAGCTGTGAGCCTTTCCAAAGGCTTATACTGCTAATTAAGAAATGCGAGCTGCTGTTAGTTATCCCCAGTTCCTGTCACCACACCTGAAAGATTTGTAAGACTAACAGGTCATAAATAGCTACAAACTGCATGCACCATTAATGTGTCTCTATGTGGTTTGTTGTTTTTTTTGTTGTTGTTTTTGTTTTGTTTTTGGAGGTGGGAGGTCATTTGGGGGGATTGCTTGCAAATGGCTTGTCTTCAAAACATTGGGAAAAAAATCACAGGTAGAACCAGTAGCTTAATTTGTAGCTCAGTCTTTGTTTTAGAAGGATGGACCCATGAAATTTGGGCTTCAGAAAGCTCTGGAAAAACTTAGAGTCAGAAGAATAACCTTAATTTTCATGTGTCAAACAGGAATACTGTGCTAATATGGAAAAGTACCACCAGGCAAAAGAAGTAGCTGCATAGTAGAACACTGGGTGTTCTCAGTAGTGTTTGCCATTTTTAATGAGAAAAACAAGATACAAATAATTCTTTGTGTGGCAGGAGGCACCAGCCAGGTCAGGATGCATTGTATTTTTGTTTTTGTTTGTTCATTTTTATCGGACGTGACACCATGTTTGGCTATTCCAAAAAAAGTTGGTAACAAAATACAAGTTTTTATATTAATTTAAAACCGAAATATTTTTGTGGCTGATCTATATTTTTCTTAATGTCTTATCCATTCTGAAATTTAATGCAAGTCTTAATATACAGGAAAAAGTTAACTTTGTTGAATAATTAGCATTTTCTGTGCAGTCCTTTGCAATGTCCAAAGTAGCCTGAAAATTGGTATTAATTTTTTTTTTTTCATTTGAGTACTTCAGCATATCTGAGTACAATAAAGACTGTGTTGTAGGAATACCTTTCTGGTTCCATTATTCTTTTTTTTTTTAAAAAAAAAAAAAAAAGCAGTGACTTTTTCAAGACAAGTCTTGCTTGGATCCTTTGTTCTTTTAAATACATAAAGGAGAAGAATTAATTTTCACCTATTTTCCTCTAATTTCCTTCTATGGTTGATAAATTTGGCTGGATTGACTAAAATACAAAATCTATGTTTTGTAGGAATTTTATTATTTTTTTAATTCTGACTTTGAAGCAAAAATAAATTTACGAACCATTAATTTTCAAAGTTCCAAATGTCTACTTCTATCGTGCTATGAATAGCAAAAGATTTCCTAAAAAAAAAAAAAATAGGTTTTATGAAGTGTAAATCTAAGCACAGAAGAAGCTTTCGGGGTATTTTTCGGGCCACGCTTTGAAACCAACCCAGTGCTGAGATTACGTGAGGAAGGCTCGCAGCGCACTGGAGCACAGTGGCCCTTGTCTCCGCCCCTTGTCTGCGGGTGTATGCATGTGGTAGGACCAGGCTGGTGGCGTGGCGCAGCGGTCAGCCCAGGGTCCCTGAGGTGGAAGCTGGAGTGATGGGACATCCTCGTGGCACGATTGCTGTGAGTGCGGCCGTATGTTGGCTAGGGTTTGTGTTGGTGCACAGTTCAGTGTGATGCCATTTAGGTATTTCCAATAGTAAGAGCTGTTACACAAGTTAATTTGTGTACCAGAAGCAACTGAACTCTGGTCTTCTTTCTGTGCCTTAGCAATAAAATTGTCAGGAGGAACTACTTACTGCTCCTGTTAGTATTTTGTGTCTCTTAAAGGTGTGTTCTTAAAGCTTGGAAGTTACACATTTAATTTGCATGTGCTGCTTCAAACTTTCTTCCCTCGCTGTTTTTTGGGTGTAGTTCACCTGGAGCATTAAGTTAGCATAAACCAGCACTGCCACCTAAAGAAGATACTGTGGCTTCACGTTCCTACCCAAAGGTAGTTCAGAAGTAAACCTTGAGATAATAGAATGGTGAACAACAGCAAACAGATTTTTTAGCCAGGCCAGCTGCTCAGCTGCTTAAGCAGTTGTGCTCGTGCAAAGACAGGGAACAAGCCTGGGGAGAAAGCAGGACTCCAGCTTTTTTGATATTGCTGGCTTATGTTGATTTAAAGAAAATGTAATTTGATAGATGTTAACCTCTGTTTCTCTGTTTTATGCAGTATGGATGGCAGCAATAGGGATGGTTTGTATTTTTCAACTACGACCTAGTTTTCCAGATGAAAAATGAAATACTGAAGAACAACATCGATGCTTGTGTGCAGCTTAACACATTTTTTGTTTTGCTTGCTTAAACACTGCTGAAATGAAGATCTGATTTTATTTCTTGTGGCCCTTCATGCTTAACTCCAGTTTTGGGTGTTCAAATTGGCATACGATAATTGGCTTTATACTTTGTTTTGTACAAGGTACTCTCACAAGACAAAGAGATCAGAAGCTGCTTTATAGTTCAGTGTTCAGGACTGTTGTAATCAACACCTTCTTTTAAAATCTGTGCTGGTTCATCTGATGCTTTTTTACGTTTCATATTCTTTTGTTAATTACAGTCATGCTGTAGTTATTCCATGCTCAGCAAGGGTCAGTTGATTCAGTAGGTACAGGGGAACAGCAGTAATGTATGCTACATAGGTTGCCCAGCAGAAGGAAAATAAGTGATTGGTAGTCAGTAAAATAACTTCGGTTAAAAACCTTAAACGAGTCTGACTCTTTGACTACTTGGAGATGTTGTGCTGCAAACACAAGGAGGCAGGCTTTGATAAGAAATCTCTGGCCTGCATAATTACTGAAGAAAGCCCAAACAGTGCCACAGGCAGTTTTATTGAAAAGTTACTTTTTTGAAAAATTGCACTGTTTGAGAGGCAGCTCTGTTTTCTGAAAACTTCTGGTTTAATGTTTAAAGCCAAATATTCCTTAACAGCTGTTTTTTCAGGCATTCAGTAGTGTTGCAGCAGCAGATCTTTTCAAAGACAATTGGTAGTGCTGTTTATTTTAGACTTCTGTACTTGTTGCTCATTGATGTTTTAATTCAAAAACGTTGAGAGAGTTCTACTGAGTTGCCAGAAGAACACAGGTGCCAAGTGATATATAACACCCTAAAACTCAATGTAAATGCAACATGAAATTATGTTTTAGTTACTCCTGCAAAGAAGGACTGTGGTGGATTTTGTTTTACAGTGTGCCAAACATCTGAAGACATTGATGTAGATCAGTAGACTTGATCAGTCTAAAAAGGTGTGTAGAGGATCTCCCACATTTCTCAAAGTCTTCAGATAAAAAAGCACAATAAAAGTCCTTCTGAAGAATCTGTCTGTTGCGTTTTGTGGAATCCAGCAGGAGAGAAAAGCAAAAGAGGTGTCTGGGGTTTTGTCGTGCTTGTTTTTTCTTCCCCACAACTAGCTGACAGTGTCTTGGATCAAAGTCATTCAGCTCTTACTGGAAGTACCCATCCGTTAAATGTGACTGCCACTTGTCCGGCCACTGGGCACAACTGAGAAGCGTCTGGCTTTGTCCTCACTCCCTGCTGTCCCCTTCCCCAGGTCAGGTATTGACGCACGATGATAGGATCCCCCTGAGCCTTCTCTAGGCCAAGCAGTCCTGGCTGTCTGCTTCTTCTAGTGAGACAGATGCTCCTAGCCCTTCATCATCACGTGACGTGACCCTTCCCATGCCTCTTGTACTGGGGAGCCCAGAATGGGACCCGGTGCTCCAGGCACATCTCACCAATCCTGCATGGAAGAGAGGGATCAGCTCCCTCAGCCTGCTGGGAGTGCTTCTCCTAACGCAGTGCAGGATGCTGTTAGCAGCTGTGGTCAGGAGTGACTTTTGGAAACATACCTCACAGTCGTGCCCATCTGGGGTGCTTTGGTTCACCTCACAGGGCAGTTTGAGCAAGTAAAACAGATTTCTTCCTGTTTAAACTAACCTGGAAGGAGTTCCTCAGAAGTGCTTCAAATTTGTGATCTCTTCACTCTGAACTGCTTTGTCCATACAACTTGACCATAACCTGTCCAGAGCATCTGCCTTCACCTTTTGCCTGCTTGAGCTCTCAGTTACTGTAAGTTCTACAGTTACGGTAGTTTTCCAATTTTAATTTCATTTTCTTTATTAGAATAAACTTTGAAAAATACTGGCAACTTGCAAAAGCTGTGCAAAAGCTTAGAAGGCTGTCAATTCCACATGTAGAAAGTTCTCTTATTGAATTTTTATGAGAGCAAAGTTGGTCCTTGCACTGCAGCAAAGAATGGCAGGATAAAGTATTGAGTCATTTCGTAGGATTAGTAATAGATATTGTGAGATCACTTGTGTTATTGTCTAACCTTAACGATCACCACTCTTGCTTGTAGTTACAGATTTTGTTTCATCTATTTAACATGTTCACAAGTTGCTATTCCTCAAGTAATTTTGCGTCCTAATGTAATTCAGTATAACTTTCAGTAGTTTTAGATAGGGGACATTTTACCTGAGATTGTTTTGACTTGACAAAGTTTTTCTAGCATGTAACATAACCCTGAAATACATTGTCGACAATGCATCTCCCCTGTGGGATTCAGAATGTTGCAAAAGAGTTTGAGGAGGAGGAGGGGGTCAGGCATTTTATTATTTAGGATTTCTTTGTGAATTTTTGTGTTGTCATCCTATTCCTCCTGGCCAGTACTATTCTTCTCCTTCCTTACGTTTCTCCTTTAACTAATTTTACTTGAAAATAAGTATTTATAAGTACTTTGTATCCTCTGGAAAGTTGCAGATTTTGAGTTGATGCCACCAGCTTAATACTCTTGCCAGTTTCCTTCAGCATTGTATAATGGAGAGGAGATACAAAACACTTCAAAGTTTGTTGTTAAAAGTGTTAAAGTTGCTAAATCTGTTTTAATGTCTCTTAATTCAAACAGCTTTTGAGTTGGCCATGGAGAAGCAGCATTTATTCCTAATCTGCACGCTGAAAACACACAAGTGGTATGATAGGTCAACATTCATGAGAGCAAGAACAGTTCATTTTCTGTGCAGATGCATTCTTTTTATGGAAATACTTTGAGTAAAATCTGGTTTTGTGTTTTTGTGTCCACTGCTCCCCACATTTGTATTGCAGCTGTTGCTTTTCTATAGCAAGCAGTTAACAAACATTTTTTCTGTCAGTAGCTTGACGGTGGAAAGAGGAAGGTGTAAATGTGAGTGAGTAATATATTACAGAGTACAAAAGCTTTCATCTCTTAATTGGAATTGAAATGTGACTAAAGCTTATGGAAATGTTTTTGTTACTATCTAATGTCAGTTGTGGAATATGTGAATGAAAAGTATTGGAATTATTCCAGTTATAAATTTCTCTTTCTATATTAGAAGTGAATTAAATATGTGTTGAGGGAAAAGAACTGTAATCTTTTGGTCCTGGTAGACCAGGAAGAAGCAAGATAGATAGCAGGACAGAAATGAGAAGATAGAATCAATGTGCTGTGCATGTTCTGCTGGCTGGAACTTCTGTCCTCCAGTATTTTTACTTGGCACAGAGTTGGTTTAAAGTGGGAGTGGGGGGAGTTTCAGTTGTTATCCAAACATAAATCTGGAATAACTTACTGTGTATTAGGAATGAATGCCTGGCACATACTGAAGACAAAATGCTCACTCCGAAGTTGTGCGATGAATTAGCAAAGGAAAACTAACGTGGTATTACGTGACATAAATAAAAGCAGAGAAGTTTCTGTAAAACTCGCTCTATAATTCCTTCCAGCACACCCACACTTGGTATTTACAGAACAGAGATTAAGGGCAACCCATCAAGACATAAATTTTGTAGTTGTCTTGGCAAAACATTTTTCTGAGAATGGTTACTTGCCAAGTCTTTATGAATTTGAAGATAAACGTCCTGTCTGCAAACCGATAGAAAACCCTCCTTCAGTTAATAATTGGCAAAACAGTTCTTTGTGCATAAAAAATTGCAAGTGACTCTAGCTCTACTGGACTGTGTGGTGGTTATGTCTAAATATTAATATTTCGTCTTTACCTCTTTTGTGCCTTAATTTATGCATCTACTCCCATTGTTGGCCACATAAAAATCTTTTTTGCTGCTTGATTTGGATAAAGGGGACAAAAAATGTAGGTTGCGCATGTGGATTATACATTGATAGATGCATAAAACTTTGAAGGCCCCAGTAACTGCATTTGGGTATTTGTTTCCAGGTATTCTAAACCTTCATCACAAACACTGAATGGAGATTACAGTTACAGGTCACTAATTTCCAAGAGTGGCTACATTCTCTGGATATTTTATTTAAGCTTTAAAATATTGAAAACTTTTGTAGCTACAAAGCATTGTTTAAATTGTCTTTTTATATCAGATTTTTCAGCATTTTGGCTTCTCACAGATGAAGTCTAATATCAAAAGTTACCAAGCAATTGGCTCCTGTAAGTCCGGTTGTTTAATTGTATGGTATATTACTGTGGTCATTAGAGACATGCATTTTAACATCTTTCAACTCAAGTTCTTGAAGAAAAGTGCTCCAAAATAATTTTAATATAAAATGACATTTCAAGCAATTTCAAAATTCATGTGCTGTGTTTTTAAAACGTGGAAATTTTTGTGACTTAGCAAGGACAGTAGTAATGCATTCCGTTGGTTTTACAGTGTTACAGAAACCAAAACAGCTGTATTTAAAGGAATGTAAATAATTACCCTGTTTTCTTTCAGAAATAGGGAAAAAAAATCTGAACTTGTGTTACATTTGGCGTTCTCAGAAAACAGAGATGTCAAAGGTGGTTAATGTTTGGCTTCTTGCTCAGCAGTTCTTTATAAATGAGATTATCTGTTAACATAAACACGGAGGATGATTTTTTGACTGTTAATTGCTAGTTAAAATTTCAGTGAAAATATTAACACAGGAAAATGATATGTTTTGTTTATTCATGCTGAAAATTCAGAAATGAATTTGCTCATTTGCTGCAAGTTGGGTAGGATAAGGACGTAACAGATTCCTTCACTAGATTAAAGGATATCTCTAGTTACTGTCATGTATGCTTACCATCAGTAACATCTGTGTGATAAGCTACACATAAAAATGAAAGATCTGCAAAAGCTTCTGGCACATTAGTTGACAAAAGTAGCAGTTTTGAAAACAACATGGTCTTCTAGGTCACCTTTATATAGAATTATTGTGAGCAGAGATGATGCCAAAAGATGCAGCTATGGAAAAAAATGTGTTTGGAAGTGAAGTTCTTTGCCTCAGGAGTAAGATGTGATAATAATACACGAAAATGTAAAGGACAGAAGTAGTGGGCACTTGTTCCTGTTGTCTGTAATTACTCATTTAGGTCAAAGTGCAGTAGAGTGATAGAATGCCCTGAGTTGGAAGGGACCCACGAGGACCGTCGAGTCCAGCTCCTGGCCCCACACAGCACCACCCAAACCCTGTGTCTGAGAGCGGTGCCCAAACGCTCCCTGAACTCCAGCACCTTGGGGCCGTGCCCACTGCCCTGGGGAGCCTGTTCCATGCCCACCACCCCCTGGTGCAGAACCTTTTCCTAACCCCCAGCCTGACCCTCCCCTGACGCAGCTCCAGAGAAAGCTGGCTTAAAGGAGAAGGATGACATAGTCTTGTAAATACTCCTTTTGAGATATTACTGAGGAAAAAATTCTCTTGCTGGCACTATGCAAATAGGTATATTGGTGATGAATGTGGAAAAAAAAAAAAGTCCATATATATGTAACAGAGGAGATACAATTACAACTAACTGCAGGCTCTTTTAATGATGAAACTGTTCCTCAAGATTTCCATTTACATGGAAACAAAGAATTATTGTATATAAAGTACTTTTGGAAGAGATATGAACACCTGTACTTCAATGTGTTAAGATAAATCTGTTTCCAGTTTTGATGTGGGGTTTGCACAATTAATGTCACCCTAAGTCATACCAGCCTTAAAGTAATTTTCTGTTTTCTGAAAATGTCTGATATTTGCATCTGTTAAAGAGAAACAATTGATCTAGATGGTCCATGGGCCTAACATACCTATGTTAACTCCAAAGTTTTATATTATTCAGTCATACCATGAAATGTGTTCAGGGAAACTCGTAATCAAGTATATACTTAAAAATCAATGTAGTTGAGGACTGTTAAGCACCAACATGCGGCAGTGGTATTTTTGTCAGCAGTGCACTGGGTTTAATTTGAGTGCCTTTAAAAACAAGTCTGTATGTTACTGTGATTTGACTTCTTTTGAATATAATTTCAAATTTGCATGTACCAGCTTCATAATGTAAATATTAACATGGCAGGATCCTGAAGACAAATAAAATGGGTTTAAGAGTACGTATCAGTAATTAGTTTAACGTTAGCATTGTATCACAACAGCACAGCAGGTAGACTTTTTGTTAAAATTGCTGAGCCTTTGATTGGTCATGGTCAGTTATTTTAGTTGTTCATAACCTTTATTCGTTCTAGAATTTTGACTCGGAGTAGAATTGTATTCAGTTTTTCTTTATGGAAAACTTGAGTAGAAAGGTACTAGCTTGTTTTATCAATTATTGGGGAGACATTAGAAAGCACAAATAGTTTAGTTTTGGTTTGTTTGTTTGTTGTTGTCTTGAAATGATTGGACGGCCCAACAGCTTTAACATTCCAGAGTTTGTCAACTTTGCCATCCTAAATAGGAAATGCATATTTTGACTGGTTTGTTGTATATGAAACCCGAAATACTACTGCTAAAATCTAGAAAAACTAATTGAACTGTGATGCTTACAAGTAGAACATAGGCTTAGAGAGAGAGAGATCTCATTTTATTGGACAAGCTAATAATAGAAAATGCAGGGAAACTTTTAAGCGTATGCAGCTTTCTTCCACAGCAGGCATCAAGTTAAGCACAGGCTGAAAGTGATTGTTTTGTGCGTTTGTTTACTGAGATTATTTGAAGATGATAGGCTCTCTCCACTGCATGGAAGTATGCTTGGAAAGGGAGGGATGGTAAAGTTGTGAGGCAGTTAAGGTTCGCTTGCACAGCTCCTTTGAGGAGAAAAGGCGTTAGGATATGCCATGATAATGAGTTCTTGATAATGTTCAGAAAAGTTAAAGTTTTAGTTATTAAACTCTGCGTTTTAAGTATGTTTTGCAGAACTTCTTTGACCATTAGGAATGCGAGTTAATGAAGTGGTTTTGTGGGAAAATGATCTGTTAAGGTTTTAAAGCTAACTAGTTCCTTCTACATGAAGTTCTTTTTTTTAGGTGTATCTGTACACTGCATACAGATACATATACTTAAGAGTTGTATGAAAATTATTCTTGTATATTTAGGGAGGAAATTGACTTGAAGCTCGTATTTGAAAGAGTTGCATAGGAGGATGGTGATTATTTAGAAAAGCACTTAGTATTGCATTGTAGTGATACAGTCATTAATTTGAAGTCAGCAGGAATACTCATTGCAGGAATACTCTTAGAAAAAATACTTCCTAATGTCTCTGCAAGTTTGAATATATACCTACCTGTCAGTTTCATTGGTGAGTTTGTCTTTCAGATAGGAATGGAGGTGCAATTTCTTTGGTTATGGGTTTTGCCTTAGATACTCACTCACTTTTGATTTTTTTTTTTTTTTTTCCTCCACATTTTGTCTCCTTTAAGGTCGTTTGTATGCAATGCAGACAGGGATGAAGATTGACAGTAAAACCCCAGAATGCCGTAAATTTTTATCTAAACTTATGGATCAGTTGGAAGCCGTAAGTAGAATTTATCATTGTCCTCCAAAATTATTCATGATGTTATTTTAATTTCTATTAAAGCTTCGTCAAATACTGTATTTTCTCTGTCATCATTCATTGATGCAACTGTTCTGTGTGCAGACATACTGTAGGAATTAAACTTGTGTGTGTCATAAATGAGCAGAAGGATTGGAAGGAGATGAAACTCGATGTGTGTGTGTATGTATGTTTGTACATGTATATATGTATGCATGCACAAATATAAATATAACTTCCTTTGCAATAATATTTAAACAATGTATATTATGATACTTTATTCATATATGTTCTCATGAGAAATAGTAATTACTAAATAAATACAGGGGATATTCTTGATTTGTTTTTGATTGCTTGCAGTGTGTGAGAGTTGTTTCTAATGCTGTAGGAGTGGTTAGCTTAGTCCCTGCAGCTTTTGAAATTTTTGACCTAAGTTGTTGTGCCTGGGGAGGTTTTTTAAAATGTTCTCTGAAAGATAAAGGTACTTCTGATGTTATCTGCTGGTAGAGATTGTAGATGTTGTACTGTGATTTTTGTAATCATAGTCTCATCTGTGGTAGTTATGCCGTGCTCTTTTGAGAACGCCCAATAGTACTAAAAAGCAAACAGCCTTAAATAGAACAGAGTGAAGCTAAGAAAAAGGTGAAGTCATTGTACAGGTAGTCAGGTTAAGTTCCAGGAGCTGTTTATGTTCCTACACTGTAAAGTAGCTGTCAGTAATCTCAAAGAAAGTAATGCATGGATTTTAAGGTACAAGTGCTCATCTGGAAGCGGAAAGTAATGCTGAAAAATAAAGCAGCAGTTCTTTTTGTGTTCAGTATTAATGGTTTCATCTGCAATCTAGCTATAGAAATGCCCAAAGAACTGGTGTGAAACGAGTGCAGCAGCCTTCGTTCTTCAGGAGAAACCTGAAACATGAACCATTCATACCTTGTTGTTCTTGCTATGTTTTATTACTGCTTTTTTTTTTTTTTTTAAGCAGTGGAAAATCCAGCATACAATGACTTGATGTGTTATTGCATCCAATTTTTACGTCTTCAGTGAGTCTAGTTTTCATGCTGAAAAGGGAAGAGATGAGATTAAATCTCTTAGAGGTTTTCCCCTTCATTCCACAAGGATTGTTGAAGGCTTGTTGTACTCCTTTGGGTACTGCAGCAAGCTAATCTGTCTTCAGTGTTCAGTTACTCCTTTTGTTTCAAATTTAGAAAGATTAGAAAACCAGCAAAACCCATAGTTTAATCTCTCAGTTGCAGGTAAGATTGTCCCTGTGACAGCTGATGCCAAGACATCAGTTCCTTTTATGTAGCCAGGTAGTGGAGGACTGGAGGGAGAGCACTTCTAAGCAGATGTAGTTCATTTTGTGGGCTGGGAAGCTTGGGTATGTTACAAGTTGGTGTGTTAGTACCTCTGTACTAATGTAATAGCAGCCAGTTTCAGTCTGCCTGTACCAGCAGGGGGCACAAAGGGATGTTGCAGGTCCATGCTAAACTCTTGCAGCTTTCTGTGGCTTGGCCACAATTGATTATTGTAGAGGGTAAGACAGAAACCTAGAAACGATCCTGAATTTTATAGTAGCAAACAATAAAACAATATACATGTATCTGGAAATTACCAGATGTATTTCTTTGCAAGAGGTTTCATACTATTCCACAATTGTGTAATTCAGTACAGTGATTTTGTTTCCCAACTGTTTGTTCCAGTGAGAAATATTTTTACATACAATTACGCTGTTTGGCTTTTCCAATAACTATTCCATTTAAATGTGTTTACTAAAGTTAAACTAATTGTGCTCGATTTTAGGCTCAAATTATGAGTCGTAATTCAAATAACCAGTACTGCTGTACTGAACCACAGATTCAGGTG
>VXAV01005487.1:143126-159235 GCA_013399715.1 Alectura lathami | reverse complement strand
ATTATTATTATTATTATTCCTTCTTTTCTCCTCCATATCCAGCCTACAAGCTGGAGGGCTGCCACGACTTGCCTGCAGCCAGCAGCTGCCGCCACTGCAGCACTCACGGCAGCCTCCTGGGGCTCAGTGACCGAGGACGTGATGTGTGAGGCAATGTGAACTTCACGTTACCTTCACGGAAAAACCTAAATGCATCTAAACTGGAGCTAACCCGGTGTCACTGCCTTAGGCTGAACAGACCCGTGCTACGTCTGTCCTAGCTGTGAACTCCACACGCTTCCAGCCTGAAAACTCGCTGCTGAAGAAACAGTGCCCTTACTTGAGTGAGCAGTGGTGTGAGTTTCTGTCTGGCGTTGCTCCTGTGTGGGTCTGTTTGACCAGACCTTGCTGAAGTGATGCGCTGAGAAGGAGAAGCTGGATGTCCATCAGGCTGACTGCCGTCAGCCCAGGCTGAGGCTGCTGAGCACCGCGGTGGGTGCGTTCGAGATAAACCTCAGTCAGGGTGAGCATATGGCCTCGCTGCTGCCTGATGGAGAAGGACTGTGGCCGTTCCCTGGAGAGTAGCTGGAGCCCTGCCCGACTGCATCAGCTCCCTGAGCAGCTCTGCTCCTTCTCCTCCCAGCAGCCAGGAGCTCTGCATACATCAGCTCGGACCTTCTGTCGGAAACCTGCTGAGCCACAGCGATCTGAGGGGCGACCCACGGGCGCTGCAGAGGCTGCTGCAGGCTCTGTCCCACATCCAGGTGCTCCCAGGGGGGCACTGACCTCTGTGGGGAGGGGGCGGTGTACCCCTGCCAGCTCTGCTGCTCAGCGTGCAGCACTCCCAGACCCAGCTCGGCCCACGCCGCCGCTCTGCGCGTCCCTCCTGGCCCATCTGACTCTGCTAGCAGCGGGCTTTCTCACAGCTCTGCCGAGCCCTGACAAGCCTCAAAAGCCCTTTCACAACAAGCAGCGTGTGAGCTCGGTGTGTCCCCTAACCACACGTCTCCCTGGCTTTTTTTTCCTGCCTGGTTACAACAGGCACAGCAAGCCCGGGCAGGTAGCAGGACGCTGGGCAATTGGACGTGGGCGCTGGGGGTTCAGCCAGAGGGCACTCCTTCCCGCAGCGCTCTGCCTTCAGCTGAGGAAGGGATCTTTCTTTAGCTCCTCTTTCACTGGAGGCTTTCAAAGCAGTGCCGTATGGATGCTATCATGGTGTTCATCAGTCTCTGTCGGAGCCCCCTCCCTGGAGGGGATGGGTTTTGCTGCAGCTGAGCTTTGGTGGTTTTTCTCCTGGGGTTTCAAGAAGTTTCGTTCCACCCATGAGAAGTGCCAGGCGTCGGGGAAAGATTTGTTTCTTGGCAGCTGTTCCCGTTTTGCTCTAGAAAACAGATGCTGTGCTAGGAATGCACCGTGACTAAAATTCCTCTGGGCTGCTCAGGTCAAATAGCAGCAACGGGGGAAGCGGGGGGCAGGGGAGCAGCGCTGCTCAACAGAGAGCAAGCAGCAGGGCCGAGCCCTTGCTGTTCCCTCCAGAGCCGGGGCAGAGCATTTTTGGGGAGCAGGGGCTTAGAGCTGGGTGGTGCTTGGCCCTGCCCGTGCCTGTTCCAGGGAGCTGCAGAGCCTGAGTGTCAGCTCCTGCTTCTGTGACAGTGTCTGACCCCCTGGGACACGGACCACGCTACCTCCCCTTGTTCCGCAGAGGGCTCGGGGAAGCTTTCGGGATCAGAGGTTTAAACAAGGGGTGTGATGGGTGGTGACAGCTTGGGAAAAACACAAACAGCAAAAGGTTTCGGTGCTGTCAGAGAACATGACAGGCAAGTTCACAGCCCCTGCAGGCCTTTGGCTTCTTGTTTTCTCTTGCCAGGAAAGCAATCCTGCGCGGTGACAGCCACAGGTGACCCTGCAGCAGGTGGGGCAGAGCTGGAGATGCTGAGAGCCAAGCAGGCAGCCTGGCTGGGGAGGAGGGGGCCTGTGGGGTGAGGAGCCCGGACACTGCTCTGGGGAGGATGCTGCGAGGCAGGTGGAGACCCAGCTCTGTCCCATGGATGCTGCAGATGCTCTTGGTTCTTCCTGCTCCTCCTGCCACTGCTGCCTGATGGGACCCATGGGGTGAGACATACAGACGGCCCCAAGCATCCCTGCCCTTCACAGATGAAGGAGCCAGGGTGGTCAGCACAGTGTGGACGCAGCCCCAATGCTCCAGCACCTTGATGCAACTGCAAAATGGGTCACTCCATCAAAACAGACCTTGCCTTGTTCCAGGGCTAAAAGAAGGGGCTGTGCGATAGAAAACCTGCAGCTGGGCTCTCCGATCTCCCACCAGCCTCTGCATTAACTGTCAACACAGTGACTTCCTTGATGCTGGGCAATTTTTTTCCTCGCACGCATCCAGCTAATCAATTAGGTTTCCCAGCAGCTTCCTCCAGCATTCAGGCTTGGAGGGTGGAAGGAATTTGTTATTCTAGGCACTGATGGAGAGGCATGAACTGTACTAAAAGCAAATTGGTTGCGCTTTCCAAGCACTGACACTTCTCGCTCGCAGCTCTGCGGGCTGGTCCTGCTCCCACCAGCTCGTGGTGGGCTGTGCTGGGAGCTGGGGATGCTCCGTGTCTGTCTCAGCTTTTGGGACACTCAGGTCTCCGGAAGTAACACAGCCCTGCTGGGCCATGGCGTTCAGCCCCATCCAAGGGGCTGGGGGAGGTCAGTTTGTCCCTTCACTTAGCCCCTTGCTAAACAAGTATCCTCCCGTGATGGTCTTTTCCAAACACTGGCTCTTCTTCCCCTTCTCCCTTGTTTCTGCTCGTTCCCTGCCCTGCCCAGGCGTGCTGCTCCACGTGCCGGAGGGTTGCTCTGTGACACATCCACCCCGCTGACCTGAGGCCCTGTGGGCTGAGAAAGGGAAGCAGAAGGATGCAGGCAGGATGGGTGGAGGCACCGAGAAATTTGGGGTGATCTCGGGAAGATTTATGGGTGGACGAGGAACCTCATCACCTGCCAACTCGGCTACACCCTGGCTCTCTGCTAGCGGGAACGGGGATGCTTTGAGCATGTTTAGCAATGCCGTGGCTGACGCGGGTCTGCCGGGTCAGGAGGGCTGCAGGGGTTTGTTAGTGGCACAGCCCAGTCGGGTGAAGCTCCTCCCTCCCCGTGAGACCTGCTGGGATCTGCACATGCCTCCTCCTCCCAGGCCAAACAAAGCTTGGCCAGGCAGCGCAGGGCTGCGTTGTGCTGCTGGCCTGTGGCTCGTGGCGTGGCCACGGCTCGGGTCCAGCTGGGCTGGGACCAGGACCCTTCAGCCAGGTCCTGCCTTGCTCCTGGGCTTTCCCAAGGGCTCGTCGCCCTCAAGCAGCATCCTATTTAGAGGACAAGGAGAAACGGGGTGGGGACACTGACCTGTGCTTCCAGTGGGCTTTCTTTATTGGCCAGAGGATTTCAGCCACCTCCAGGCCTGTTCCCTGCAAGAAGATAACCTGGTGCCAAAGGATTGCATCTGCATGATACATCCCTTTGCTATTCTGCTCGGGAAGTAATTTGCTGAACCAGGAAAGAGAACCCAAGTTGTTTGCTACCAGTCTTCTTTCCAAGCCATTGCACAACGCTGCTCCAGGGTCAGCAGACTGAAAACATCTGGGAGTAATCGAAGCTGTTCAGGGTCTGGGAAAGCGCGGCTGGAGAAAGTTTGAAGGAAGCAGCTTCAAAGCTCAGCATTGTTAAAAACAGCCTGGAAGCCCTGGAAACTCAAACTAGGGTAATGTCTGCAGAGAGTGAGGAAGCTTCAAGAGAGGGATCTGATGTCCTCACAAGAGCCAAGAGGAACTGTGATGCTCAAGCCTCTGCTAAGCCGTGGGGGCACTAAAAGTGACTCAGGAACAGGCAGATCTGCCTTGCCAGTGGTTTCCACTGGCAGAGGAGCAGAGAGAAAGAGCAGGGGTCTGGCTCAGCAGCAGCCTGGGGAGTGCAGCATGGGCACGGGGACGCTGGGGAAAGGGCGAGGGGAAAAGCAGCCACCGCAGGAGCCATGGAAACGGTGGAAGATTTGGGGAGTCCGGATCTGCCGCATCTTCTGTGAAAATCTGGCCTCCCCAGCATCCCTGTAAATGAGGAACCGCATAAGCCTCACGCTATTATTGCTACGGAGCATTAAAGTCTCTCATTTAGGATAAACATTCTCATCTCCAGCAGAGCATGAATAACATTAAATGAGATAGTTAAAATGTTTCAGGCCAATTATAGCCCTGGTGTAACTTCGGCAGAGTTGCACCAGGGATTAATTTGATACGGAGAGCTCTGCCTCCTGTTCCGAGCCGGGATTCCAGTGCGGGTAATTACATCCTGCCTCTGCGCTTCCTCTGCAGTTTTAATTGGGTTGAATGGACCAAATCCGCAGCAAGTGTAAATCAATGTAATTGAGCTCTCTCCGGAGAGGAACCCTGCTGCTTTACACCCTCCAATCTGGGCCAGCGTCCTTCCTTTCCTCTCCGCCAGGCTCCAGCTGCCCGGGGCTGGCTGCTGGCCCCACCAGGGACTCAGATCCTGCCCTTTTCAGAAAGCTGACGATTTTCCAAGCTGACACTGACGGCGCAGAAAGCCCTGCCCCTGCGTGGGTGCAGGTGAGGTCTATGGGGTCTCGGTCTGCTTTTGGGTGCAGGTAGCCCTGGAAAACCGCCCCATGTCATGTCCTCATCCCCAGCCCGGATCCCAGGCCGGGCTCCTGGTGCACGGAGCAGGCAGCTGGACCGTCTCCCTCTCCCACTTCCCAGCCCGCTGAGTAAATCAGTTGTAATGAGGGACATTTGACCCTCTCTTTCCCCGAACTGCCTCAAGAAGCATTTTTGTTCCATGAGATAGTTAAGAAGCTTAAACTGCTTTCCTCCCCCTGCTTCTATTATAGCTTTGCTTTCCTTGTTTTTTGTTGTTGTTTTTTTTTCTTCCTCCTAGGAAAGGACAAATTGTTGGATGCAAGGAACCTTCACGATGCCTTGGGAGCAGAGGGGATGCAGCAGACAGGCCAGCAAGACGGTGTCCTGATTCGCTCAGTCCAGCAGCGTGACCACGTGTGTGACCAGAGCTGGGAAAGTGCTCTTGCTGGCTGTAATTAGGGAGCTAATTGCAAGGCGTTATCTCACAGAGCTGAAGCCTATACGGAGCCATACATCCTCCACAGCCAATTGTATACAGGGGCAACGGGAGAGGGGAGGGTGCTGGGAACCCTCTCCCTCGCAGATTTCCAGGACGTTCTGCTGCTGTGTGGTCCCTTTCCCTTCTCACAGAGAAATGATGGAAGCAGACAGCCAGAGAGACCCCGGGGAGCCGAGCAGCATGGCCCCGAGGCTTCGCCCCCGGCAGGCCTGCGTGGGACCGCCGGTCCCGCAGCCCCAGCTGGCCTCAGCCCTCTGCCTTTCCCATTTCCCCTTTGTTTTTTTCCCAAGGCGTGTTTCAGGGAGGTGGAGACGTCCCAACCTTCCCTTCCTCCCCAAACGCAGCGCATCTCCGCGGCCGGCCATCCCTGCCGCTGGCCCCGCGAGGGCTGCCGCTGCCCGTCCTGCTTTTCTCGTAAAGCATGGGGAGGTTTTGGCCAGCAGCAGCGACCGGGCTTCGGAGGTTGAGCAAATCCCCGCTCCCACCCACTGAGGACCTCCAGGGATCATCGTGCGTCCCAGCGCCGGCAGCAGATACCTCGGCGCGGCCAGCAGCCCTTGCGCAGCCGCTCGCCGGGACGGGTTGGGTAAATAAAGAGCATTTCTCATGCAATCCGCCTTCCCGCAGCTCCCCAGGCTCGGGAAACCTTTAGCCCCCACGTTTACAACTCCCCCGTGCAGCCGATGTAGCAAGCGTGGTTTGCAGCGCGGTGACCCCGCAGCACCGAGCCGCGCGCAGGCTGCTTCCCGCTGTCTGTGCCACTTCCAGCTGGCCCCACGTTGTCCTTTCTGTTTTTTTTTTTTTTTTTTTCTTTTTTTTTTTTTTTTTTTTTCTTTTTGTTTGTGTAAGCCCAGATATGAGGAAAGATCAGAGTTACTGATGGTAAGTTCCAGACAGAATTCTGGATTTTCCCTAAACCCAGGATGTCTGTTCCTGGGCTAGCCCTGCAAAAGGGGCCAGCCAGCTGCTCTAGGAGAGCTGCACCGGGCTCTGCTCCTCGGCTTTGGTGCTGCCGTATCTCCAGCGCACGCACATCTCCTGGGGCTCCTCTCCATCCCAGTTCCCACCTTGCCCCAGCGCAGCTCCTGCTTGCTGCTCCTCGCTGCCCACCCCGAGCTGAGCGGGCTCAGCCCCAGCGCCTCCTGCAGTTAATCCCCTGAGCTTTATTTTCCCTTAAATCCATACACGAAAGCCACGTTACAGCAATGCCAGCTTGCTGAGGGAGTCCAGGTGATTTATAGCATCTGAGGAGCTGATTCTGCTTTTGAGGCTCCAATCCAGCTAAGCTTTTGTCTTTTCAGCCTCTTCTGTGCTGCCTTCAGTGCACGGATCCCCTGACCCCCCCGCTCCTGGCACTCTTCACACCTCATCTTGCTTTTAATCTGCTATAAAATGAAGACAGCTCCAGGTAAAACAGCAGTTTTATTCTTCCTGAATTTAATAATTCCTTCACCAAGAAAAAAAAAATGTTGAAAATGAGTTGAGATTGTAAAGGTTTAATTAAAAAGCTTTAGGGGAAAAAAAATCTATTAGGAAACCTCTGCAGACGTTCGTGAGATTCCCACTGCAGAGAACCAGGCCTCTGGGAGCTGCTGCACGTCTGGCTTTCCCCTGGTGGCAGGGATGGGATGAGGGACACGGTGGTGCCAGGAGCATCCCTTGACAGGAGCTTGCCTTTCCCATCACTGCGCCCAGCTTGTGGCCACCAACGTTTGGCCCAAAGCAGCAAGTTCTGGGTGTAAAGGCCGTGTTTTTGGCATTGAAAATCCGTGCTTGCTGCGGTGAGGCCGGTGCAGCCGTGCCCACAGTAGGGATTCTGCAATGCAACCACTTCACTCGCCAAAAACACAGAGACCCACCTCCATCTTCCTTGCATCTACTGGCAAAAGCCTTGGAACTGCTTTTTCAGGTCGGCTGAAGCTGATGTCCGCCATTCCCAACGACTGGTCGATACTAGCCGATAGACTTTTCCCATCCCAACATTTATTTTTCCAAGAGGACGCTGAGTTCTCATACAAATGGAGGCTTGCACAGAAATCGCCTGCCTCAGTTTGGCAGCACACAGAAAACAGGAATATTTTTCTTTATTCCGAAACCAAATTTTTGTGTCTAAATCGAGCCAAAAATACATCTCCCCCCCCACCGCTTCTCCCAGACACGAGACATCTCTGAATGCCGAAAGCAACTCTCCCCTGCCGCAAATGGACCAAATAAACCCAGCACGAGACTGGTGCTTAGCAGAAACAGATGCGCCTCTAATGCTGTCGTCTACAGCAAGCTGCGTCTGCAAACTGATCTTTTATTAACGTGTGTGCACGGATGGCAGAGCTGCAGGGGCTGGGCGAGCCCCGCTGCCGGGACACGCCATCGCCCCGTGCCCACGGGCTGCATTGCGGCTCCTGGGGCTGCCAAAAGCACCCCTTGGCCCAGCCTTTAGGATTTGTAAGTTTGTGCCCCGCGGCAGCGTTCGGTCCCGGCTCACCCCGAGCCGCAGGAGGGGAGGCGGGGTGCTGGGGCTTTGGTGGTGCGGCGGCCGCCGGCGTGCCATGGAGGTGGGTTCTGGAGGGGTTCTCGGCGGGCGCTGAGGCTGGGATGCTGCAGGAGGGGAAGGCAGTGGTTAGTTGCTTTCTGAGGGCTGGGGGGGGGTGAGGCTGGGAGGGAGCTGGTCCAAGGGAAGGCAGGGTGGGGCCTGAGATGCCCATGGGCATATGGCCAGTGCCTTGTAGGCTGGAACAGGGCTGCTACCGAAAGTGGCAGAAAAATGTGCTTTTCCCTCCCAGTCTGGCCAATTCAGGCTCAGAGACCCCCTCTAATTCCAGCCCCCCAGAACGGCCACGTTTCCAGAGCCTGCACGGCCTCCCCAATGGGCGAAGAGATCTATAAATCCTGGGGGACATAGGAAGAAGCCACCACTAAAACACAAGCAGAGCCTGTGAGCAGTGTGACAGGGCAGAAAGGCAAAAAAAAAAAAAAAAGGCTTTTTTCCCTCCAAACTAGTGCTTTCTTTCCTCAGTTTCCCTAGAGGTCCCTTCCAGCCAGAGCCAGTCCAGGATTCTCTCCCACCTGGTTTTGCTCCGCAGCGGCGTTACGTGGCATGAGGCTCGGAGCCTTCCTCCGTCCTGGTCCCCTCCTCTCCCTCGGGGTGCCTGGGGACAGAGCACATGGGGTGAGCCCGGGCTGGGCTGCGGTGCCCCCGGGCAGCCCCCGAGCGGCTCGCTCCAAACCCTGCCCGCGGTGGGAGCCTCTGCACTGATTTTGCTTTGTGAAAGGCAGGTGCTGACTTCCAGGGCGTTGCACCAAAGGAGCTGAGGCCTCAATAACAGCAAAACCCTGATTTCCCCCAGGTTTTCCCCTGGCTCTGCAAAGCAACAGGCACAGGGCAAGGGTGAACGTCCCTCACAGGGCGACCAAGCACCTCAGCTGAAGTCCCACGGGGCTTTGCTGCAGCACAGTTTGGCCTAGAATATGCTGATTTTAGCCAACAACTTTTTTTTTCCTTTTCCTTTTTGCCGGGAAATAAATAAATCATACAAGCCCTCCCTCACCCCCTCCTCCCAGCATCCCTCCTGTTATCATGGCCTGGCCTTCCCGAGGGCTTTGGAACTGGGTCAGTGAGCGAAACCCAGCAGCGGCTGCATCCCAGCAGCATTCATAGAAAGCTGCAGCGGCCCCTGGGTGCTTCAGGGGGCAGGACTTTGCCTCTGGGGCCCCATCGCTGCCATGGGAGCCAGGCAAAGGAGGGAGCGGGGTGATGCTGTGATTCCCACCCCTGCTCTGCCGGCAGTGCTGTCCCAGCGCTCAGTATCGCTGCCTGATGGGGATCAGTGCGGTGCTTCGCCAGCTGGTGGTGAGGGGGAATTTGTGCACAGCTGCTTAGGGACCAGGTCCTGGTCACCTCCTCTCGAGGAACGTGGTCCAGGAATCCCCTCAAGCCACCACAGAGACCAGCGCGGGGGGCACATCCACCCCCAGCTCCAGGCACCCAGCTGGCTTCCCCACTTGTAGCGCCTAGATCTTTTTCAGTGCAAGAATTTGGGGTCACTTTCAATATCTCTCTCAAAACCCAGATGAAAAAGGCTGAGACTCTCTCTGAGTCACTGGCATGTTGTTACCAAGGACACTAAGGTTCCTGATTTTGAAGAAGAGATTAATTACATTCTGCAAATAGGCATTTTATCTGCATTGAAGAGCAGCAAGAGCGGGTTCGTTTAGTGTAGCTCATTGTGTATCAGCAGGTAGTATTGTGACAGATGTAGGAATCCAGTCGCATTGTCACTTGGGTTTAATCATCAGAAAGCTGTCTTCCCCGGGTCAGCTTCTGGTGAGGATTTGTAATATTTACATAGCACTTGGGGCTGGCTTCTTTATTGCTGGAGTCTGTATTCACTCGTCAGTCTCTCATTATGCATGTGCCAGTATTAATTGCATTTAGAAATGAGATTCTAAAGGAGAAGTGAGAGCTATTTAGACCTCCATTCAGCTTGAAAGACAGCAGCTTTCTGTGTGACAGCTCTCGAGATGTTCTTGTGCTCAGCTTTCTCTCCAGCTGAAAAGCAGGTGTTGGAGGGAGTTGGTGTCGGAGCCTCTGTATCAGCACTGCCTTTTGTGCATGCCCAGACATTTATATAACAGGCAGTATAATGACTCCGCAGAAGTGGCAGAAAATTGACCCTTGTGGTTCTGGATTAAAACGCAGCGAGGCAGAGAGCAGATCTGCTCGCTTGCTGTGTTAATATAAGGAGGAGAGCGGTGCAGAAGCCAGCGCCTGCCTTGTCTCCTATGGGAGGAGGGGGGTTATTTTCCTGCTGGTTGCTCTGAGGGTTGGTTATTGGCTTGGCTGTGCCTGCAGCACTTCGGAGCTGTACTTGTGGCCTTGCTAATGTATTTAAAGTCGCACAGAAATTCAGCTGACACTCATCTGTGCATGCCTGCTGCGCGCTGATTGCTCCAGCCCGGAGATGTGGGGCCATGCCTGGGCGGTGGAAATGAGGAGCTCACGTCCTGCTTCCCGGAGGGGATGGGGCTGGGAGGTGGAATCCAGATGGTGCCGAGCTACCAGCTCTGTTTTCTGCAGCCCGAGGTGCAGAAGGGCCGCTGTCACCTTGTGGTGCGGTGTGGGGCATGATGGGGGTGTCCATGGGGGGAGTGGTTGGCGCAGGCAGTGCAGCCCCTCTCCTGGGAAAGTAACTCCTCTGTGCCTGCCCTGGCACAGAGAGGGGGCTGAGAAAGCGGCAGTAAGGGCAAATCCACATTTTGCTTCCCCAAAGTTCTTCCTTCACTTTGCTGTGGTCCAGCCCTGCACCACAAAGTCCCCAACACGCCTCTTCTGCAAGACCCCTGCAATGAGGACGTCTCCCCTCACAGCCCTGGCTCTTCCCAGTGGGCTCCCCTGGATGCTCTTGTGCTTCCTTGGGTGTCCCAGCACCAAAACCAAGCTCTGGCTCATGGGTTCTCCACCTCCCCAAACCTCACGTCCCCAGGAGCAGCCCCATGTGCTCCAGCAGGGATTAGAGGGAAAGAACTTGAGAAAGGCAAACCGAGCAGCCATCCACAACCAGCCCTGGCCCTCGGCCAGGACGTTCTCGCTGAAAATCACAGAAACCAGTGAATAAATCATTGCTTGGTGAGGAAACCCAAGGTCTGAAGCCCAAGGAGTCCCCTTGGACCTCCCTGTCTCTGGATTGGGATGTTGGTGCAGGTAAGCACTGTTAGGGGGAGCCAGCTCTGGGGGCCATCCTGACCCCCTGAGACCACAGCTGAGTGGCCCCAGCCCTGCCAGCACGGACCAAGGACACCCCGCGCTGTCCCTGGCAGCCCCAAGGCATATAAATAGAAGACAGGACGTGAAGGAGGTCAATGAGCAGGGGATTTTACATAATCTCATCTTGCCTGTGCTGCTCGGTTGTGTCCTTTGCCCAGGACGCACACCCTGCTCGGCGCACGGGAACGTCAGAGCCGGGGATGCTCCAGCACCGAGGCTGCTTTATCCCACATACCGCGCGCTCCTGTCTTCTCCTCCACCATGTGCTGGATTTCAGAGGCATCCTTAATCCGGGGGTCATCCAGATGGGAATATCAGACTCCATTGGTGCGCATGGAGCCCAGCAGCTGCCTGAGCCTTCTCCTTCAGATAACCGACACCCAGCTGCATCCATCCTGGACCGGGTTCTGGAGGATGCTGCCTGCCCTCCACCGTGCCCATCTGAAGCCGTGCTCCGTTCTCCCCTGGTTGCCTGTGACATTTCTCCACAGCCCTGACCAGTAGCGCTTCTTTCTCTTCCTCCTGTCACTTCTGTTTTCCAGAATGTGGAAGGCTGGAGATGAATTCTCTCCTGGTATAAACCTGTCAGTGGAGCTGCAGTGATTTATGCCAGCGCAGAGCGAGGTGGGTAGATGGATGTCCAAAATAGAGCAAGTAGAAAACCTGTTACCTTCCCCTGCAGAAACAGCTTTGTTCTCTGTTACAAACCCGCTGCAGGACTAGCTGGGAGGTGACCTGCTGCTTTTAGTTTTAGTTAGCTGTGCCAGCAGCCCTCGTGCTGTATCCAGCCCTGAGCTGGGTGCTGCCCAGGGCAGGGCTCATGTTGTGGCCACAGGGGTCTGCATGGGGACAGGGCCCTGCTGCCACCAAAGGCAGCCCCCTGTGTCCTCAGGCACCCCAAAAGTCTTTAATTCAGCCAGTGGTGCAGCTAGCACGAGGAGGGCTGCAGGGCACACAGGGCAGGAGATGCCTTCCCTGCCTCTAGTCCCGATTCTCCTCTCCCTGCCCTAATTGCTTCGTTAAGTGCCAATTTGACCTCCCCTCGTTCAGACGTCTCCAGTTTCCGTCAGTAAATAGATTTGCTTGTCTACAGCGGAAACCTCAAGCTGAGCCTGGCATTGGGGCGGGCAGCGAGCCCCGACCAGGAGCAACACTCCCTGCTGAGCGGAGCGGGGAGCCGCGGGCGGCACCGTGCCCGCGTCGCGGTGGGGACGTGCGGAGCCAGCCCCGAGCGCCGGCATGGCTTTGTCACTGCCTTGCTGTGGGACTGAAGCATGTCCCATCCCATCTGCTGCCGGCTGCCACCTCCACGCCAGGACGCGTGCGTGTGCGTGCACAGCTCCTGAGCATCCTCCACAGCAGCTCCTGGCTCAGGAGTGGGACCTTCCTAGGTCTGTTTTGTGCCAGAGGAAGGTCTGAGGCTCGGTGCTGTCACTGGCAGCCTGGTGGTGTCCCTGTGCCCGCCAGCACTGCGCAGTCTCCTCCCCAGCTGAGGCATGAAGACAAACAGGCAGCCAGGATGAACAGCAGGGTGCTGGGCTGCTTCGGTTTGGAAACCACCAGCATCTCGATCAGCGCGTGCAGAAGCATCCTGGGAGCTCAGCCTTGTCCCTTCACACCACAAAGGGAGGGGACAAATCCTGCATTTCTTCCTGTCTCATGCTGGTGCAACTGGGAGGAGGTGACAACCCATCACACAAAGATCCCTGTGCCCTGCACCTCGCCTGGTGTCACCCAGAGGACCAAACCTAGAAGGTATCCCAATACCTGAGGCCATCTGAGCAGTGAGACACTTCCACCCAGGGCCACCCTTCGCTACCCTTTCCCCATCCACGAGGTCCCCAGAGCCTGGGAGAGGAGGGGGAGGACGTACGGTTCGACTTTGTTGGAGAAGCGTCGCCGCAGCATCACGACCAGCGTGCCGAGGAGCAGGATGGTGGTGCACATGGCGCTTCCTCCATCACCACGCAGCCCCCGCGTCCCTCCCGCAGGACCCCGCTGCCGTGGGGCCGTCAACCGTGCCCAGCCTCGGTGTCACCTCGTTGGGTGGGAGCCTCTGCCCAGCAGCCACCTGAAGGCTCTCAGAGCTGGTTTTAGGAGGAATTAGAGCAGGATCAGAAGTAATTAAGAGCCAGCAAATGAGGACGCTCTCCTCTGACCTTCAGATGGGCGGGAGCGGAGCGGCTGCTCCGTGACACCTTGAGCTGCTTGTGGCACATGGGACCCTGGCTGGATGCCCACCAGGTGGGCTCTGGGGTGGCTCCTGATGCCCGTTCCCACCCAGTGCATCCCATGGATTCCCCACCACCACCCCACTCCCGTAGCACTGGGGCTGGGTGCTCCCCATTTCCCACACATCCCCCTCCCCTCCTCGCCCACCTTCTCCCCTCTCCACCCTCTCCCTTCCCCTCTGGCTCCAGCCTCTCCCCGCTCCCCCCTTCCCAGCTCGGGTAATCTGACAGGCTCAGACCTGCGTGTAATTCCCCATGGACACGTCTCAGCCAGCTGATCCCCAGACCTCGACTGCCTGCCGGCTTTGCCTCCTCCTCCCTGCTCCCGGTGGCACGCACACCTCTCCCCCTAGCAAGGAGCCAGCCCCGTTTCCACTCCCCACACCTCCGAGCCTGTTTTCCAGCTGAAACCCACAAAAGGATTTTGAAACTAACACCAAATCCAAGCAATATAAATCAGTCCTGGTTCAGTAACTGGTGGGGTCTGAAAGAGAAAGCAAAGAGAGCTTTCAGGGTCCTGGCTCTCCATCCCCACCCAGCTGAGGACGGAGCCTCCCTGCGAGCCCAGCCACCGCGGGAGCCTAGGACGCCGTGATTCATCCCTACACAGTGGCAACATCCTCTCGGACTGCTCCAAACCCTAAAACCAACAGCCACGAGCAGCACTTGACACGTCAGTAAAGCCAAATCCCTCCAAGCCTGTCCCGTAAACAGTGCCGGTCACTGAGCTTGGGGGTGGAGGGGAGGGATCCAGTCTCCCTGCTGGCTCTGGAGGGATGGGAAACCTTTGGGAACATCCCAAGCATCTCCTCTGTCTGGACTGAAGGGAAAGGGAGTCATTTCTCTGAGGGTGGAGGGGGCCTGCGGGGGCACAGGCAAGGAATTGGGGAGAACTCAGGGCTCTCAGGAGCAGATTTTGGTATGCTTAGAGCTCTTCGAGGCCAAATAATCAGCGGCTGCTGGCAGAGCTGGAGCCCGAGGGGCTGGAACGACCTGCCCTTCCCTGCTTTTGCAAGGGGCAGTGTGGCTTCTGTAACGCCTGGGAAGACAGCACTGCTGGGAAGTCCGTCTCCCCACACCGGGTGACACCAGAATATCCCCACTTGTGCCCCAGATGCCATCTGAGGAACTGAGAAAGAGCGAACACCAGCAGAACCAAGGCAAAGCCTCCATCCTGGGTCCTTTTCCAGCCTCCCCACCTCTGTGTCCAACTGGAGGGGCACGCTGTGGGCTGTCCCTTGGTGGCGAAAGCTCCTGGTGCTGTGCAGAGTGCAGGGACATGGGGCTAACCCATGGCTGTGCTGACCCATGGCCGGGCAGAGGTGCCAGGGGAGCACAGCTGCATGGATTCACCCACCCAGGCGAGGGTTCCTGCACTTACTTTCCATGCAGCGAACTCGCTGGCCGAGCCTGCCCTGCGCCGCAGCATATCACTTCCAAACACGCTTGATTGACACGGAGAGATGCTCGGTTCAAAGGCAAAGTAATGTGAGCAGATTAGTTAATGCTTCTTGCCCTAGCCCTTGAGAGCAGGGCTGGAATGGCAAGGCAGACTTAATGGGTTTTGAAGGCTTTTCTTTTTAAGATATGAATCAATGAAGCTGTATGGGGAGCATGGATAATGTGATCGGAATAAGAAACAGGGCTCGTCTTTGAACCTGAGCGAGGTCCCTGACAGTGTTTACTTCATGCCCTGGCACCAAATGCAAGATGACATGAATATATTAGCTTGCTGGCTTTCCTGAGCAACCCCTGCCACAGCCAGGCCAGCTTCAGGAAGGAAAAGAGCAGCAAAGAGAATCAGTTTGGAAGTGTCGCCTTGTTTCCCAATAACCCTGTCATCCTCACTTACTGCCACCGTGTCCGGCTGTGACATGGGGACAGCGCTCGGCTGGTTCCTGCTGGGAGCCCGTGGGGAGCTCAGCACTGCAGACCGGGGTGGGCTCGAGGCGTTTTGGCAACAGGATGGCAAGGAGCAAACCTCACCAGTGCCGCATCCACCATCACCTGTGTCCTACCGAGCACCTCTTGCTTCATCTCCATGTGCTGTGTCACAGCTTCGTTTCCCAAAAGCCTCAGGGTGGCACTGGGCTGCACACAGCAGCTCCCAGGATGGGACCAGGTTGGGAAGTGCTCACCAGGGGCTGTCTCAGCAGCTTCTAGCCCTGTCCGCCAGTACGGTAGCACCCAGGTCCCAGCACTGCCTGCCCCTGCACTCCTTTTTATCCCCTGGATTTCCTAATGCTTGTTTTTCAGGTTTGGTGGGTCAGTAGGGATTTTTCTTTTTTTTTTTCTGGTGGGGAAAGGAAGATGACACAAGCTTTGGGAAGGCCATGGGGGATTTCCCCACTTCACCCACCTTCCTGCCCTGTGCCTGCAGCTGCAGCCGGCTGAGTCTGCACATGTTCATCCCATGTGTCTTCATCCCACCCATCTTCATCCTGCGCTCCCTTTGCAGGAGCCTCAGCATCATTCTCCACCCCAGCCACGACTCTGCCCCTCCACTCCCTCTGGGGGCTGGGGACTTCAGACTTTCTCTGCACGAAGCTGCATCAGTCGGACCTTGATCCACTCGGGATACCTGGGCCCCCAGGCAGAGAGAGCCCAGTTCCATTTCAGTGGAGCCTGCTCTGCTCTGGTTACTGCGCCTTCACCACCACCTTCAGCAGCATCGCATGAGGTCTGGTTTCAATCAGGGGAGGAATGTCTGCCCCAGGATTTGTGCTGCACAAACAGCTTGGGTTTCACTTCTCCTGGCTGCCCAGAGCCAGTGGAGGTGATGCAGGCAGAGGGGACACAGGCGGGGTGACACCAGCTCCCTGTCACCTCTCCCAGCTGTGTGAGGACAAGGGGCTGGGGATGAGCCCTGGAGCTGAGTCTCGCTGCGGTTCTGGTGTTCAGGAGCCAGTTAGCACCCGAGAATGCTGGGGACACAGGTGATGAAACCCAGAGGTCCCACCCCACGGGATGCAGATGCAGGCAGCGATGCAACCCCA
>VXAV01005487.1:119633-143106 GCA_013399715.1 Alectura lathami | reverse complement strand
GGGCGGTGGAGGCGGGGGCGCGCCCCCCGGGGGGGGGGGGGGGGGGGGGGTCCTCCTGCCCCTTCGTCCTTTCAGCCCCCAGCTCTGCTCCCGTGCATCGCCCCCGGCACAGCTGCAAGCTGGAGCTGGAGCACCGGCTTTGCACTGCTCCCCTGGGATCCGAGAAGCCGGGGGAAGGAAACCTGCGATAAGTACAGAGCATTTGCACAGGCTTTAGGCTAAATCCTCCCCTCCCGGCGTGGCTGGCTGTAGCAGGCACTGCAAAGCCATTTCCTAAAGTCTCGTGACTCCTTTCCAGGCTGGGGCTTTGCAGCTGGCGGCGGGGCTGCTGGAGGCACCGCTGTGCTGCGGGCAGCGCCGGCCGAGCCGTGTCTGTCGCCAGCCTTGGGGCCAGCAGTGCTGGGGGGTGACACATCCAGCGCCTGGGGGTGAGGGTGCAGCTCCTCAGGTGAGAAGAGGCTGCTGGGGACGGCGGAGGAGGAGCACCCAGCCCCGGTGCATGCACACCCCACAACATCCCTTGGCCATGCCGAAGGGAGCAAACTATAAGAAGAGCCCCACCAGCACCTTGTACCTGCTGCCCTGTCTAGAAAATGGGCAGGAGCAAGGGCTGTTTGCCTAAGTGTTAGGGCTGTGCCGCAGTGATGCCCTCAGCTCTGTTACACTTAGAATCCCAGGGCTGCTCCTGCTCTGGTCGGTGTCCCAAACGCGTGCAGCAGTGATCCTCAGCCACATGTCTGGGAGCTGGGGAACCTTGCAGCTCTTTCCCGATGTGATCCCACAGCTGTCCCCGTGCACAAGGGACACTGGGCTCAGCCCAGAGAGTCCAGAGCTGACCAGGGTTTACCTGTGGGGTCTGCACCTTACCCTCAGTGAGGAGTCAAGGGTGGAGCTCTGCCATCAGCCGCATCCCACACGCCGTGGAGCTGAAGTCGCGTTTTTTGCCGTCACCTCCCACTCTAGGCTCAGGAGCCAAGCGCATTTCTCATTGCACCCAGCACAGAGAGGAGGAGGTAGAGGAGGAGAGGCTATGTGGGAGGGCAGGGGAGCAGGGGGAGCCGGCAGCTGTAGCAGCAGCCATACGGGAGTACAGCATGGCCGGGAACTCATCCTCATCCTCGTGGGGTGGAAGCAGAGGAAGGCTCCAGCAGGCACCTCATCCCTGCTGCCTGCAGAAGTCAAGGTGGTGGGGCTCCAGGAGGTGTTGAAATGAGCTGGGAGGGACGCAGTGGTTTCTCCCATAGGGATCACCCAGGCTGCTCCCATCTCAGCCTTCCCACTGCCCACGGGGACCCAATCCCCTGCTCCTCAGTCCCAGCACCCTGGGCTGCCCTGCCTGAGAACCAAGGGCAGGGACAAGGGCATCTGGGCTGTGCAGGGCCAGCAAATGTCACCCTGGTCCCTGGGGCTGCCACCTCCTTCCATGCTGCAGCTGGCACCGAGTCCCTGTGGGGCTGCAGAGACCAACAGGGTGGTACCAGGTGACCCTGACCAGCTGCAGTCCCCAGGTGGGATTTTGCAGCAGAGGTGCCAATGCATCGTCATTCTCCTTCTGGCACAAGTCACATCCTAATACCAGGACCATTGGTTGCTGGAAGTCATGGAAATGTGCCACTGCCACGTGATGGCGTGTGGGTGCGCTCGTGCCACCGATTCACATCTGGGGTGAGATGCAGAAACTGAGGGCTTTTAGGTTCTGCTTGGGGTTTGTAGGCAGCCGGTTGGCATGGAGCATCTCCACCTCAGCACAGTCATCCTCGCCTGTCTCAAAGCAGCTTCCTTTGGGCAGGAGCCATGCACGTGGCAGAGCTGTGTGTGGTGTCGCCAGAGAGGGACATGAACCATCTTGGCAAGGCTTGGAGGCTTCTCACTCTCTTCTAACACAGACCTGGGACTCTTGACCCTAGAGCCTTGAGCCCTGGTGCCAGGATGCAGGCAAAGGCCATGGTGCAGGTAGGAGAGCTTGGAAGAGGAGAGCCTTTGTCATAAATCACACAGCAGGCAGCGAGCTCACCAACGCTCCACCTAGATCGCTGGCTGAGCTTTCATATGTCCCCACATTTGAGGTTTTCTTGCTGGAACACGGTGGAGCTGCATTGCAGCTTCGCCCTGGTTTTAAGCTGGGGCTCGCTGTGCATCCTCCCGGTGCTTCTAGGGGTGGGCACGTTATCGGGATGTGACAGGGACCCTGTGCTACGGGTGGCTGCCAGGTGATGTTGTGTTTGACACCTGAGTGTGGGCTCTCCAGTGCTAATCCCAGTGGTTCACAAAAGGGAGAGAAACCCAGACTTCAAGCTGACGGATGTCTGCTGGTTTGGGACCAGCGGTGACTGGTGACATGGGTGACCCGGACCTGGCAGACAGGGCTGGCTGTGCCATGGGGTTTGCAGGCTGTGGGTCTGGCAGCACCCTGCAAACTGCTGTGCCCACACCAGCAGGTCCCACTCTGCTGGGGAGGGGGGCCAGCAGTGAGGCAGCACCCTCCCCATTGCTCCCTCTACATCTGCGAGAGCAGAACTGCTGATGCCAACGATTTCACTGCTGGTAGCGGCGTGGCAGCCGAGGCTGGTTTTGAGGAGAAATAGGGCAAAAAGCCTTGGCAGCTCTGCAACAACAGAGCTCCGGCCCCAGAGGGGCTCAGCTACGCTGCATCCCCTGCCTGGGTGTGCTTCGGAGCTGCGCCCTCCATCTGTCTGTCTGCCTGCATCTCTGTCTGGCTGGCTGGCTGCTGCTCCTCTGCCAGGGTTTGCAGGCAGCTGCTGGAGCGGTGCACGAGCCCAGGCTGCTTCTCCTGTCTCCGATCCCCCTCTGGGGGTTATTAGAAGTCTTGGCAGTATTTTCCTTCTCCCTGTGCTGTGGGTTTAATGCATTATGTCTGCAGGGAGCTGCAAATGGCAACCGGGTAAAAATGCCCCGAAGGCAGCGGGGAGGTGTTCCTGTGCTCCCCTTCCCTGCCCAAATGCCACCAGGAGCAGAGCAGAGCCAACACTTTAATATCACAAGTGCCTTCAGCCTGGATCCCTTTGCAATTCGGTCCTGCCACAGCAAATTCTTTGAATCGAAAAGTCCCGGCGGTACAGATTATGCTTCCCCTCGGGAGGAGGAGAGCAGCCGTGGTGAGGCTGCGGCGCTCCCGGCCCCGTGCAGCCCGGAGTGGGGATTTGTCGTCCAAACCGTGAGCACTTGCAGAAGGAGGTAGCTCCAGAGCAAGAGGCAGAGCTCAGCCGAGCCAGCTGTTGGGATAAGTTTAACCGTGCACTTTGGATTCTATATTTCCTCTGCACTGTTTACAAGGGCTGGAATAAAAACTTCCAGGCGCCCCCCCAGCTCACCGTGCTGATGCTGCCCAGAACCTCTTCCTCCTCCCTGCCTCTCTCAAAAAAAAAAAAAAAAAAAAAAAAGAGAGAGAGAGAGGGAGAGCGAGAGCAGGAGGGAGGAGTGGGAGAGAGGAGGAGAGAGAGAGAAAGTGAGCTCACGTTCACACATTGGTAAAGAGGCTGGTCTTGCAATGCCTTTGAATATTTTACTTTTCGGCAGTTTCCCATCAGTCAGCCGCACGCATCCAGGCTGAGCTGAAGCTGGCTACGGCCATGGGCAGCACGGGGAGACCCGAGATCTAACCGCAGGCGCTGGGCCACCGGGATATTTTTTAAATTGCATCAATAGCCAGGCAGGCAGACACACGCTCGCACATCCGCACGCCGGCAGAGCCGCTGAGCAAACACCTTTCTGCTCTCGCAGGAGACACCCGCGCACACTCACACGCCTCTCCTGGTGTGTCTCCTCCTGGCTTCGCGGAGGATCACGCCGGCTGCTTCCCATGGAGAAAGTCCAGGGAGAAATGGAGATTGAGAGATGGGAAAGAAGTGAAGAGATCTCAGACGCAGAGAAGAAGCTTATTCAGGAGACATGGAGCAGAGTATATGCAAACTGCGAGGACGTTGGGGTCTCCATACTCATCAGGTATTTAGGAAAAAAAAAATAAGGGAAGAAGCAAATCCAACCAAATCCTTTTATAGCTAAGAAAGAGGCAGAACAATATATAGAACTGAAACGCAATGAATGACAGCGAGCGGGGAGCCTGCTGGCTGCATCCATCGGCTTTCGCAGCGCTCCTCTGATTCCAACACGTTCGAGCCGGGTGGCGGCGGGGGGAGCCGGGGAGCCGTGCCGGGGACTTTGTGGGAATCGGTTTCCATCGGAAAGGTCACCTTAGCCCGCGCGCGGAGGTGGGGGAGCGCGGAGGAGGCAGCGCGGCGCCGGGCTCGGCTCGCAGGGGCTGGGTTGGTTTTGTTGTCTTTTTTTTGTTGTTGTTTTCCTCCCCCCCACCCCCCGGCCAACTTAGCCCCGTGCGGATGGCTTTGGTACGGACCAGGCTGGCGGGTGAAATAATGCAAGTTGGGAGCCAAGATAAAACCCAAGCAGGTGTCTCCGAGGGCACCATCTGTCCCTCCGGCGGCAGCGTCGTGGGAAGGGAGCGCTGAAGTTGGCAGCGGGAGGGGGGCGCGGAGGGGACGGGAGGGAGGGGGGCAAAGGATCGGGGTGGCAGAGACCCAGCGGTCCCCGAGCAGGGCACGGGGCGTCCTCTGATGTGTGGGGCATCGCCCGATGGCACAGAGCACTGCCCAGCGGCGCTGGCCTGGGAGGCAGGGATGGGCAAGCTCCGGGTTTGTGCTGAAACCAAAACGGGGAAGAGGTTCTGTGGGGGGAAATAGGGACAGGCAGGTTTTGTTTGTGCTGACCGATGGTGCTGGGGAAAGCACCGAGGTGAAGCCCGTGGGGTCCCATGGGTGCTGAGCGTTCGCAGTGTCGGGGTGCAGCAGCATCAGGCATTTTCCCTTAGTGAAAAGGGGTGAGGTGGGCAGCAGGGCAGGCGGGGTACCTGCGCTGTTGGCAGCAGCAGAGATGGTCTCAGGAGCCAGAAAACCGCTTGCCACCCATCTTGGGGACCAGCAAAGCAGGGACCTCCCTGGTCACGCTCCAGCTGCCAGCACCCAGCCCCAGGCACCCCGAACAGGAGACGGGAGACAGGCAGTGACCTCCCTGTTTTGCTCCTGTGGTGGGGCACTGTATGTGGAGCACCCCTTGCACGCGCACGCTGTGTTTTAGCAAGCATCCAAAAGTTTTCCATGGGCTGAGAGCTGCTGCTCCAAGCCCTCAGGAGCTGCAGAGTACACAGGGTCCCCACTCCAGCCCTGGGAACAGGGGATGCAAAAATTCTCTTTTTCTCATTCCTATGAGCTTTGGCATGGAGCTGGGGGGAGTGGAAAGTGGGGCACAGGCATCCGTGCTGCTGTCATTTCCCTGATGCCTAGGGGAGACGGATGAGGAGATGGGCTGGGCCAGGGTGCCAGTGCCAGTGCTGGGAAGAGGGGTCCGGGCAGGATCCGGCCCGCAGATGTGCCCCTGGCCCAGCAGCTGGCTCATGCCAGTGCTCCATCCTCAAGCACAAGGATGCAGCTGGCTGCCTGTGGCTGGCACCAAGGGACTCGTGGAAATGCCGTGGGGGATTTGCCCAGGTCAGCTCCCTGCTTTTGGCATCTCCACAGCACAGAGATGGGGCTCGGAGCAGGGATGAGGACAGAGAGGTGCAGCAGCAGGGAGCATGTGGCCGAGCTCTGGTCCCAACCAAAACTCTCCCAGTGCAAGTTTCTTGTCCAAGTTTTTTGTCCCCAGAGAGAGCCATGGCACTGCAGGGACTGCTGCCCCTAAATACCGACAGGGTAGGACAGATCTGGCACCTGGGTTGAGCCTGGGCTCCCTGCGAGCCTTTACCATGGCCATGGCATGTTCCTTGGTGCATCCCAGCTAAACCCAGCCCCGCTCACTCCCCTTGGGATGCTTCAAGTGAGGTCTGCCCCTCCCTGGGGAAGGCAGCATAGTTTCTCTGCCAGCCCCAGCAGCCAGCCTGGCTGAGCATCCCCGTGCTCCCGGGGCAACAGGACAGCCCTGCCCAGGGCTGTCTCTCTCCCTGCTGCATTTCACAGCTGGCAGCAGCTGCCAGGAGAAGAGGGTCACACTTGGGGGCCACCAGCAGCCACATCCCCAGAGGTGATTCAGCAGCTGCAGAGGTCAGGGCTTGGGACAGGGGACTTGGGGCGTGCCATGTGCACTGAGAGCCGGCTGGGAAACTGAGGCAGGAAGGGGCATGAGCCCCGTGTGCAGCCCAGTGAAGCCAGGCAGGTCTCAGCCACATTTCTGCTGTTGGCGGGTGGCTGGACTGAGGAGCTGCGTTTGTCCCACGGAGGCTCGCTCTGCTCTGCCCCAGTCCATCCCTCAGGAGCAGCTCAGGGCAGGGGATGACATTTTCCCATGGGATGTGCAGGGGGCTTGCAGCCACCTCTGGCCATAAAGGGCCGAATTCATGCTGAGGGATGTTCCTGTGCCCCAAGGTGGTGATGCCCACACAAAATACAGGCAGAGGGTGGGGGGCTGCAGCGCTGGCATCCTGCAGGAAACCTGCTGCATGCCTCCGTGTGGCTCCCTCCTCCCCCCACCATTCCCATACTTGCCCTCCCACCCTCTGCTTTGCAGATGGGGAAACTGAGGCACGGGATCCCAGGGCATCGGACTCCCAGCCCTTGTGGCTGCGGCTTTGCTTGGAGCCGTAGCAACTCCCCGCTGCCCTTCCAGCAGCACAGCAGGGTCCTGAACTCACGGGGCCTCTGGGATCCAACGGGATGTGAACATGGATAATGGGGACTTCAGGCTGAGCAGCCAGCGGATCATGGGAATCCGCGCCGTGCGGTTAAAGCTATGTCGCTAATTGACAATTTCCTCGGCGGGGGAGCCTGGCTGCGGAGGAAGCAGGGCCATGCTCGTCTTCCTCCTCCTCCTCGGGAGCTCGGGGGCCTCTGCAGTAGCACTGCCAGGCTGCATTCCGTGGCGGCTGCCTTAACCCTTGCTGGGATGGGGCTGGGGCTTAGCAGGGCACCCAGCTCCTGCCGGGATGGGGCACCCAGCCCTCGACCTGTTTTTGGCTGCGTTATGGTTGGTTGACTCCAGCCAGCACGGCTGAGAGACCTGGGCTGCAGCTAGCACGGAGCCTCCCCATGCCCCCAAGGGCATCGCTGTGCCTCAGTTTCCCCATCTGTAATGTGGGAATTGTTCCTTTTTGGAAAACGCTCCCTGCTGAAACCCTCGGAGGAGGCTGGGTGCACACACAGGGAGCAGAGCTCTGCATCTGCATGAGCCAGGAGCTCGGGGCCTCCCAGTGCTCCTGCAGCAGCTGCATGCCCAGCATGAGCGTGGCTGGACACTGACTGGGGGCCCCAGATCCTTTGCAGACCCCAACGGAGCCTGGGAAGCTCTGGGTAAAGCTCTCTTGCTCCTGACCCTTGCACCCGGCCGCTCCCACACCCACGCACTGGGTCTGCAGATGTGGGACCACAAAACTTTATGGATCCCCTCGGGTTTGTGGGGATGGAACCCAGGGACAGTTCCCATTAGCTCCTGGTCAAACCCACACTGCATGTGACAGCTGCACCAAGCTCCCTGCCACGGTGTTTCTCCATCACCCTTCCCTCTGTCACTGCTCCAGGCCCATCATCGCCTTTCCACATCTCCAAATTTTTTTGCCCCCTCCATCACTCTTTCCCCCCTTTCCCACAAACCAGAGGTGCAGGAGGGGAGGAGAAAGCCCTGCAGGGCAGAACTGGGCCCTGAATTTTGGCAGCTGCTCGTTCTGAGCTGACACACCTGGCCTCAGACAGTTCACAGAGAGAGTTCACCGGAATGCAAAAGCACTCCCTGCAGGCCAGACCTTATCCTGTGCGTTAGGATAAAATACCACAGAGCCTGAGTTATGTGTCTGGCTCTGCAGAAAACTCGTGGGGTTTTTTTTTGCTTTGTTTTGTTTTGTTTTTCAGCTGGCTGAATTCAAACAAACAGGTTGAATCCCCCCAGACGGCCCTTAAACCATGCTTTTGCAGCTGCCACCCAAAGATGATGTGCATTTTGTTCAGGTGTCCCTTGGGGCAAGAAGCCCGTTGGCAGCTGCCAAAAGGTAAACCTGGGAGCAAAGCAGCTCGCCCAGACCCGTCAGTGAAATAATTTGTGCAGGGGCCCCGCCGGAGGGGATGTCCCTGTCCCACGGCATGTCACACGCTCGTGAATCATTGTGGCCAGCCTGAATGGATGTTTTTCTGAAGCAAAGGCCTGGCAGGGGCCAACAGGGCTCTGCTCTGGTAATGAGGACACGCGAGAGGAACGTTTCCCACAATAACAGCCCCCCACGAGAGGCAGAAAAAGAGGAGGGGAGGGTGTTTGCTGCGCTGTCTCTAGAAGCAGAGCCTCGTGGCCGTTCTTTCTGCGTGGCTGCAGCACCCACCGGCAGCCCCTTGGGATGCGTGCGCATCCCCACGTCCCCAGGGCAGCAAGGAGCTCCTGGGGGGTCCAAGAGCACCCCGCTGTCCCAAGGGGCTGGGGACATGCCAGGGGGACCATCCCTGGGCGGTGCCTTCACTGTAGGGCAGGAATGTGAGCAGGACAGTGGCTGGGACTGGGACGTGTGTGCGAAGGGGCCGAGGGCGGTGCAGGGGATGAAGGCTCTGGGATGTGGGGAACTCGAGGGCCGTGGGACAGCCGCGCTGGCTCTGTGAATCCATTTGTCTGTCCCCACCCTTTGCCTCCAGGTCCGTCTGCCCAACCCAGGGGCTGGATTCGCGCAGCAGCAGTGAGGGTGCAGAGCTGCAAGCTGCATGCAAAAGAGCGAGGAGGATGCATGCCAGGGGTTGTTATCTTATTCCCAAACCCGTTTGGGTTTTTGCTGCTGGGCCCTCACTAGGCTTCACTGGGGCATCCCCATCCCTTTGCTCCCCCTGCAGCCAACACGTGCAGAACCCAGAACCCCAACCCCAGGCATCTCGCAGCCCCCAACGAGCCGACAGACTGCAGGTGGCTGGGGGGAGCAGGGGGAACGTGCATGCGAAGCAGCGAGCCAGCCCCGAGCACAATAAATAGCAGGCACCACACAGCACCTGCCCACCCGCCGCCAGCTGCTTTGTAGGCATGGGAGCAGAACGGGGCTGGGAGGAGAGGTTTGGAAAGGGACCCGGGGAGGCTTGAGGCTGCATCAGAGAGCTTCTCCCACGTAGAGGGATGAAGTGAGAGAAAGCATTTGTAGGAAAATCCAACAAAAAGTCTACAAGTGCTCCCTGCGTGCTCATCTGAAGGCAACTCCGAGGCTCGGCACTGTTTTTTCCCTGGGGTTTGCAGTTGGGGTAGATGGAGCGCCGCAGGTGTAAGTGCTCGGGATGACGAAGCACCGATGCCCTGCTTCCAGCTGGCCCCAGCAGCACGGGGAAGGGAGGAAATGGCCAGAGCTGGGGATTTTCACCCTGCCCTGTTTGCTCCGCAGGGATGGGGAGAGGGAAGGAGAGGGGGAAAATGCGAGGGGAGGCAGCATGGCTGCTTCTGCCCAGGGAACAGGTTTGCGGTGCTGCAGCGGTTTGCACCTTAATTATTTCCTTTGGCTCTGCTGCTGGTAAAGGTTCTGTCCTTAAAGTTGTTAAGAGGGCAAAAGAGGGAGGAAAAACATTTCTGACATCCTGTCCTCTTGGTCCAGATGTAGCTCGCAGGGAACAAATTAGCGGGTGCAGAATGGAATCGCTTAAAAAGAAATTTAATGAGATCGGTATTCAGGCATCTGCTTTCCATCAATCATAATTTTGTGTGATATGCAATGGTAAATGTCGTATTTCTAATGACTCCAGTGAAGAAAAAAATCCCAAACCACACACACACACATAACGAGCCAACAAAATTCCAGAGCCTGAGATGTTTGAACTCTCAAAAAACGTTCTGTAGATGGAAAAAAACCAACAAGCACCTCTTCTAATTCACTATTGTTTGAGTTAGTTTCTTTCTTCCTCCTCTCCTTTTTTTTTTTTTTTTTCTCCCCCCCTTTCCTCTGGTTATATTTAACCTTTGTGTTGAATTAATCTTCTCTGTTTATTAGAAAGTACACGCACGGCTCCTTCCTCCTCTTTCTCAGTCTGGCAGCTCAGAGATTTCCTCCAGCCCATCCAGCTTTGGGGTCTGACCCAGCCCTGCTCCATCAGGGTGGCTGCAGGCATCGGTCCCGCTTCCAGCCTGCTGCCAGCGCTTGGTGGAAGGGTGGGAATGGAAGGTCTGTGAGGCAGGACGGAAAACACGGGCCCCTGCAGCAGAGAGGAGCGACAGTCCTGCAGCTGGGGAGCTCCAGGCAGAAACCTTGAATCCCCTCGTGCCATCTCCACGGCCAGCTCCGTGCCCCAGCCCTGGGATGGGTCCCGGCCTCACTGTCCCTCACCCCACGGCCTCCCAGAGCTGCAGGGATGGGACTGAGGACTGCTGTGGGGATGGGAGCCGGAGGCAGCTGAGCTGGGTCAGGATTTGTGCTGACAGCAGCCAGCTGTGCCAGCTGCAGCCTCGCCGGGCTGCACAAGAGGAGTTCAGCCTGGGCTATACTTGGGTTTAAAAGCAACACCTTGCCCCCCCCCCCTCCACCTTCCTTCCTCCCTCAGCCTTCCCGCCACGCACTCTTCACACCTCCAAAACCTATTTTGGGCCGGCTGATGGATCCCAGATGCCTCGGGGGAGCAGCAGCCGTGCCGCGGTGTGCTGGAGGGAGGTAGCGATGGATGGGAAAAGGGATGGAAAAAGGATGGGAAAGGGGTGGGAAAGGGATGCATGGCTGGGACGGTGCTTGGGTACAGCTGCCTGCCATCAGAAGCAACCGCAGCTTCATTTTTTCCAGCTGTGTTTCACAGGGGTTGATTCATCCCACAGAAAAAAAGTGTCCCCACCTGCAGGCTGGGTGCTTGGGAGATGCCCTTGTGCTGCTGGAAACGGCTCCTGGTACAGATGGGAGCTCAGCACTGGGAGCTCTGGGCTGGAAGCTCTCTGGCAAGGCAGATCTGCGAGGGCTGGGGGCATCCTGGGTGGGGAGAGGCTCTTTGGGCGGCGATGCAGGGAGAAAGCCCACGGATGGGACCAGGGAAGAGGGGCAGGGAGAGGCTGGCTCAGACGGGTGATGGAATTTGCTTGCTTGACTGCAGCTTTCTGCGGTGTTTTGATGTATGGGGGGATGGCTGCGGCATCTGGCACGCCTGGGTATATTACATCTCTGGGTGTAATGGTACAGACTCCGGTCATGCCTCTGCTTTGTAGATAAATGTCCAGCTGGGATGCCCTTGTAGCAGATAAGGAAAGGCGTTAACCTCCTGATGTAACCTACTGAATTTCCCTGGGATCTCACTGAGAGCCAGCCCTGGCCGTGCTGGAGGCAATGGGGCCATTCCCAGCAGCTCTGGAGCTCCGTGCTCTGCTTCAGCCTCAGCCTGCTCTCGTGCTCCTCACCGTGCTTCATGTCTCTCCTTTCTCCGAAGGTTTTTTGTGAACTTCCCATCGGCCAAGCAATACTTCAGCCAGTTCAAGCACATGGATGACACGCTGGAGATGGAGAGGAGCTTGCAACTGCGAAAGCACGCCCAGAGGGTCATGGGTGCCATTAACACTGTGGTGGAGAACCTCAACGACCCGGAAAAGGTCTCCTCCGTTCTGGCCTTGGTGGGCAAAGCCCATGCCCTCAAGCACAAAGTGGAGCCCGTCTACTTCAAGGTAAAGGACGGGAGTGAAGGCCTCTTTAGGAGTCAGGGAGAGGAAGGGCGGTGCTGCTTGTCCCTGCTGGAGATCTGCTTGTAGGGCTGCTCCCCACGTGCCTGCAGTTTCCCAGCGAGATGCTGCCCCGTGCAGAGCACCATCCCCAAACGCAGCCAGGGTTTGGGGGCACTGGGGTCTGGAGTCTCTCTCCGCACCCAGGGAACCTGCCACCCCTGTCCTGTGTAGCTGTAGGTCCCCTCTTGAGGTCCCTCTCTCCTGCTCAACCACAGCATTGAATTTTCTTAGAAAAAAAAAAAAAAAAAGACGAATTCACCAACTCATTAACCCCTCACTGTCCCCTCCAGAAGCTCACCGGCGTCATGCTGGAGGTGATCAGTGAGGCGTACGGCAACGACTTCACCCCCGAGGCGCACGGCGCCTGGACCAAGATGAGGACCCTCATCTACACCCACGTGACGGCGGCCTACAAGGAGGCGGGGTGGGCGCCCTACCCCAGTGCCACCCTGTGAGCGGACCGCGGGCACGGGCGAGGGGCAGGGAGGGATGCGCCCGGAGCCGGGGCTCCGCTCTGGTCTCTTCTCAAGGTCTTCGCTCAGTCTGGGGAGCCTGGCGGGTTTGGCTCTGGTAGCTGCCAAGTCACAATTTGATCTCTATAGGGTTTTAAAAAATAATAATCGTCAAACAAAAAGCCAAAAACCAAGAACCACGAGGGGGTGGGTGGGTCGGGGTGAAGCAGGGGATGTGGGGAGGGGGTGCGTTGGCTGTTGGCTCCATCTCGCTGTCCTGGCCTGTCTGTCACCGCCTCCCCTGACGCAGCAGAGTGCAGTACCACTCACCAAGGGCTGAACCCTCCTCGCTTTCCATGCAAAGCCCCCGGGAAGCCTGGCTCCTTGCTTTTGGGGCGACCGCCAGCTGCCCTCCTGCCCGGCTGGCCGCTGACGTGCTTTGCTCTGCCTGCACCACCTCTGCTCAGCCTCGCAGGGCGGCCGGCCCCGAGGCTGCAAGCAGAGCTGCTCCAGCTGTGCACCCCCTGCACCCCCAGGCCAGCAGCTGCGCTCATCGCTCGCTTCATCCGCAGCTCCCCTGGCTCTCTGTTGCAAACCATCCCGGGGCTGGAGGGAGCAAGGGGACAGAGATGTGCTGTTTGTCCCCATGGTGAGAGGGTGGGGAAGGGTGGGTGCCCCTGGGCACCCGGCTCGTGGCACGGTGCTGGGTCCCTGTGCCAGGGACAAGCGCAAGGATGGGCTCGGATGGCACACGTCGTGCCTTGGCTGCTGCCCACAGCTCTGCCAGCCGCTGGCTGCCTGTCGGGAAGGGATGTGGGACCAGGGTCTCTTGCCCAGTGAGAAGGAATTCAGGAATCAGGTGAAGGAAAGGGGAAGGGGCCATAGCAGGAGGGATCCTGGGAGCGAAGCGAGGTCCCTGCTCTGTTAGAACTGCTTGGTGTAGGGAATATGCCTGCCTTCTTGGTGAAACTGGGCTCCTTCAAACAAAGTGCCTGGTAGAATTCTGTCCGTGTAGGATGCCCTCGTGGACCAGCAGTGCTCCCACCTGCCCCACCCAAGGGCTTTCCCCATGCCCAGCGGGGCTGTGGGGTCATGGATCTCATCCTGCCCCAGCGCTGGCTCCTTCTGGGGCTGCGGGTGATTCTGCTGGGGTTTGCTGCCTCAGTTTCCCTTTTGGTTACAGAAAGTGGAGGAGATGGAGGGGCAGCCTCGCTGCCTTCTGCACGCCTGTGCTCTGCTTTGTGGGGTGCCTTGGGACTGGCTGGTGGAAGGTTAGGGTTGAAGCACCGGATTCACTAGGAAGCTTTGGCACCCTTGCCACCCTGTATTTCCCAAACTCTCCATGATTTTTAAAGCTCTGATGTTAAGGGCAATGTCACCTGTTTAAGTCATGTGTGGGGTTCCTTTCTGATATTTCTGGCCCCAAGCCACTGCTGCCCTCCAAAGCTGGCAGCTCTACGGGAGGAGCAGACAGCGAGATGCACCCTGTGTGTCCTGGCTGGGCAGCCCACAGGGACAGTGCCACAGCAGCACGACCAGAGCCTCAGCAGGGACCTGCCCTCCCCTGGGGCACAGAGCGGGACAGGGTGGTGGCTCTGATGGGGCGGTGCCTGCGATGGACACCGTAACTGTCCCCAGGGTGACCGCCCTGCACCGAGCAGCCAGCCGGGAATTCCTGCTTTGCTCACCCGCTGCTGGTCCATCTCTTAAACACCCATGGAGAATCTTTTTTTTTTTTTTTTTTCTGTTGTTTTGGATGTTTTGCTGCCTAGATGGTGACATACCCAGCCCTCTCCCCTCAGCCAGCCACAATCTGGAGAGGTCCCCAAGGTTCCTGCGCCTGCCAGCCCTGCATCCTGCTCCCAGCAATGCTCTTGGGGTTTCCCCCTTCCTCTGTGTCCTTCCTTTGGCTGTAAGAGCAGGCTTCTGCTCCGGAGAGCTGGGAGCCCTCACAGAGGGTGAACGCTGGCTCTGGGTGTTTTTTCCCACCCTCTGGGCTCAGTTGTGGAGCTTGTCCCATCACCCGCTGGCTCTGGGGACTGGGGGATTTGGGGAGGACTCGAGGCACCCTTGCTTGTGTTCCCCAGTGGTCCTGCACCTTCGTGGGCTGGCAGCCCACCCTGATGCTGCCCGGAGCCCAGCAGAACAGCCTTCAGCATCTTGTGGAGGAGGAGGAGGATTTCCAGCTCCAACAGCGAGCAGGATCCTGAGCTCTGCCTGAGTGTGGGAGGCAGGATGCAGACCCCTGTGTCCCAGAACCACAATTAGCCTGAGAGCAGCCCTGGGACTGCTCCACTCCTCTCTCTCTGCCCTTGCAGCTCCTCCCTCCCTATGTCCCGTGGTTCAAGCAGGCAGAGAGGGCAGGAGCTGGTCCCGGGCACTCGCAGCAGGCAGGAGAGAAGGAACCACTTACACAGACTGCAGAGGCATCTTCTGAAGGTCAGCTGTGCTTGCAGCTGTCAGGATGAGGCCCGTGCAGATGGGAAAAGACCTGCTCAGCCACTGACTCTGCTCCAGTGTCAGAGCAGAGAGTGATTGCTTGGAGCAAGACCTTGAGTTTCCGTGTGTGCACCGCCAGACTCTCACCAGAGCGGCTGCACCGGCCCCTGCCAACACCTCGGGGCCAGCCACGCATATTTTCGGTGCGTTCAGTACTTGCTGTGCTCTGCAGATACCGGGCCGGGTCTGTTAGGGATGTTTCGTCTTCAGAAAAAGTTCATGCATTAACCTTCAAGGTTAACATTCTCCAGCCGGAAATTTTGTATTTTTAGATGGAAACCTTTCCTCTGCTCTCACTTTTCTCAGCCAAAACTGGGCTCAGATGTGGTCCTGCAGAAATTAGAGGCAATTGCTGTGGTTAGGAAGCAATGTGGGTGCTGCTCCACAGCTGGGCCTGGGGATGGGGATGCTCTCCCTGCCAAGAGCCCCTCTCCATTGGCTCCAGCTGGACATGGTTTTGGGGGAAGTGGCTGCAGGGTGGCCATAGAGCCCTCATGCTCACGCCTAACGCCCCTGTGAGCCCTGGCTTGGGGGGAGCAGCGAGGCCCCCCTTATTCAGGGCCACCGGCTGGATGCCTACAGGAGCCGTCATGTCCCAGCAGCTCCCGGTGGGACTCGAGTCCCCCAGGGTGGGGACAGATCAGGGACAAAGTTAGGATGAGTCAGGGTCTGAGGCTGCCTGCGCCCCATCTCCACTGCTCACTGCTTTTCAGATGTCACTCTGCAGTTGCAGGACCTTTGCATGTGGCTTGGTTTCTTCTTCCTTTCCCTTTTTTTTTTTTCTTTCTCATCCCCAGAACAACGTACCCATGATTGCATGTGTGCACGCATGTGTGTCCTGGGCTGGTTGTTTTTCCAGGCATACTTTTCTAAACCAAATCCAGATGTGTACAGCTGTTGTCCCTCAAGGATCCAACCCATCAGGCAAATCGCAAGCCACTCAAACATATGCAAACAAAAACATGTTTTATTTTTACCAGCTCTGTAGGAAGCAAAATGGAGCGGGGAGGGCAGCCGGGGCAGAGCTTGCTCGGGGAAGAGACAGAGATGAAGCGAACACCCCCTCCTCGCCGCCCTCAGCAGAGCAGGCATTGCTTAAATGGGGAAAATTGTCATCTGCAGAGAGATAAAAAAGGAAAAAAATATCATTCCAGAGTGACAGCGGGAAGAAAAATGCAGCGGGGAAGGGCAGAAAGGGAGGGCAGGTCTCGGCTCTGAGTGTGGCTCCCAGCGCACCCGCGTACACACGTGTGTCACGGCTGCTCCGTGTCACAGCACCTGGGGTCGCCCTGCCCTTTGGGGCATGTGACATTGCATCTCCCTGTGTGCTCGGGGCTGTCACCCCGTCACCAGGGCAGGATCTGGAGCCGTGGGTCCTGGTGGGAGGTGTTTGTGCCCCCCGCCAGCAGCAGGATGAGCACCAAGATGGGGGGGAGGGGGGATTTAGTGTCCCCATGGCAGGGTGTGCCCCAAGCATCCCTCTTGGCTCCCTTTGGGGACACACGCTTGTCCCAGCCTGTGTCCTCTCCCCAGGTTCAGCACTGCATTTGGCAGGGGCTTGGTGCTCCATGCCTAAGGGCAAAGGAAGTGGGTATGAAATGGGACAAAAGTCCCCGTTCACCCTCGTGCTCTTGCAACCACAGCCCACGTGTACAGTGGGTACCTCTCATGCGCACCCCAACGCCACCGGAGACGAGGACAAGGAGCCCTAAATGACCCTGTGCCACCCCCATCCCCTGCACCCTCACGTAGCCCCCTGCAGCCCCACGGAGGGGCTGTGTCCCCGCCCTCGTGCTTCAGCCCGACCCAGCGCGGCGGCTGAGCATCCCTCGCTCCCCAGGGACCAGAACCCGGCCGTCAGAGCTCAGCCAACCCTGCCCACCGCTGCCGGGGCCGCTCAGGGCCACCAGCGGTGACACCGGACAGACAGGCGGGGCGGGGAACACCGCTATCTCCACGTGGACCAACTTAGGAGGAGAGGGATACAGCTGCCCGCGTGGGTCTGACCCACCCAACAGACCGCGCCGCCGACTATTTTCCATCGCTGACGCTGTCTCTGATCGTTAGTTCGTCTTCCCCCGTCCCGCAGTGACCCACAGACGTGAGCCGGCGTGGTCCCATGTAGCTCTGTGTCTTTACTGTTACTGATACTGCTGCGGATGCTGTTCATGTACGTGTTTCTCGGCGCTTCCGTGCTGGTTTTATACATGCCGTCTAGTGTACGATGGGTGTAACTGTTTTTTTTGTTTGTTTGTTTTCTTTTTGTAGGTTTTTAGTATGTTTGTAACCGGACAGAATGGTGTTATTAAACTGAAACTTGTATCTTCAGTGGATAGATCAATCAAACCCCTCGGCTCTTCCTGGTTTATTTCCCGTGATGCTGGAGGGCTGTGCGTGTCCCGCTGGGGGGCTCTGGGGGCTGCTATATGGCCAGGCAGGGGGGTGTGCGTCCGCCTGCTGCGGGGCACGGGCCCAAAGCAAGCACTGGGCTGACGGGCTCCTGCAGTTATGGTCTCATAAGCCTCATTTCCTCAGGATACATGGCTTGGAATGCCACCCGAGTGGGGCATTTTGTTGTGCACCTCCCTGACGGTGACAGCAAAAGCGTTGGCACGAGTCAGAGCGGGCTTTCAGGGGAGGGAAAGCCCGAGCTGGTCCGGGTTCCCCAAGCTGCAGGGGCTGGGGTGGCCATGCGAGGGGACCCTACTTCTTCCCCTGTGGGCGCTGGGTGCCGGTGACACCGCTCCTGGCACGCTGCAGCAAGCGAGCCCCGAGGTGGCTCAGCCAGAGCACACCCCGCCAGCCACGGCCGTGGGGCAGGGACCAGAGGGTGGCTCAGGTTCAGTCCCTCTCCTCCTGCTGCCTCTTCTTCGGGAAAATCTTCGGTGCTGTCAATGCCGTTAACAAGCTGTCCCCGCAGTCCCTGCCACATCCTGTAAATACTCCCAGGCGGAAGCGAGTGTCCAGCAAAACCCCCACGCTGCTCCGCTCCAGATGGGAAACATCGGCCTGGAAACCGGGAGCGAAAGCACTGGGGAGCTCGCGGTGGGGCCACGAGGCTGCCGGCCCCGTGCACGCTGCTCTGAGATGAGCCAGAACCAGCGCAGGCTGGAAATCACCACCGGGGCTGGTTTTTTCTTGTAGAAAAAGGAGCCAGGGACCTCAGCGGTACCTTGCAGAGAGAAAATATTTACAAAGTCCTTCGCTTCGCACTAATATTTACCCCCAGTTCCTGTCACCGGGGGTGGCTGTGACAATTGTGCCGTGACCCGCGCCCCACGGGCGGGGAGCAGAGCCAGTGCAGGAGGCTGCTGCGGGCACCTGGGTCCTGGAGTTGTCCCCTCCTGCTGCCCCCAGCCCCAGGGAGCCCCAAAGCACCGCGCTGCCACGTGGCACAGCCCAAGGTGCTGCTTTCCAGGGGGTAACCCTTGGCCAAGGAGGTTTGGGATCCACCCTGGTGGTGTGCGATGGGCTGGGGGATGGAGGGAGAGGGGAATTTGCTTGGCCATGGCATGGGGTGTGCTCCCAGGCTGTCCCCGCTGGCCATGGGGTGCCACCAGCCATCCTGCCTGCTGCTGGCTCCGTGCAGGTGTGGCTCCAGGCTGGCACATCTCCATCTCCTGCTGGCATCCAGAGACAGCAACGGGGAGAAACAGGAGGACATTGCAAGGAGCAGGCAGGAGTACATCTGCAAGAGGGACATAAAAAGAGTCTGCAAGAGCTGTGCTGTGCATATAGTTATTATAAACCAGCCCTTGGAGAAGGCCTTCATTTGCAGAGGGCTAAAACCCACAACTGGGGATGCTCCGTCCCCCACGGGGTCCCCGTGTCCCATGTGCCACAGGGCTGCAGACAGAGCAGAGCCCACGGGCTCCTGCTGACTTGAGGAACATTCCCCTGCTCTTTCTCCATTATCTACATCAAAGCAAGGTGCAACCTGCTGTCCAGACCCTAATACAGCCACCCTCATCCCTGCGGGGTTTTGGATCCGCCTGGGCTGCGCTCCTTTCCCCGTCCCACAGCTCCGTGCTGGAGCGATGAGGAGCTCACCAGGCTGACACTAAGCAGGAGCGCAGCCCTTCCTTCCTCACCCGGCTCCTCCTGTGATGTGGTTTATCTGAGCAGCGCCCAATGTAAACGCTGTCAGCCCAGGATTAATTCCCAGGAGTCTGGCGGCCGAGGGATGCCAGAACCGCGCCAGGGGAGGAAGGGGAGCGTCTCAGAGTGAAAAATCCGCCAGGGAACTCACAGCCGGGCTGCTCTCGGATGCTTCTGAGAGAGAGCAGAGCTGAGGGCAGGATGAGGGGCTCGTGGGGGGCTCGTGGAGGGTCATTGTCCTCCTTCATGTGGTCCTGAGGCTGGGGGGAGTGGGGATAATCGGGACATGGAGTGGGGTTAATGGGGACGTGGAGCCAGGATAACAAGGACATGGAGCAGGGACCACCAGGACGCTGCATTGCCCCACGCACAGGGCAGGGACCCGACCCGCACAGCACAGCCCTGTGGTTTGGGGGAACAAAGCACCAAAAGATCCTTTCCCATGTAGCTCTGAGCACGAAGCGCCGTGAGGGCACCCAGGCCCCACGCAGGTTTGCCCCCAGCCCCACGCTCTCCACGCACAATCCCAGTTCTTTGCAATTAATGTGTGAGTTTTATCGCTGGACCCCTGCTGTGGCTGATTCGGGGGATTTCCTCCTGCCTTGCCCCAAGGGGATGGGAGCAGGTCAGGTCCCACACGCCAGCAGCTCTCAGCCTGTCCCTGCCTGTCACCGTAGTCAGTTTTGGAAAAAATGGGAGTTTTATCCCCCGCAATATTCTCCAGAAACTATTGATGTTTATTATGAATCCTTTAAAAAAAAAAATTGGCAAATGTATTTGCTGTAAGGGAAAGCTTCAGAGAATCACCTCGCAGATGCTGTTGTTTGTATGTTCAGGCAGTTTTGAGGCTGATCATCCAAACAGATCCTGAAATAAAATAACCACCGGGCTCTGCTGCATTATGGTGTTTTTGTATTTGGGCAGGACAGCACAGGGGGTTGTTTTAGGGACATTTTCTAAGGAGTAGTGCAAAATTATTCTACTTCCTTCTTCCTATATTCCAGGAAAAAACTGCGAATACTTTCTCTCTTCTCATTGTTTTCTTGGTAGAGGGTAAAAATCGGCCAGAGACAAAGGGCAGCAGTGAATGGGCAGGGCAAATTGGTTTGGTTTAGGGTTAGGAGAGAAAAAAAAAAAAAAAAAAAGAGAGAGAGAGAGAAAAAGAAGAGAGATGATGTTTCTGTGGAGGACACAAGGTGAAAGGAGCAGAAGGACGAGGCAGCTGCTGCCACTGCACACCGCAGTGGATGGCAGTGATGGGAGGAAGGGAGAAGGAACAAGAGGCACCCAGGCCAGATCTGCTGGGGATGAGCAGGTGAAAAAGCAGGGATCAGGCCCTGGAAACCAGCCTGCCAGCTGCAGGTGCCCGTGGGGATGGGGGTGCCAATGAGGATACTCCAGGGCTGCGCTGGTGTTCCAGCCCTGCGCTCTGGCCAGTACCTGTCTGCCCCGGAGGTAAGTGGGACCCTGCACAGGGGGAGGCTGGATCCTGCCTGGTCTGAGCCCGTTCTGTGCCCTCTGCCCCGATGAAAGAGTCTGGGGGCTGCTACTGGGGGAGCGGAGGGGCTCGCACCCCATGGGAACTCAGCGCAGGGGTGGAGGCTGTGGGTGCCTGGGTGCTCACAGAGGGGTTCTGGGAGCCGTGGAGCCGAGCTGCCAGCACAGGTCTGCGTGTGCAAGGCTGGGATCTGCAGGAGGAGCCGCTGGGAAGGCTGGTAAATAGCAGCAGGCGAGGAAAATTGCTTCTCAAAGGTCACCTCCTCCGTGCTGCTGTAAGTTTGCCTGCTCCAGTCCTTCCTCCTCCCTGTGCCATCCCGTTGAGGCAGGCACGGGGCAGAGGCCCCCAGCCTCCCCGCACAGCCAGGCTATTGCCAGCCTTACGGGGAGCCGTTTGCAGGGGAAGGAAAACCCCCGCAGCCAGCTCATTGCCCCACAAGAGGCAGCCAAGGGGGCAGCAGCTCCCAGCCCCTGCCCCTTCCTGCTCCGCTGAGTCACCCCAGAGCCCTCCCAATGGTTTGTTCTTCGGGAAATCAATGAAAGAGGAGGAAAACCCAACGGAGAAACTCCCGCCAGCCTGTCTTTGATTGCGTTTGGTATCGTTTGATTTCTGAGTGCTTTCCCACTGCAGGCTGGCCGAGGAGCGAGGAAGGGAGGAAACAGGTCTCGGAGGAACGTTGGGCTGGGAGCTCTTGGGGGGCTGCAGCTTGCTCAGGACCGCGGGGATGGCACATTTGGGGACAGGAGTGGGGCCCCCATCTCCCTGCTGCTGGAGGTGGGCGTAACCAGGAGAAGCCCCATGTCCCCCAAAGGAGACAGAACACGGCACGGGCAGGTGGCAGGTGCCACTTACCGCCCACGAGGAGCAAGGACACGGTGACAAGCCCCATGTGCAGCACAGTGGGGTGACATCATGAGGCCACCAGCCGCGCCACCGCGCTTGGCACCCATATGGGGCGCACGCCGGTGGGGTGGACGCGAGTGCACGCAGCTGCTGAGCAGTGGGAGCGGCCGAGCTGCAGGGAGCGGCTTCCACCCCGCCGCCGGCAGCGCCTGCAGCGAACGTGGCCTGGCCTCTGCCGTTCGTGCTGGGAATGGCAGCGCGGCGGGCGGCGAGCCCCGACAGCGGGCCGTGCCGGTGGCACCGGGGGCGGGCGGGTTTCTAACGCCGGGATGTACCCGGGGGGGTCCCACACCCAGCTGGGGGCTGGTGAAGAGTCAGCGAGGGAGAAAACCCCTGGAGATCCTGGACCGAGACGTGCTGGGAAGGGGCTGATCCTTTGGGAAGACGAGGGAATCTCGGACTGCAGCCACAGGGCAGGAGCGTGGTGTTCCTGTGACAAAGGTGACAAGGCTCTAGAAACCAGGATCTTTCACCCAGAGCGTGTCTGTGGATCTTAAACACCGGTGGAGCTGGCTCCAGACCCTGGAGCCTCTCCCCAGGCACAATTCTCAGCAGCTCCATCCACATGTCCGAACCCTGGCACGGGGTGCGCAGTGCCGCGTCCCCTCCCTGCAGTCCTGTGGGGACAAACCAGCCCCGACATTTCCGGACGGGCCACCCAGCCGCGGGGCTCACGCTGCACCGCGTCCTGACACGCTGACGCAACGCCGTGACGTTGTTCCCTTGGGGGTTTTCGGTCATTCGCTTCGCTTCCTTATTGCCCAACGCTCCGCTGGGCTCGCAGAGGTGACCCTCATGGCCTCTCCCCTTCCTCGGCAGCCCGCACAGGGCTCCCCCAGGGAAGGATGCATCCCCCTCATCCCAGCCTGGACCTTTTTTCCTGCAGTCCTTGCAGATCAAAGCACATTAGGGGCTGTGAAGGCGATGTAAGTCCCCTTCCAGGTGCAGGGAGAAGCTGGTGCCTGGCACTTTGGCACAGGTCTCTGCTCTCCTCCTTCCTGCCCCAGCTTGCTGCCGGCGGGGTTAGTGCCAGGCAGGGAGCCAGGACACCCCCACCTCGCCCCTTTGTCACCCCATGTCACCCAGCTCTGCCTTCCTCCACCCACCTCCAACCACAGCTTCAAAAGAGCTGGGAGGAACCCAGAGCTTTTGCCACCTTACCAGGAACCGAGAACAGATTTGCTGGCTGGTCTCGCTGGTGCCATGCACAGGGTGCCAAGGGGAGGGCTGGCTTTAAGCCTCACTTCTGTAGGATGCAACTCGGGAAAAGCTCCTGGAAAAGGGCAGGGACTCGTTGGAGCCTGCTGGGAGGAGGCTGCTGTGGGTGCAGGCTCAGCAGCATGCTGGAGAGACCAGGCTGAGGCTGAGCTGCACGACCCAGGGACAGTTTTAGCACAAGCTGTCACGGTGCAGCTGCTGGCTCAGAGCATCCCTATGTGGGTAAGGCAAATAAAAAGGGAAAATGCAGTTTTTAATAGCAAGGCAAAGTTAATTTGTGGTCCTGACTGTTCCAGGCCTAACCAAGCACTGGCTTCAAATTCCATCCAGCAGCAAGGTGTGAAACAGGTATTTATTTTGTGGTCAGACCCAAGATGTGTTTTCCCATACAGAAGCCTCAGCAGTGCAGCTGTGCCAAAACCAGCCTGCAAAGGTCTCGTCCCCCTAAGGCTCATCATTAGGGGTGGGATGAATCTCAGCTTGAGACTGATTTCCAAGAAGAGCAATTCAACGTTGAGGATAACAGAAGCAGAGGCATTTCCCTGTGGAATTCACCTCTTTCCCTCCCTGCATGGCTCACCCTGCGAGAGCACCTGCAGCCAGCTCTGCAGCCCCATGCAGCCCCAGCTGAGTCACCCCGAATCTAGCCCAGCCAGCGTGACGTGCCCGGACCCGCGGAGCCCTCTGCAATGTGCCAGGCATGGCGTGGCCACCAGGCTCCTGGCCATAAGGCTGGGGGTGCCCTGGGCTTGGGGGGTCTCCATGGGGCTGGCAAGGAGCAGGCAGCCCCAGCGCTTTTCCACCTGTGGGCACCGGGTCCTCCCGGTGCTGGGTGCTGCAAGGACTCAGTGCGCACCAACAGCACCTGGGGCAGGGGCTCCATGAGCAGGGAGCACCCACGCGTGGCACCGGGAGCTCCACGTGCAGCGCCGGGAGCGGGCGCTCTACGGGGCGGACCCTATCCGGAGGCCACGCCCCCGTTAGACCACGCCCCCGTTAGACCACGCCCCCCCCACGAAGGCTCCGCCCCCCGCGGAGGCGCCCCAGCACCTCCCCGGGGCCGCCCCCAGGTCCCGCCTGGCCCAGGTGGAGGCGGTCGCCGGGACCGGCGCCGGGAGCGGGGTCGTTAATTATTACCATAATTGGC